>JAKSZP010009295.1:0-203767 GCA_022478985.1 Massospora cicadina
CATCACATCTTTATAAGTCATAGTATACATCTATCTTAGGGTAGGTTTAGGAGTTGTACTGGGCTAAGTGGAAGAGGTGATGCTTGCAGCACAGTATGAATGACAAGAGTATCTATTCCAACCTTGGATATCAAAACTCAACAGAAATCAGCGTATAAATTGACTATACTGAGTAGGCGCTTGTACCTTTTTGAAATATAGACATCACATTAAAAGAATCACAATGTTAGTTTACAGCCAAAGTCAGCTTATATGCGTCCTCTTCAAAAATTATCCTTGCTTCAACTAATACATATACTCTCTATTAAATTATATATCAAACCCAATAAGACTTATTTCATTGCACCTTAATGGTAAGGCTATCAGCCTTTTGATGTGCCACTTTCTCAACTCCTCCAAAAATTCTCAACTTGGTTTGTTTAATCTCCTGGTAAGTCATAGAGCTAATTTTTTCAAGTTTATAATTAACTTTGTCAGACCATACAACACTAAGATAGTGATTGTAAGGTTCCAGGGGTCCATATTTCAATCTGGGTAGAATCTCGCATTCTTTAGACAAATATGGGCACCAACCCGAAGGCTCTGCCACTTGCTAATATTCATGGTCTAAGGCATACCTTAGATGAAAGTTGGACAGTAGCAGCCCCTCCATGTTTTAGCCAAGCCACCTCAAACCCCATTCACAAAACCATCTACACTATCATTGAATCAGCAATACTATGTGCTAAAAATCAGATAAATCTGTTTATGTTTTAAAGGCATGGTTGAAGTAGGTGCAATTAAGGCATACCCTTTTCCCAATAAACAAATAGATCTAAGACACCTTTAGTTGTAAATAATTTGATATCTGGCTTACACCAAGCAATAGAAACTTACAATTGAAAGTTTACAATGGTAAGAGTTCAGTTAAGAATGCCCATCTATGGGATTTGAGTAGTCCAAAGAATTCCAAAGAAAGCAAGATATAAAGGTTGATTAAAAACCAGAATTGGATAATAATAACCATTGAAACATATTGAATCTCAAAAAATTTGTATGGGAATGCCATTTCCCATTTAAAGGCATTTGAACTTTACAAGCCCGCTGCTCATCCCTTAGGGATAAACCCTAACAGCCTTCTTACCATAGTTTGTTTGCATTTATCTAAATTGAATAAAGTTAGGCCCCTAAAAATCTTGTTTTTATTTAAGCCAGATAAAAAACACGTTGCCCTGACTTATCAAGGACTACAGAGTTGCCAAATCCCTTTGTTTTGGTACTTAATTTGGTGCTTCTGGATTTGTTGTTGTTTGGATAGCGGCTAATAAATTTCACTAGTAAGCACAATCTGGTCACTCTATACCCTGACGTTCTCTCCTACCTATCAGTAACACTAATCCTTGTTCCATTTTTATAAAAATAGCGGTGCTTTGGGACCTGATGCTTCTGTCTTTAGTCCCTAAGCACCAACAATGGAAGAAAGCCTCTCCTTAGCAAGTCAGTTCCCAGAAAGATATCAATATACTGGCTTTATTCTAATATGAGGCCTCTACAAGGCAAGCTTAAAGCGTTTAGGTATAAGTACATAATAAAATTTCTTATGAAGGCGATAGCTTGTCAACGCGTAAGTTTTTTATCACCCTATGGGATACAGGGTCTTTGATATATGGTTGCACTTTTGGAATATGGTAAGTGGTACTGTATCAAGGGGAGTAAGCCAGGTGGAATTTAGCACTTAATTCCCCTGCTTCTAAGTTCTGCTGTGACAGCTTTCTACAGAAAGCACCAATGACAGGTGGAATCCCTCTTAGAGAGACAAAATAATTATGTATTGAACTGTCAGTACCCAGCAAGTTACACTTTCATTACTGTAGTAAGAGGCCTCTTTACTTTCTACTTGAAAAGGTTAAGGTTGTTCAGTTTAACTATATCTCTACCATATAGCATGACTATGCGGTAAATTTATTGTTCCTTTTAGTATATGTAAGACTATGTTAAAATATTACAATTTAATGATAAAAAATCCATAGATAAGGAGATCCTTTATTTAGAGTAAGCAAATAATATATAGTTAAATTACTTCATATAAGATGCAGTAGTGCTCTCATGATAAAATGATTGACTATTATACAAGAAATTGTAAACAGATATTGATACGTCAGGAAAAGGTCAAATAAAAAAGTCATGGTGTCAACTTTAACATGCTTTTTTAAAAAATCTAATATTTGAGTTAGGATTGTGTTATGATTTCAATTTGGAGAGTAAGAATAAAGTCCATCAATTAACCAACACTTCCCCCCTTGACAAGAGTTATAACTCAATCTTTGATGGATTAATTGTTAGATTTGTAATAAGATCAAAGAAACTAGGCATGAACGCAATTGATTATTCATATATCAATCAGGATCCAAATATTGTATGCTTTGGTGGTGACTCAGCCATGTACAATGTACAGACTTTCTCATAAAGTATCCAACTTCATATTTCCTGCCTAATCCATATTTACCGCAGCAATTGACTTGATTGCTGACTGCAAAGCTCTATACATTGAATCTATGAATGTCATCCTACTCCTTCTGTTTGATTCTTTGAGGTAGGGCTGCTCCATAGGCCTTAGTATTAATCTTAATGAGGGATTCTACCATTTGATCAAGGTAAATAAATGGACAATTTCATCCTCATTGTAACATTGGAGTGTAAAAAGGGCGGTAGCGCAGGTTTTTGACTATATAAAATCTGGATGAGAGATTATCTGTACTGCTGTGGTAATTAACATTATATGCAAAAACATTTAATCTAACATATATGGATTATTGTTATAAAGAATTGTTAAAGAATTTCTGAAAAGCTTTTACTAAGCTACAATTGGCGCATTACACCATTCTGTTAGTCTTGGGATGATAAAGGACAGTAAGAACTCCCCAGATTTCCATTACCTCATTGAACTTGGGAACACCTTGCAAGGCGAAATTACTGTCATTGTTTAAATTTATTGTGGGGAAGGCTGACCATGGGACGGACACTTCCGAATATGAATCAGAAGAGACAAAACTTAGTAACATGGAAGGAACCCCAGAGAAGCGATGCTATCTCTTGTTGCCAGCGGGAACGCCACTTATGGGGAGGGGGAGGGAACGTGTGAAGGGGCCGTAGCCTCAATTGAATACGTGTGAAGAAAGCGTCTGATTTGATGAACCAGACTGGGAACCAGGAGGAGACCAGCTGTCGGCAATGCAGTGGGAGGTATCCAAACAACCATGTTTGAAAGTGGTCCACCAAATGGGACCGTAATCTGTGGGCAGCTTCTGGGATGGTGGGGGTGGAATCTGCGATGGCATCTAAGACAATCGTGTGGATGGTCCACATGGCGATTGCAACCACCAAAGCACGTAGGGAGGGTGGAAGAGAGGAGGCCATTGATAGAGCAAACATATCTCTTAACAGACTGAAGGGATGCGTTTGATCCTGGCCCAGCAGACGTTGAACTTCGCGCCATATCACTTTAGAGGTAGGGCACTTCTCCAGGCGGTGGAACAGCGTTCCATACTGACCACACATAACACAGGATGAGTGTAAAACATTAGAGCGCTCAGCTGTATGATACACCATTTCAGGCAGCGCCACACATGGGAGCAGACTTGAGGCTGCAACAGAGGATGGTGTACATATTTCCAGATAGTTTTTTGGGTTTCAATGGAGTAGGGGATGTACATCATGTCCAGGTAGTCCACCCTGTATAGGACATGGGGCCGAATGGGGATCACGCCATCACGGATGGGTAGCCATTGTACCTCTTGTGTGAACTGGGGAGAGGGGCGGCCTCTTTGGGTTGTATGTCCACTAATACGAATTCTCCACTCAGCGCTCCGCATGGAGAGTAGGATTCGTTTGTAGTGGGTTTTGGTCCCGTGAGGACCTGTAGCCAATGTGTGTGATGCGAGGTATTTCATCAGGGAGTGGGGGTTCGATGGATTGTTGAGGCCCAAGGCGCGGGAGAAGTTGGAGCGGGCTGCACGGGACCATTGTTGGGAGGGGAGTGTATGGGTGGTGACAGCCGCAATCCAGGTGCCCAGGATCTTGGCCGCATGGGCTTTGAAGTCAAGCAGGCCCATGCCACCATTATGTTGAGGGCCAAACATGACCTCTAGCCATACTGGTGGAGGGCGGCCTGACCAAAGCCATCCTTGCAGCAAGGCATACAAGGATTTGAAGAAGCTTGGTGAGAAGGGAATGGCGTGGGCTCTGAACCAAACTTTGGAGAGGAGCATAGAGTTGGCTAAAACTACCCTGCCTGTAAGGGAAGTAGGGTGGGCTCTGAGAGAGGCGATTCGCTTTGTCACGCTGTCCAGAATATGGCACTCCATTACTGCTGACGCGTATCCGCCTGCCTCCATCCACATGCCCAAATGGCGTACTGGTCCTATGGTAGGACGTGGTACAAATGGGAGAATCAGTGGGGTGGTGTGTGTTAAGTTAGTATGGCGAGGACGTGGGCGAGCAGATGGGCCAGGTTGAGAACTAATTGCTGGGGTCCAGCAGTTCTGGAACTGACCAAGGAGGATGATTTCAGTTTTGGAAGCGTTCAGTGGACCATCTAGTACTAAAAAAAAGAAGCGTTCAGTGCCGCGTTGCTTACCTGGGAATACTCCTGTATGAGAGCTTCAAGCGCGCGTGCATCTTGGTTATTAGACACCCCAACCACACAATCATCTGCGAACGCCATTATTCTGACTGGGGCTTGGCCTGGCACATGGACCCCAGTGAGTTGGGCATTCACGTTTCGCAGTAGTGGGTCAAGGCTGAAGTTGTATAAGAGTGGGCTGAGGGGGTCCCCTTGTCGCAAGCCCCTTTGGGGGCGGAATACTTCTGTTAGGAAGCGAGGGCCACATACTGCCATTGTTGCAGATTCCGTGAGCAGCATCACCCAGTTGATGAAGCGAGGGGGTAAGTGGAATTGATGGAGGCAGGCCCTGAGGTATTCCCAGTTTACTCTATCATAGGCCTTCTGTTGGTCCAAAAATACAAGTGCCCCAGAGGCTGTGGATTGACATACATTAGCCACAGAGTGCACGTTATCCCAAATCGATCTTCTGGGTATGAAACCAAATTGTTCTGAAAGATGGTGGCAGATGCTACAGTCCCTAAACGGTTAGCCATGATTTTTGTTAAAATTTTGGTGTCTGTGTTTGTTAGAGAAATGGGGCGCCAGTTGGCTAAGTCTAGCTTATCCCCTTTCTTGAAGAGTATGACGGTAAAGGCCTCATGTCCTCCTGGTAGGAGGCGCGTTTCCAACAGGCTTTGGTAAAGTGAGGCGAGCAGCAATGGAGATATATATTTGAAGTACTTTTTGTAGAACTCATATGGAATGCCATCTGGGCCTGGGCATTTTCAGTTTGGTGCACCATGAATGGCTGTCCATAATTAGTTTGGTTTAATCAAATTCATTATTTCTGGGTTTCGGAAAATGGTGCAGATGTGGGCTCAGTCAAGAAATTCTGCCACTTTGGCCAGCTGAATTGGATCAGTCTGGTACAATTCAGAGTAATACTTTTGTGTTTTGATTGCCACTTCAGCTGACGTATCTGCAATGGAATCATTCAATCTTCGCACCTGTGTGCAGGCCACGCTCTGGCGTGGTGCGAAATTTTTTTTAAAGAAATGTGCGGTGCATTTCTCACCTTTTGTGATGCATGTGGCCCTGCACTGAACACAAACCTGGTGTTTGTGTTGCCTTTCGAGTGCGTTGAGGTGGGTGGCTGCCTCCGCCCACTTCTGGCCCCATGCAGAGCTGTATCCTGTAGCTGAGATGTTGGACTCCAGGTGTGCCAACTCTGCCAGAGTGTTCGAAATGACCACCGATGTGGCTCATGAGCATCTGGAGGAGAGATGGCGAGAGTGGCGGATGGTGTCATCTTTGAAAGTTGCCCATGTGGAAATGGGGTCCGCGCAAAATGGTGCAAAAAACTTTTTCCCAAAGTTGCCGCTTCCACCCATGTGGAAAATCCTGGCAACGTGAGCTTGGAGGGGCAGATTTTACACCAATGTGGGGCCTTAGCAGCTGTGGCAGGTAGGTAGTAGGTTAGCGAGACCAGTCAGTGGTCAGAGAATTCCATTTTTGTTGTCTTGAATTGGGAGATATGGGGTTGGAATTTCGCCGGCGTTAGGATAAGGTTGATGTGGGTCATGGACTTTAGTTGGCCATTGTGGATGTGGGGACGCATCATGTTTTCGAGCAGCGGGGCATGTCATTGCAGTGCATCCATTAGTCCAAGGGTGGCCTTTAGAACGCACAGTTCTATGTGACCCTGGGGGGCATGGGGTGAGGAAGGCCACCGGTCTGTTTGTGTGTTAAGCCAACAGTTCATGTCGCTGACTAAGAAAGAGTCTGGGGGTAGCAGGAGGGATTTGACCAATGAGAAAATTTCCTGACGCTCTTGTGCACCATTTGGGGCATAGATGTTGATGATTGCATGCGCTATTTCAGCCCATGAGAAAGTGACAACAAGCACTCGGCCATTTAGGAATGTTTCTGAGGATAAAAAATTGAAAAAATTGTTTTTCTGAATTAGCACCCCACAGTGCTTTGGCCAAAAGGATAGGGATGGGAAGAGCATTGTTTTCCAAGTTTCCTCAGAACCCTGTAGACAGTGGGACTCCTGGATGGCCAGGATATCCACGGGTAAGTTGTGTTGTAAAAAACTCAGTTTCCTAGCCCAGGATGGGGAGGACTTGAGTCCAGTGATATTCAATGTCCCTAAAGTGAAGGTTTCCCCCATCACACCTTAGGTGTGAGGGGGTGGGCACCCAGGCCCACCAGCCTCCTCTAGATCCCCACAGGCCTTCACAGCAGTGTGGGTGTTAGCAGCAATGCTATCGGGGTTTTTGTTAATTTTTGTGGAAAGAGTTGCGTTGGCTTTAGCCTTCGCTTTTTGTTTTCCTGATGTCGGACAAATTTTTTGTGGTGCGGATAGATTTGGTGCACCGTTGAGCGGGTAAAATTTTTTTTTTTTTTCATTTGGGATAGGTCCCAAGTCAGTTTTGACTAGAGCTTGGGTGCAACAATTGGGTGAGATCAAATCCCCCATGGGATTCTCAGATTGAGTGGCCCACTTGGCATGGGCTTCCCAATCTGATTAGTTGATGGATTCCCAAGTTGCTTCCGCCATGAAGGTTTCCATGTCCTCCTGGCGTTGTGAGTGTGGGATAGTGGTGGTGGCCTTGGCCACTTCCTTGGCCATGGCCCTACGGGCCTGCTTGGCCTTCTTCTGCTCTTGCGGGGAGATTGGCTTTACCAGTAGGTAGCAGCCTTGTGCTCCCCACGGGAAAGCCTCTTTGGTGCTTGTGGTTGGTTCAAAGTGCGCCTCTCCGCTGGCCATGGCCACAGAGGGGTGCTCTTGGAACGTGACGCCCTCATTGATGGGGCACGCATGCACCTTATGACTGAACGCATCACAGTGGGTGCAAATGGGGGCGCGCTGTCCATGGTCACCCAGAATGGGTGGGTGGTATGCCCTGCAATATTGATAAAAGTGGAGTGCGGGATCTAGGTTAGGTCCTTTGCGATCTCCTCAGTTGGGGTCAGGACTGCAATGGCTTTGCCGGTGCACAGGTGTGGCATCAGCGTGAAGCGTTGCATTTTGAAAGATTGTATTTTGCTGTATACAGCGAGACCATCTTTCTAGTGTTTTTCCAAAATGTCATGTTTTACCTTAGTGGGCAAAAAGTCAAACGTGAGGAAGATTTGGTTTGATTTTGTCCATCTGGTGCATTTGGTTTCGATGACCCATTGCCCTTTGGGAAGGTTGACCACTACGCGCACCACCGCAGCCTCGTCTGCTGCCTTTTTGCTTTTGAAACCTAGGTCCAGCCAACCACGTGACATGGAGTGAGGTGCATACACCACGGTCAGGAAAATTGTGTGCACATCTTCACAAAATTTTTCCCATAAGGACGTTTGTTGGATATCCAGATACACGAGTACTCCAAATTCTACTGACAAAAGTGGCTGGGAGTGTGGCGTGTTGATGTACTGGTTGCATCATGCTTGCCATGCGAGTATCTCTGGGGAAATAGTGACCGCCAGTTTATTAAAATTTTTGTCTGTTCCGCCAGTTTCTCCGGGGCATTTTTGAACGTTGGAGGCCGCAGGCCTTCCTCCTGTTCCTCCTACCTTACTTGCCCAACTGCTCCCTGACATGAGCGCAGACTAATCTCCTCTGTGAGATTATCAAACTAGATTCAGTCTTAAATTGAATAGGTTGCAAAAGTGATTGAAATGAGAAAGAAAAGTTCAAATTAATGTCATTGTCAATAAGGATAACTTAAGAACAACAATGCCTAAGTATTATTTGTTTCATTATTAACTTTGCAGTTGATATTGCTCCAAGATCTTTGAGGGTCAAGTTTTATTAGTAAAATGGTTAATGGCTGCTATAATGTTACTGAAGTTAAGGGTGCTAGTTGGAAAAATCTCAATACATCAACAGACACTGTGTGTAAGGCAATTATGTTTGAGTAGACAAAATGTAGTCTTTGAATTACAAGGCTGCTGTACTTGACATTCATGGCATTTCAATAAACATCTTGAATGACAAAACTTAAAGACTCCCTGCAATGACTTTTGAATATTAGTTTTATAGTCTTCAGCAAAATTTCCTGTGGCACAATGAGCGTGCATAATTATCCCCAGGTGGGCATAATTTGGGGGGGGAAGACTCTTTAGCCCCTCCCCACAATTTTATATAGTTGTCCATCCCAAATATCAGTGTACTTCATGATCTGGTTAGAATGTTTAGCAAATAAGAGGTTTTTATTGTTTTGTTTCTTTGCTTTCATTTTTTTCAAAGAGATGATATGTAAAGGGCGTGAGTTCTGCTACAATAGGAAGTTGCAAAGTCCATTGGCATTCTGATGACTATGTACTTAGTGATAAACTATCTCATAGTTGTAGGCCTGTAATTTAAAGGCTCATCGTGCTAACTAATCTTTAGGTCCCTTTAAATTAATTAACTATCAAAAAGAAGCATGGTTGGTGACAATTTTTAATTTGGTCCCAGGTATGTAGACTAGGAATTGTTTACAAGCGTATATAATAGATATACATTATCACTAAGTTACTGTGTAATTAAGCTTGTGCTCATCCAGAAAAGCTGCAAAAGGCTACTGGGTGTCCTTACCGTCATCCTTAATCTAGGAAAGGTTGACTCCTATAGATATGAGAGACATAACAGATAGCACTATAAAGAGCTAAGTTAAAGTTATGATATCTTAGAACAGGAGCTTTATTCAGAGATTTCTGCAGATAATTAAAGGATTCTTTGCATTCTTGTGATCACTGGAAGGTAATTACTCCTCAAAAAGAATGATATAAAGGCTTAGTGAGTTATGAAAATCCTGGTTATGAATTGGTGGTATTGTCCAATAATTTTTAGAATTACTTGGATATCTCGTTTACTTTCAGGATCTCTAATATATTAATGGCCTCAAGCTTCTGGGGTTGAGATCATATTCCTTGAGTGTCAACGATGTTCCCCAAATATTCCATTTAGAATTTAAAAACTGAAATTTTCTAGGCTTATATATTTAGCTGGGTTTTCCAACCTTTTGAAAGAATTCTTCCAGATGCGCTAGATGTTGGGTAAACTTTTCTAAAAACACATTTATATCATTGAGATAGACTAAAAACGCAGCTCATCTTTAAATCTCTCATAATAGTGTCTATTGACCTCTGGAAAGTGGACGCCGCGCTGCACAGTCCCTGGGGCATTTTTGTTGTTTGGAACATCCCTTGAGAGATTTAAAAACTTTTTAAAGGTCTTTAAGAGCAGGTCAATTTTCCAGTATCCAATAAAGAGATCTAAAGTAGTAAAATATTTAGCTTTCCCTAACTGGTATAAAGAATCATCTATTCAAGGTAAGAAGGATCCCTTTTAGTTATAGTGATCTGATGTTAGTAATCAATGACTACTATATCAAAGCCATCCTTTTTCTTGACTATGAGCACTGGACTGTCTCATGAACTTCTCAAGGGGTGATATTAAGTTGATGTATGAGCTTCTCCAACAGTCTTTTAACCTCCTTATTACTGGCCCTAATTCTCTTTATCAGCTGCGATTGACTGGGCTTTGCATCACCAGTGTCAATGTGATGCTGGTTCCCCACAGCGTATCCAAGTTCTTAGTCATCAGTTGAAAATACTTGAGCATATTATTTGTATGAGAATCATTACTTGGTCTTTCTGACTCTCAGTTAGTCCATTAAGTTGCTCATGTAAACGACTGAACAATTTGGCAGATACAACTCAGGTAAGCCAAGCTCTATTAATTTCTTACCACATGTACTTCCAGAATTTCTTCCAGAGGGGTGAGTTGTACAAAAGAGATCTTGTTTTCTCATTTTATAAATATTTTGGAATTAGTTAGGTTAGCAAGTAATACATAAATCTCCCAGTTGCAGATGAGATTATTCCAGGAGCCTCAAAAGGTTTAAAATCAACAGTTGCCAAGGAGAATAAAATTATCCTACTAATCCTTTGATAGTTCCAAGTGAAATCTAGTGGACACCACACTTTATTCTCCAGGGTATATAACACAGTCATTTAAAAATTAAGATAATTTCCTTTATCCTTGAGAAGGGTTGCAGGAGGATAAAATTTATGTGATTTACTTGTCAATAGATGAAAAATACACCATCATTATAGACAACATTGATAAATTAACTCTAAGGATTAGAGAAGTCCAATTATTCTTCAAATAGTGAATAGGTAATGTTGACCTAAGATAGTAAAAGTAATATTCTCATAGCTTAATAAAACGCCATAAAAATTTAAGGCCAGTACTAAAATCTTTTATAGTTCTCATTGGGAAGCACAATAGCAGATGCATTAACCTAAAAAGAGCCAAACCTAATTTGTACTGCACTATGCGCTCCTTCACTAGTGGTACCCTCAGGGCTAGCTGTTCCATATCATTGATGGCGATCTACATTGGGAGAAAGCCTAAACATTTTTTTTGAATTACTTGATATTACATTCACAGGAGCGTCTCTATCAACAATGGCTTGCACCTGAACTTTGATTAAATGAATATTGATATAAATACAATTAAAAATTAATTTGAATCCCCTTTTATTTTGAAAATGGTAGGAGTATGGACTTGACTAATTGTGGTCATGATCTGCTCTCATACATTAGAGGGATTGGGTGTTCAGGGGCTTGATTGTTAGTGTAACCTTAACTCCCTGTAGAGGAGGTAAAGATTGAGACTTTATAGTGTCTCCATACTGATTATGTTCACCAATTAGGATAGTGTAAGGCTTATAGAAAACTTTTTGTCCCCATTGTTACATGGCTGCTTGGTGACTTCTGTTGATGGTGACACTGTGGGAATTCTTTAATTAGTTCCTAAGTAGTAAGATGATTTGCAATTTTCCGGAGTTTGGGGCAAAACTGGATGATAACTGGCAGTAGAGCGTATCTCTTCTATTGCCAAGGTTCTTTTACTTGACTGTCATCCTCTTGAGATGTTACAATGTTCACTGCAGGGCACCAATTAGAACAGGTGTCCGCGTAATGTCCCTTGGATTCTCAGATTCAGCAAGTTATCTTGTCTAGGCTGCAGAAAGTTCCAAGAATTCTTCACAGGGAAGCTTTCCAAGGTCCCTTTACCTTCATTCACACGGGGAATTCTGCTGGTTTTTGATTTGACATTGTGAAGTTTAAACATAACTTCCAACCTCTTCAGATATATGTTCACAGAGGGAGTTATTAAATTTTTATGAGCATCAGAAGCTGAGAGATGTGTAATCCTTGATAATCTTTGTGGCTTTTTGAATTGTGATCTTAACGTAAAATTGCACCATGGCCTTAAAGCCCAACAAATTTTGGGTTTTTAGTAAAATCAGTAGTCAAGTTCAGTAATGAGTTTACTTATATTGAACTGAATGGTCATAAATTCATCATTCCAAATAGCCATGCGTTTGGGGCTTCCAAACTCTCACAAAACCTGCAATTTCCACATCAACAAAGGTCCAATATTCTTCAGGTAAGTATGGCTTGACCAGATCTTAGATTTGGTCATTTAAACAGTTAATCATAGTAGTGTCTTTATAAAGGTCATTGGCTCCACGCATGGTCATCTTAAATATCTTCAAGTAAGACTTTAAATTCCTAAGGTTGTCAAACTTAGGAAATATAACTAAATTAGATTTCTGTAATCCTGGATAAAAGCTTCCTGATATGGACGTCATTGGTGCAGCGCTGCCTTAAATTTCTGGGTTACTGGCATAAGGTTGACTCTGTTCAGGGGCTGAGGTATCCATGGAAGGAGGTAAAGCAAACATTGAGGGTGGTTGAACGGATGGGTTAATGCATTGATTCTTGGGTAATCTCTTATTACTCAAGTTCCTCCCCAATATGCTTTTAATGAGCTTGTGGCAGTGTTGGATAAGGGTATCAACATCTGCCATCTTACATTGCACCATAAATTCAATGATACCATATGGTACAGTTCTCATGTTCTTATAGGCATAGTAGAGTAAACTGTTGCAACTCCATAAGGCTTCATAGCATGTTATAAAAACTAGTAAGTTCTCTGATTCATATTTATGAGTGATTTCCATGTTATGAAGTTTGTGGATGTTGAAATTGGCGCTCAGATGTCAGATTTCGAAGGCGCAGGTTTTTTATACTCATAATAAAGTACTATTTGAGAACAGTAACCTTAGTGAACTTTCAAGAAGAACAAGTTTCAGAAAAATTTATTTTATTACTAACTAAAAAAGCACAATTTTTTATTGGGTACTGACAAAGGCTCAATAGTTCGCTATCCTTCTACTCTTCATGATTGTTTCTCCTTCAGCAACATAGAAAATTATTCCCTTCGCCCCTTAGAATTCAGCACAGATATGCTCACCCCACTAGCGTTCCTACTGGTGCATTTTATGTATACTAAGCAGCACTCAAAATTGTTATAATGTGAAATAATAATCTAAATTTTACTATTTGAGAAAATCACTAGGGCTTGGCAGATTTCCATTGTAATCATGGTCAACCAATTGCATCTGAGATTCTTGAGGATGGTCATAATAAAAATAAATCCCCTTGTACCATTTATATACGCTGGCATGGGGAAAAAGTAGAGGATAAAGAATATAAGCAAATTGAAGCATATTTAAAGGTTGAGGCAGAAAGCCCAGAAATTATTAGATTAAAGGAGTAGAGATTGAACCAGTGGGGTTATGTGATTTGATCCGCCTTACCTATATGTTTTATGGCGCTGAGGCAAAAGCACCAAAAGTAATCTAATACAACTTTAGTTACTATCTTTGAAGTCTATGGCCAAATGCTCAAGAATCCTTACGCTATTGAATCCTATTTTCATTGATTAGTTAAATATAAGGATAGTCAATTTATAGTGCATTAGATGATGGTTGGTCAAATAACTTGCAACAGCGGATAAGACACCTTTGCTCATTGTTTGACTCGTGGAAGTCTCCACTCTCTCATTGCATCATCCAGACTAAATATCTCATTCCTTTTCTTCCTGCTGCATGGCTGTTTGTTAGTTTCTGATTTAAAACAACTTGAACAGGAGGTGGTTGGTGTTCTCAATGTTGCTTCCTAAGCGCTGTGCAGCCAATCCCTTTTGCGTTAAGTATAGGTCAAGGGATTTGACTGCCTCTTCCTGAAAAAAGTATCTATTGGAGTAAAAGGGCTATGTATGACCTCCTCTCTGAGGCGAGTCATCCCCTAGATCCAATAATTGATGTCTACTTGTTTGTTTATGCTTGATATCCTATGGCTGAAACATTCCAGTTTAATTTAATTAATAAATTCATGAAATCTCTGCAAAATCTAGAACTTAGGTTATGGTTGTTGTTAATAGCTTAATGCACCTCTTAGAAGATGGCTTCAAGATGACTATTTAGGTTCTTTAGTGCTTTCAAATTTTGTTAGTTTCTGTTAAACACTTCCATGATAAAAGCACGTTGGCAAAAAATGGTCATCTGAAATTTCGCATTGCTGGCTGAAAATACACAACAAGATATTGTCCCATCTGAGATAGGCTACCAGCTCATTGTAGTATTTGGCTATGCCTCAGAGATTGAAATTCTCATACTGATGTATCAGTTGACATTGATTCTGCTAATGATTAAAAAGCAGGAACTAAATCATATTTTTTGTGTCCAAAGAACCAAAATACCCAAAGTAACATGTCCTCAATCTGTCCCAGCTGCTCCGCGGTGAACATAAGACTCAAAGCTCTTGAACTAAAGATAATATTTTTTATCCTACTTTATCCAATACCAATCAATTAGGAGTGTTGGGATTCTCCCTAGATTAGGTGAAAAACTTGTCCATGGGAAGTTCGATATTAATCCAAAGGGCCCGATTCCCAAATGGCCTAATAATTTTGAAAATGGAGTTTGATTTAACTGGGTTTACCAAATTCTGGGCTTTGCCTGAATTATGCCAAATTCAGGGAATATTTACATTTCCAAGTTGTTATCTAAACTTAATCCACACTTTTATCTACGCCTACCTATCCCAGTATTGAGACTTTCCTACAGGTCTCATGACACTACCCTTACAATCCCTATTCATATCATTACATTTTGAAGCACTATAAATAGTGCTTGATTACTCTAAATAAAGTACTTCTCAACAGAATATACTATTTACTTTATCTTACTTAGTTCTAATGGAGAACGTCTCATCCAAGGCTGCAAGCTTCAAAGCCCTGCCTTCAGATAAACGTGCCGCCCATGATTCCTCCCTGGTGGCCCAACAAAATGGTACTTTCTGCCAGGTCGCTTCTGAGTTTCACCATGAGGATATAGCCTCAACCTTGGACGATAAGAGTTAACAATCCTCAGTAGGTACTCTGGACCCTGATCTTTTGGCATACCTACACTGGAATGACCAAGATGCAGTAACTGTGGGAAGTAATTTTACCAAGGAGAGCTTTACATGTCCTAGAGAAGAAGGTCCTATATGTTTCAAAACACCAGGCCAACTCAAGACCTTACTCAATTTATTGTATATGCCTGAAATGATTGAAACGGATGTCAAAGAGCAATATAGACAACATCATAAATTAAAGAGATTGAAAAGGCAATACTTTATTATAAAAACAAAGCAGAAATTAGTAAGGAATAATGGGCCAATGACTGAAGAGACGCCTTAGAAAATATCACACAGAGAAATGACTACTGGCATATAGGATGGGTTTCCCATTATGAAGAGAAATTCTTTAGATTTCTCTCTAAATTGAAGCTCTATAAAAAGAAGCGGACCAAATTGATGCTTATTCTCCAGTCAAAGAGCGAAGATCAAACAAATTGGAATGATCAGAATTTAACAAAAAATGATTTTAATACTAACAATAATATTTATTTAGGTAATAAAAAACGATATTTACCTCTTGATGTCATTTCCCACTCTGCTGTTTTAGAGCAGAAAGTGGAAACAAAGCTTATAGCCAAAATGAACCCAAAGGTGCCTAGCAACAAATAAAATTTGGCCAGTGAGTATTGACAATGCCAAATTAATGAAATTGGGACAAATCGAGAAAAAGCTTCAAAACTCGAAGAAGGCAGTAAGCCTCATGAATTTTCTGGAAGCCTCAAAACCAATTGGTGCAATGATGTGCTAAAAATGCCAGACAAAATACCTGGGACTTACCTTTGTGCAATTGATGACAAGCTCAATGAATCCTTTCTGGAAAATCTAACACTTTTTGACTTTGATGGCTCCCCTCCCAAGATTGAGCCAGATATTACTAAAACGAATTGTCAAGATTACCTGATTCAGCTCTCAGATTGGGATAGCGCCGATCCTGACAAAAACGAGGGCCCCAAAAAAGTGAAGCTCCAGGAACTGGCTGACATTAACTCTGCTACTAATGCCAACCTTTTGGCCCACTTCAAATTTACCGCTCAAACTTTGTTGCATGGGTCACTTTTGGTTGTTAGTGAGATTTGCTCATCCCAATCCCAAGATGATGGCTTGGCGCCACTTGAAAAGGCCTCCCTGTCAAAACTTTTGAGGGGCAACCCCCTACAGTCATTCAGCCATCTTTAAAGCTCTTGGGGTCGCTCACCTATACAGCTCACTAACAATGACATTTTCTCCAAACTTTACCTGGATCTATTGGCGGATAAGGTGATTGAAAGATGCCAGGTTCTGATGGCAAATGAGTTGAACCGGAAGCTTGAAGAGGCTGAGACCAGCATAGCCAAGATGGCGCAGGAAACGAGCGAAAGGATAGTGCAGTTGGAGGCAGAGTTGAAGGCCTCCAAGTCGGAAGTTATTCAGGAATGGAGGCTGCTGGTTGGCCTGCAGTTGGAGATCTGAGACAAGACTGACCAGATTGAGATGCTCAAGATTGACAACTTGCAGCTTAGGCTGGAGCTATCCAACCTAAAGGCAGTTTACCTCAAATCTAGAAGTCAACTCAAAGCCAGCCATTTCAAAAGACCAGATTTCTCAGCCAGCAGCGGATCACAGATTGAAGAATTTGAAACCACCTTTTTCAAAGAATAATCTGAGTGCTTTACCATAGAGGCTTATCTCCAAAAGCATGCCGCAGCTCATGGGAACAACACCCTGGCTGACTGTTTTAAGTTCCATTTCCATGACTTTCAAATTGCGCCATTTATGGTTCAGGAGAAATACATGTGGTGCCACCCCCGCAAGCTTGGTGGCCTTGTGGACCCTGCCCAGGCTGCACTCCGCCACCTGGAGCTGCTTAGCAAAGCTGCCAATTGCATCCTACAGGCTGATATTGACCTCGCTATAAAGGAGCTTGATACAAATTATCTACCTGAGCTGCTCTGAGTATGAGTCCTACCACTCCAAGGTCACTGAGCACCAAGCCCAGGCCTACTGCTACTTCCACAACTCTCACACTGGCATCACTGACCTGGTCTGCATCAAACACAAGGCTCCATACATCCCTAAGCTTGAGCCTTCTGTCTATCTTAACCCTCAGGTCACAACTTACTCCCATAGGACAAGGCTTGGGGAGGACGTTGCCAGGATTCTCCCTGGATTAGGTGAAAGCCTTGTCCAGGGGAAGGTCGATATATTAATCCAAAGGGCCCAATTCCCAAATGACCTAATTATTTTGAGAATGGAGTTCAATTTAACTGGAATACCAAATTATGGGCTTTGCCCGAATTATGCCAAATTTGGGGATTATGTACCTTTCCAAGTTGTTATCTAATATTAATCCACACTTTTATCTATTCCCACCTATCCCAGTATTGGGACTTTCCTACAGGTCCCATGACACTACCCTTATAATCCTTATTGATATCCTTACATTTTGAAGCACTATAAATAGTGCTTGATTACTCTAAATAAAGTACTTCTCAACAGAATATATTATTTACTTTATCTTACTTAGTTCTAATGGAGAACGTCTCATCTAAGGCTGAAAGCTTCAAAGCCCTGCCTTCAGATAAATGTGCCACCAATGATTCCTCCCTGGTGGCCTGACAAGGAGTAAGAGAATTAACTTAGAAGGTGATGGATCTTCAGCTCTCGCCGTTCTCCCCTTCTGATCTGGGTCCATTTTATAGGGTCACAAATATTCTTTTCTTCTACTATAGTCCATTTAGTGAGCACCTTTATAGCATGAGAGCCCTTTAATTACTACTTAAACATGTTGTGGCTGGCTGGTCCAACTATATCTCTACCATATAGCACAGCTATGAAGTAACGTTCTTGATTCTTTACTATAGGTAAGACTATGCTATAGTTATACACAAGTAAACAACAAACCTCATTAAATAAGACAATTTTTTATTTAGAGTCCGTAAATAATATTTGTAATCAAATCACTTAATTTAAGATGCAGTAGTGCTTCTGTGACGTAGATCATTGACAGTTGTACAAGCGCAATTGTAAAAAGGAGTTGATAGTTAAGGAAAATTTGAATGAGAAGTCATGGGGTCAACTTCAAGATAATATCTTATGGGGAAAGCTAACAATAAAGTTAGGATCATAATAACAATTTAATTCAAAAACTAAGAATCAAATCAATTATTTTCTACTAATCACCTTTTTGATAAATATACAATTCTATTGTAAATGTCTCCTCATTTCCTCTACTACAATTCTACTTCTCATCAATACAATCTCTTTTGATACTGACCTTCATGGAGAAATATTTTTCAATACCTTTTCTTAGTATCTATTTTTTCTCCACGTTATGTTGTCATTTGACATATTGTCTAGGAGTCTTTTCAATCAATTGTTCTGAAAATAACTATTGTAAAATTTGTTGGTTGCTTCATACAACTACTTTAGAGGGTATTATGCCCATAAACTTATTCATTTTCATCCCAATACAAGGCATCAATGTCCTTTTTATTCTAGAATACTCTAAAGTCTTAGTAGATGGTAGTTTCATTTGTCTGGCTTGACTTAAATCTGATAAGTTTATAGTTGAGTTGGGAGATCCATAAGTTGACTTTATTCTGAAATCTGGTGAATATAGGATTAGCAGTCACCATCTGTCGAGCTGCCAGGGTGGAATCACTGGATTAGCATTCTTTGAAGGCTGGACCTCAAAGTTCACAATGATGGATGAGACTTCAGACATTAAGAATAAAATATGACTGGTAGAGAAGAAAATTATACAAAACACTACAATGTAAATTGAACTATATTTAACAGTATAATGGCACTATTTATATGCAAAGATGAAACAAAGATAATTATAAAATAAAAGCAAAATTAAGATAATGAAATTACTAGTATAATCTAATATATATAATTCAAGATACAAAAATTGCAACAGAAAGAATTGTAGGCTAAATTATCTAGAGTTGCATTAGTCTGTCTGATGATTATGAGGCAAATCATTGGACATTTCTTCATTGTACTTCATGGGAACATTAGAGCATTACTCAAGTTTCTAAATATCCACAAAATATCAGGAAGCTTACATAATTTGTATAACGCTAAATAGCAAGGCATTGACAACTCTGGTAGATCAATAATAATTTAATCTTTACATTAAATACTAATCTCTGTTTTCGAATAGAGATCACTTAGGTGCATTGATAGGTGAATTGCTGATAAGGCACTTAACCACAGAATTGTTTGGTTGTTTAATTGGCGTTATCAATCATCTGATTCTATGCAACTTAAGGTTAGTAGTAATTTTGGTCCTTAAGCATAACAAAAAATATTAAGTGATAAATATATCAAATAGAGTAAGACATGTAGATTTATGGATAGAATGAACGCTCAAGGTGGGGATTCACACCTATTAAGACAAAGTATGACAATATCTGTATTATGTTAAGAATCCTTTGACAGAAATTTTTAAGTTCAGAAGATGCTACTTCTTTGAATTCAGATAGATACATTCAATGATAGTAATTCAATCCTGTAGGCGCTCTACAGAAAACCAAAATTTAGTTACTCAACCAATTGCTTCCAAAGTGATCTTTTAAGTAGTAGTGCCAAGTGGGTTGATGTCATAGATTCATTTGGTGGTCAACCAACTAAAAGTTATGATGTTGCCCACAACTTGCAGAAGTTTATAATTTATTAGTTTGACTAGTTGATTTATATGCCTATGTGCTTCTGACATGCACCCTTGTTTTGAATTACCGCATTATAAACTTCAAGGAAATTAACATAAAGGCATTCCATGAAGATATGCTTCTGTTATGTTATATTTAGGTGAAACTCATTAAATTTCTAATTTTATTACTGTGCTGGACCAGCACTTATAAAAACTAGCAGAATGACGGCTACAAATGTTGTAAGGTGGCGACTGCACAGTTTTGCAGGTTTTAAGCAATAATAATGCTTCACTGCTTGATGACAGGAAGTGAGAATTGAGTCAAAAAAATCAGCTAGATGTTAAAAAACTTGTATAAAATCTTCTAGGAGACTTTTTCCTAACAATATAATATAAAAATTTATTATAAATCTAGTATGAAAACCAAGGATCTTTAAAAAGGTGGATTGGAATATATGAAGGTGATGTGTAACAACCAAATATCCACCTATCACCAATCCTAAACATTGGCTTCTGGAAAGTACTTTCAAATTAGACATCGAATTATGGCATTTGTTATGCTATTGATTGGAACTACCTATGGAATGTTTGAAAAGTTGCAAATTTACGTCCCCAAGTTTTTATAACATTTAAAAAACTATTAACTACAAGTTCTTTTGCTCAACATAAGTTTTGAGCAATTTTAAAAACAAGCCAACTTTCCACCTCCGCCTCACCACACCAATTTCCAAATCTATGTCCTCAGATCCACCACCTGCTGCCCCAATATGGGTCAGCGGTGCTCCACCCACTAGCATTTACCGCCCAGCAGGCAAACATTTGCAGACTGTCTCATCCAGTCCATCAAATACATCTGGCCGTTTATGTCCCTCCAAGGACCTATCACTGCACCTTGCATGAGTCCACCTAACCCGCCCCCATCCCCTAGCCCTACCCTGATCCAATATTCACTTTTTCCTCTGTGTTGAGTACAGATACTCTTCCCATATGCCAACAAAGCAATAATTGAGCTTGCAATGGCCACCTTTGTGCCAGCGGGGTTTATTGACTTCTGCCCTTAGAAGAGCTATTTCAATATAGGATTCCCCACTGAAGAGGATGCAGCCACTGCAGCAGCTATGTCATTAATATATAAAAACACCCCTATTACCACCACTTAAACACGCCTCCCAGATGATACCACACTTGTGGTAACCTTTGAAAACCTCCCCTCACACTTTCCTCCTCAAACACTTTATGAGGAGTTGATGCCAGAGTTGTTCACTTATGGAGAAAACCCTATCCTCCAATTTATTGTCCCAAGTGGTGCTGAACGCCTCGTGGCACCTCAGGCAATGTCCACCATTACCCCCCACCAGCTGAACATGGCCCAGCACATCCACCATGTGCCTATATCCCATCTTCAACTGACCATTTCTTTTGGGTCTATACCAACAATGGTCGCACAATTTTCCCTTATGCTATGAATTGGACACGCCAAAAAGGCATGTCAATCTAATTCACACCCTGCAAACTTGGCCAACTCCACCCATGAGGCCACACCAACAGCGTTCAAGTTGGTTTTTAACTGCCCCCACCCCCATAGGCCATGCACTTGAATCAGAAGCAAAATCTAGCAGCTCAAACCCAAGCTAGCCAATGCACACCCATGCCAACCAATCAGGTGCAAGCTTGGGCCAATGTTTAATCCAGAAAATCTCCCACCCCAAAGCCTACCCAACCAAAATCACCTACCACCATATTTTCCCAAACTAACCAAAATCCCTGGAACTTATTGCAGGAAGTGACCAAAATTGGGTGAAATTGTCCCACCACCAAGTTATCCAATTGATTTAGCACTTTATCTGAATTCAAATCTTGATACCCAGCCCCAACCAACTGATATGTCCCCAAACCCAAAACCCTTTTCCAAAGTGACTATCAGCTTGCCAAGGTCATGGTTGCAACACCCAATAACCCACATTTTTGCAAACTGTGTGCAAAATCTGTCACAGAATTTAAAAAAGGGCTGCACTTACTTTTTCCCCTCTGATTTTCCTCCTACCGCAAAAAGAGGAAATCCAACGCTTCAATGTAACTGCCACCACCACTGTCAAGCATGTTACTGAACTGGCAGATTTTTCTCCATACACATGCACCATAAGAGCCAATACTGCGAAATTAGAACAACTTATCAACGCCCATATCCAGGCTGAACACCATGTTGTAAAACCAATAGAGGCTTTGATCCTGACCTAAATTGTCAATCTCAACAACTATTTTTTCCACCTCAACCCTCATCTCACAAATTCTCCAACCCCCTTGTTCTCAGCTTTGATCCGCCTCTACAATGCTGAGCCTGATTATGATCCGCCTGATCCCCCTCCCCCTCCACCATGATGGGATAAGAGGCTGCCGCTATGCCATCTGGAGGTAATATCCTGTTTTTTTGTGTCTCACTGAACTAAAAGGACGGTCAATTCATGGCTTATTCTTTTTAGTGGGTTTAGTTTTGGAGCTTTTAGTTTCAGTATTGTCAGTCCACTGGTCATCTTACCTCAGTTAAATAAAGATAAAAAACTATTGTCTATTGCACCTGATACATTAGGAAATCTAGTCATCAAAATAGTCAAGATTGATTGAACAATCAAGTTATTAATTAAATTGAAGCTTTCTAAATGTAAGTCTGAAAATATAAAAACTTACTAAAAAATTAGTAATTTCACACAGCTATACAATATACTAGATTTGGATATATTAAGAAAAGCATAATCTGTTTAAATTTCCAAAAGCATTTAAGTGGAAAAATACTCCAGAATGTATTGCTGTAAGTTAAGCCTATAGTGAGGCCAGTCATGGTTGATTTAAATTAAGACATATAAAAATCACTTCATTAATCTTAATCACATTTGAAAAAAATTATCCAAAATTTCTTCAGGTTTTAAAGAATTCAAGAGTTATCCCTATAAGGAGGAATTGCTTTACATTTCTAATCTTTTTAGAAGTTTCATGTGTTGTGATTTGATCTGACCAACCATTCACTTATTTTAATTTTAAGTAAACCTTTATTTAATATGAAGTTTTTGATTCCTCAGACCTTAAAGCCAACATCAATCTGTTGAATTAAGTTATTACAGACTGCCTCAATGCCAATGTCAATTTACTGAATTAGGTTATGGCAGCTTAGCTTGCCCACGCGCCTACTTGTTATATGTAGCTAGTTGTTGATAGTATTAATTTACTATTGATTCACTCTGGGTCATGACAAGGATAACTACTGAGGCTTGAATTCTTACCACTCCACTGACAATATCTCCCAAATCACTTTCTAATTCTTTATGAGGATTCACAGCATTGTAAATTAAATCCCTTTTTATTATTGTTGAATTTTATTCCTTGCACCACCAGTGTAAAATGATTGTTAAGAGTTTTTGTCCCCCAAAATACCAAGCCAATGATTTCTACCATTTTCCAGAATAATCATCCACAGATTGGTATCTATAGTGTAGGTTATTATGATGGGAGAGGGAATTGGAGGGACCTTTTTTCACCTAGCTTATTTAAGCTGCTCAATAAAGCATCCTTGACAATAAAATCTTTATTATTTTATTGCAGGGTTACTGTCTTCATACAGTCCCCTTTATTCTCTTATGCAAGTGTACTGACCTGTGCAGTTGTAACTTGAGCCTCAGCGCCAATTAAAACATTTGGTACTCACTACATGGGGCCACGTTTAGTACCCTTTTTGATATACAAAACACTAGAATGTCAAACTCTGATGGCAATTGTTGGGGTGACCTGCCGTACTTTACTTATAATGAACAGGACTATGAGGAGGCTCAGCTGAGATCTAGCATCACAGCCCTATCTTCAAAGCTTTGTTTCAAAACTAACCAGCGGAAGAAGCAGTTTCTGAAATCACTGAAATATATCAGGAGTTTATAACTCTATGCAGTCTGATCCAATCTTAGGGCAGAAAATAGAGGATTTAAATTCTTAAGTGTTTAAGTCTATCTGGAAGTAGGTGAAGGTGAACAAAAATGTATGGCGAAATGGCAACACTTTACCGCATAGTAAAGAAACTCCACCAAAATCTTAAGTGTACTATTTGTAAAAGTAGATAATCGCATTTTCAAGCTGATTCATTAGTTCTAATTTTAATGATTCCATAAAGAACATTGTGGCTACTGTGCCCAAAGTCTTAGCTGCACTACCCTATCAGCTGCTACTACTAGCCCTGCCGCGGCGGCTTCTGCTTCCATTAACTCTGACCCTCAAGTTACTTTAGCCCCTTCTCCTTTAGCGAACCCAGTCAACTTGCCCAAGTTCAATAGGCAGGGAAATATCCATACCAACATATGGTTAGTTCAAATTATGATAAGGGATACCAATAACCATACTAAACTGGCCACGCTTATTAATTTTCTAAAATTTTTATAGTCAGGAGGTATTATTGCAGAAAATGACTGATGTCAGAATGTCTTACCTTAAGACAAAAACATTAATATTGATGAGTTTGGGGGAGCAGAATGGATGATAGGATGAAATTCGCCATTCTATAAGATTAACTTTAAAGCTGTCATGGAAGTTTTAGCCTTTAATGATCAGTTTTACTATGAGGTTTATGTGTTTTGAGAGGCTCAAGTTCTGAGTTATTATGATTCTCAGATCTCTTTCTGCCACGCCTGCAAGCCTCACATAGAATTGTAATGGGACATGCTACCCATTTTAAATTCTAATACCAAAATACTGAAAAGGTAAATTACCTCCAGTTCTGTACCCTTACTTTCAGCTCTCCTTTTACTAAGCCCTATAAGAAAGAGCTAATTATTCATCTAATGACCACGACTATGGACAAGGATATGGGAAAATCTCTGGAGGAGTCAGAAAAGGATATTCTACATCCGTCAACATTACAAAAAAACCAGATAGGACCTATATATAACGAAATGCTGCCTCATTCTAGAAATGTCCCTATGAATATAACAATAAAAGTTTGCTATGTTTCTGAAGCTCCGGGTGAACACTAATTTATTTAAATATCTAAGTCAATCAGATACTCTTAACATTTACATTCTCACCAGTCCAGATAATCATGCAGAGTGTACTTGCTTTGTTACTAGCATGTACAACATACCTGTTCAGGCAATCATGGACAGAAGAGCATCCATCAACATAGTTCCAATAAAACTAATGAAAATAGAGACTGAACCCAATATTGAACTATAAAAGAATATGGCACTGCGGACCAGATGCCACTACCTTTCTGAGAGCATAAAGCTCTTGCTGCTGGGGTTTGGCACTAAAGTATTTCTACTTCAGACATTTTTTACATCATTAAAATTACAAGTTACTTATTGATGCCTCCTTCATAAGGAAATATGTGCTATAGAAAATTTTTGAGGACATTACTCTGGAGTTAAAAAATACAAAACGTTCCCCTTGTATTATGCCCAAGAATCCTCTGATGATAAACTGGCCAGGTGGGCACAGTTGTTAAGCGCTTGATCAATCCCTCTGAGATGGTATTGCTAACTCTGAATGAGGAGATGGCGGATTTTTTGTCAAGTTTAGATTGTAGACTAGTTGACAAAGTGCATACTGTGCATATTCAGCTTTCAGTGCTGACAGAGGTTAAATCTACAAGCTCAGCTTGAGCTCAACTTTCATGTTCTCTTTAATTATGAATGTTGAAACTAGTGAGAGAATTATTTATATTTAATATCATAAAGGTGACTGAATCCCCCTGATTTTACTCAACATATTTTGAAGTTAAATTGGATTCCACTCTGCGCTGGACAAAAGTATATTATCTTGCCAGGCCACCAGACCCTTGTTGAAACAGATTCCACTTTACAACTTCCTGAAGGGTTTTATGGTAAGATCCTCCTGCCATTCCACCAATACAAAAAGAATCCCGTTGTTGTCTCTGATACTACTTATTCTCACCAGGATGAAATCAAGGTGTCTTTGAAAAACACCTACTCTTACCTGATGCACATCCAGAAGAATCAAATAGCTGCTTATGTTTATGTGATGCCTGGCCTAGCAGCCTCATTGTTCTAGTTAACATCCAACCTCCGCTCATTTCTGTGCTGAAATGTTTGGTTAAGTGGGGGTTGAAATGCTGCTATTTGATCTGACCAACCATTATTTTATTTTATTTTAGTTAAATCTGTATTTTAGACAACGATTTTAGATTCAATAGGTCTTAATACCAACAAACTAAATTTTATGAATTAAGTTATGACAAAATGGCTCAATGCCAATATCAATTTGTTATTTTTAGTCATGGCAGAATACCTTGCCATGCGCCTACTTATTATTGTAAATAGTAATTGATAATATTATATTACTCTTTTTTTACTCTGGGTTATGAAAAAATAACTACTGAGGGCTAAATTCTTACCACCCTAATAATAATATCCTCAAATTACTTGCTGTCAATTTACAATGGTTTTCCAGCATAATAAACTGAATCCTTTAATAATATTATATTTTATTCCTTGCCCCACCGGCATAAAACAAAATTGTGGGTTTTTGTACCCTATAATACCAGCAAATGGTTTCTACAATACTCATAATAATCATGAACTGCTTGTTTTCTATAGTGTGATTTATTATCAATGGAGTGGAAAATTGGATAGAATTTTTATTTTCCCTATCTTGTTTAAGCTGCTCAATAAAAGCCTTTTGACAGTAAAATCTTTATAATTTTATTGTAGAGCTACTATCTCCATAAAGTCGCCTTACTCTATACAAAAGTACCATCCTATGTGGTTATAACTCAAGCCTCAGTGCCATTTTAACACAACAATTATTCTTTCTTGTTGAGGAGATTCTAAAAATGGAAAACTGTCCAGCTTTATTTTCACTGACATCTATTTCTAATCAAAAAAAGTTTCTAATGTGAAGAGGTTACTACTCACCTGAAGTTTGTATGACTTCCCAAAATACTTTTCTCCAAAGACCGCCAGTTTTCACAGATATAATGAAACAAATTACTGTTAGAACTGTATAGATTTAACATGGCCCCTCTTATAATAGAAAGAGTTTAAAAGCTGTTTGCGTGCCCATTTAGTGTACACCACTAATATTATCCACTGACTGCTCACTTTAATAAGGTTTTTGCGGATAGTAGCACAGGGTCAAGCACACTGATACAATAGGAAAGCAATATTAAGATTCTACTCCTTAGAATAGGTATATATGAGGATGAAAAGTTTCGATATTTAAGAGGTAATCTTTTTTATATGGCAGAATTACTTTAATTTTCTTTTACTGAGAATTTATCTTGAAAATCTCTAAAAAACATAGTTTTAAACTAAGACACACAGACTTATTCCTACTTAATTCCTACTAAAGTACTCTTTAAAATCACGCTTTGATTATCCTAACTAATCCAAAATCTCTACTTAGGATATCAATCACTGTACACTAGCACATCATATACTTTTCAAAATAAGTCAAGACCAGCATACTTAACCATTAGCTTTATGGCATATGGCTTTAGTTCAGCGTTTTCTTAGCTCTTAGCCAAGATATTAACCCTTGTAAGACTTTTTAATTGATTTTTTTGTTTTTATATAATTTCCCAGAAAAGCTTGTTCCAAGTCCCTCCCAACCCAGGATTTTTCTCATTGACTTACTCTTATCTCTTTAATGCAATATATTGGTGCTCTGGTACTCTTCTGTAACTTACTTGTATATGATCTCTATAGAGGATTAGTTAATGTAGAATCATTTAATATCAAATTCATTGCTCAGTCAAAACTAAAGTACCGACGTAGATATCTAATTGAGACAAGCCAACCAGAGGATAGATATATAGTTTATGCTCAAAGAGCAAAATTAAGATAAAAATGCAAAACATTTACCAAATGGTAAAATATTAAGATCATGAGAATGTTATCTAACTGCTAGCTCATTGCAATATTAATATCTTTACTGACTAAATGTTTCTTTTATTACATACTAGCCAATTTACTCAGGGGTTTTAAGACTTAATTCTCTCATATGATACTATATAATTATTTAGAGATATATTGTATATAGTCATTAGTATGTTTAGAAAGTTTGAATCATTACTTTGATCAATACCTAATAGATTGGTTAGCTAATGCCATTGCATAAAAATTCATAGATATCTCATTGTTTTTTAAGTTCTCTTACCCTATTAAATTGACCAAATATTAATAAACTGATATATAAAGTGATATACACGTCCATTACATCCATTATATGCACTTATACTTTCAAGATGATTAAAGTGTTATATGTTTTATTATGAAATCGCAAAAGCTTCTTATATTGGTCTCTTTATTTCAAAATTATGGCAAGTTTAGTTGGATTTTATTCAGTAGCTTTTTAGAAAATGTGGAATAAAGATGCATACATACAATGATATCTATAGAAAGATGAGCTATTGACTAATAAATTTAACTAAAGCTACCTAGTTTCTTTTTAAATTTAGTATTTTGCGTCAGTCTTTGTAATAAGCCATCTGCCTAATGTGCTTTCATAAAGATAAAAAAACATCTTTTCTATCATAACATGAGTAATTTGAGCACTAAAATCATGGATTTACCAGCCTGTTTAGAATGGCTCAACTATAAACTTAATTCCTTTCTTATAAAAACTCTTCAGAAACTATAATTCAAATATTACTAATTTTGATACTAATGGATTAGCTACCCTATAATAAAAATCAAATAATAATTAGTATGTCCAATATTTAAATAATTTGTTAATTGCTTGACCTCTTTTTTACGCTTAAATGGACTAAAATTCTTGAAAATTGAGGCCTTTATGTACCCCTGACAGCTGCAATAACCAAAAGAGTCATGTGGACAACAGAAGCCACATATAGGCTTATATTAGCTGCCTTAATTTACAAACAAGTTAGAGCCCCACAACAAGTTCTACGGAAGAAGCCCAGAAAATCAGATGGAGTTAAGGGAATTATACTCCACTGACCATAAACTAAGATACTGATACTAAATTGCCTACAAGAAAGAATCTTTTTTAATAAACTAAATACTAATATGAAAACTCAAAATACTTCTACCTTAAATATACTTTCCATATTTCTGTAACAAAAACTTTTCTACAGAATCTGCCTTTATGATTGGTATCACTTAGTTCTAATATCGCTGAAGATAGTAGAACCACTGTTGAAGATTATACTTAGCCTTATTGTGATCATCAGAGGCTGAGGTAATTTCTGGTGTTTTAGAAATAGTCATTATCACTTTAATTTTTGGTTTTAACATGGTTGGACGCGCTTTGAAGTAGGAGTAAAAGTTTCACATATTCAAGGCTTGAATGGTTGACTGGACCTGAATCATAAAGTAGATTTGATAGGAGAAGTAATAATATTATCTTACGCCTAATTTATTATATTTATGTCAAACATCAGAGATTAAGGACCAAAAGTATTTTAAGTACATACAAAACTTGAGTTTTGCGGCCAAGCAAATTCATTTAATCATATTTAACTTGATAATCCAGGATTGGGGCTTTATTGGTTAATGTCAAAATTAGATTTAAATGTAAATTGAGTTATGTTCAGATTAACTACTATTTAATGGTAAGAACTGACTTGGTATGTGCAACCATTGCTTGAGAGGAGCAATGGTCTAGCTATTGTCAGATGAATCAGAGGAAACGTTGAACTGAAGTAATATATCATTGTGAAACTGACCATGGGGCTGATCTGGTTACAGAAGGACGCCTAATGTATTGTAGACCCTCTGAAAACTTGCACCACAAACTGCTGTTAAGTGAAGGTGCAAGTCAGGGTGTCATGGATGTAGATGTGGGTAAAATCAAACCCTATAAATTCTTTCTAACATTAGAAAAATAAAAAACATTCTTCTAGCCCAGTATTATTTTGGCAGATTAAAATAAACATTATTTTTGTATTTAATACTTTTCAGTTTTATTAAGTTGAGAATTATACTTGTGATCAAGAATATCATGGCAGGAAGCCATTGTACAAGTAAACAACATGAGAATAAAGCCTTGAAGTCTTATCTCTAAGGAGATTATAGATAAATAAATATCACCATCTGGTCTATTGTCCTCATAAAATAGGCTTTCATGACTTTAGATTTTAACCCCAGAATAAGATTAAAATCATCTTAAGTTGGCCAAAACTTCAACTGTGGCGCTCAAGGCTGGGATGGCAAATGATGAACATATCGAGCAGGGGAACAACCCCAATTAAGTATTTAGAACAATTACCAGTTCTAATGGGAACGCTGTGATGACTGTGTCCCAGATCAATTGGAACTATGTACCCATTATCACTTATCATGACTAGCTCATTTCACATGAGTAGCCTGAACATCTAGAACTTTGACTGTTAAGAGATGTTAAATGGGACAAGGGCCTGTTGACAACAGAAGCAATTTCTCCTATAACAAACAAAGCAAGATATGCTGTAAAGTTATATCTAGCTCACCACCAGTTGAGTGCAGATTAAATTAAAACAATTTAATTGGAATAAGTGAACATCACCCAATACCTAATTAAATTTGTACACCCTACTTTAGATATCCACAAATGACCATTGCCTGCCATCATGCAGCCATCGCTGAGTTGGTCAATTATATGCAAGGCCAGCCAAGTGGCCCAAATATTGAATGAGCGATTGGAAGCTAACTTTTCTAAGGTCCACTTTAGCTTTGAAGCAAATTTTATTTTAGCCACTTGAGCTAATTATCAAGTAGCAGAATTACTGAAAGAGCTAACTGCAGATTATATTCAAACTTTGAAACTTTCTTAGAGAAAAGAGTAGTCACTGAAGCTTGGGTCAACAGTGCAGCCCAAACCTCCATTAGTGCTTCAAAATTCATGAGATTTAGCCATTAAGGTAAGAAGGCATTACTAAAAAATAACTCAGAATCTTGCGATCAGTAAAAATGGCTGAGCGCCCAAGTTTTGCAGATGAAGGATGATTACAAAGTTAAAATCAACTACTGGTGCACAAAAGTTGAGGGCCAACAGTTGGAGAATAAAAATTCTAGGACTCCATCAATCAATTGAATTGCTGATTAATGATCTCAATAAGGATGTTATCTCCATCAATGAGTTGAACAATACTCTCCATGGGTAAGTGAACAATTGCAGAAAATTAATTAAGGAAAAGGATCAGGTGGTTTTCGTCCTGAAATTACAAATATTTGGGCTAAACAAGGAAATTGCAAAACTATAATTGAAAAATAGAAATCCTATTGACCAGAAAAGTGAAATAAACTGTCAAATTAGATCATTGGATGGTGGTCAATGCCAGTGCACCGTAATTGATTTGTCTGGACATACTTCTTAGTAATATGAGGCTGAGGCCTTGGAAGTAGCTACTGAAACTGACACTTGGCCATGTCAACAGATGTTTAGCAATATGGTTGCTTTGGCCAACTAAAGCTCTTTTAACTGTAGTGTAGCGCCTCAGAGCCCTGAGACACCTGGTTCAAGCCATCAATGAAGTAATTGCAATCACTATGAGTGAGAAAACGATAATTACAAACTGTGACCTGCCTGCTTTTGATAAGAATGGAAGCGTGGTTGCATTTTTTAAATGGTTTGAAATGGCTATGTACAGGGCCATCAATTGCATTAAAGCAGCTACTAAAATCAACATCTTGGACGTGTGGAGTATCAAACTAATTATGCCACACTTGTACGAAAACCCAGCCTATTCAAAGTTAAAAAGGCCGTACTTTGCGAATTTGGAGGTCTGAACAAATGTTGATTAGAAATCCAATATATATATATTGCTTTAATAAATATAAAACTGTTGGCAAATTTACGGATCAATTCTGTTGCAAAGCTCAAGTTCTCCTAGGCGTGAAGGTCATTATTGATTTTGACTCTAAGTTTGCATTGCAACATGAAGTACAACACTACCAAAATTTGACAAACACCTTACTGCCTGCCTTCGTTCAAAACCTTTAATAATTGAATTGGTTGATTATCTGCAAAGATTACAAAACTATTACCCTCTCAATACTGGGTACAAATCAGGACCTGCATCACCTGCAGAAAAACCCTTTGAAGTAATAAGAAGACTAGCAGTGATCTGGCTGTTAAAACCAAGCAAACTGAAAGCATGAAGGCAATACGCTCATTAAGCAAGATCACTTGCTACAACTGAAATTATAAAGGGCACTATGCCTCCAGATGCCATCAACGTAGCTACAATGTATTCCTCCAAGATAGCTTGCAGAAGAAGGGCAAAAGAGCAAGCACAATAGAATTGGGACACTCTATTAGGCCAGAACCCTAGTCCCACCTGGAAAAAATGAGTGTGCTGGTAATGAAGCTTTGATACTAATGCCATGAACCCTTTTATAGTGCATAATGAAGATCCATGGATTTACATGCGGTGACCCGCTCATAAAGGAAGATTACTATACTTGAAGCTTCTGAAGTAGTGCTAAGCCGTATGTGCAGCAAATTCTCAAGAGTACTAGCCAAAGGGATGAGTAGTACGGCAGGTATCCCAAGTTTTAAGGGGGTAAACATAGCTATGCCTACTGACACATTCATCAATGAATGTTCAAGTATTGAAAGCACTGTGAAGCAGACTCTTGATTTTTGGATTCATCGCCTATTCACTTAGCAAATTGTACTATTTTTTCTTAATCTGAGTGCACTTATGTTAATATTCTGGTCAACAAATTTAAAGTTGCAGCTATTGTTAATAGTAGAACGCCTGTGAATATTGTCTCCACTAAGCTGGTCGAGAGTTAAAATTACTCCTGGAATTGACCACCATCAAGAATATAGGACAGTGGGCCCCAATGGCATAATAGTGAAGGAGCTTACAGTGCCCTGCTGCTGCGATTCAGTGCGCTGGTAGTAGCTGCACCCATAATAGTGCTCTTAACGCCAACTACAATATATTAATCAGAACTAGTTTCTAAGGATCTATGGAATTTTGTGTGACTTTAAAGAAAACACCTCGATGATTTTGGGACAAAAACTTCCCATTTACTACTATCATGCTAATAAGAAGCCCACCAGCCGTTGTCAAAACTTTACTAACACATCTTATGTTGACAGGATAACACCATTTGGATACACTCAGTGAGGAAATCAAAGTTGACTAATGCTGACCGCCATAAATGAAAATTGAGTGATACCATTAAGAGTGAATATGGACATGATGATGACTCCAGACCATCAACTGGTTATGAGTACTGGGACTACGTTGGAAATTCCAGAAGTATTATATGTGAAGGCTATACAACCTTATAATCGTTCTCAGGTGGAACCCAGTCTAGCGCCTGGAATACTTATACTAGGGCATGGTGGAATTGACGTCCTATTAGCAAATTTGACTAGCCAAGGTATCAAGGTCAAAACATATAATTGATCACTTTCATACATCTGTCTCAAAGGATAAATTAAAATCAGCCGTTGAATTTGGCAATTCATCTGAGTTTGTATTACCTACTGAGGGTATTGAGGCGCATTCTGTAATTACTCATGAATCATTTACAGGAGTAACAGAATGATGAAAGGATGTGTCCCTGGAAACATTTGAACAATACTCCAAAATTCTCTCTAAAAATAATCAAGATCTAGATTGTGTGAAAGGAGTACATTTTGTCAACGCTGGAGATCACGCACCTAATGGTATGCATCTGATTTGTCATTCTCAGTCTAGTGATGAGGTAGTCAAGGAAGAGTTAAACAAATTACCTAAAAGAAGAATGATCATGCCCCTTAAAAAGCCCGTGAGCTAGCCCAGTTCTAATTGTGAAGAAAAAAGATGGCAGCAATTGAGTTGTAATTGTTTATTATCACCCCAACTCCAAAATTAAGAAGGATTCATACCCGTTGCCCAGAGTTTAGGATGCTTTAGACCATCTGGGAGGGACGAAGTACTTTACTGTAAATAGAACTTATCTCAAGATACTGGAAAGAAAAACTGCTTAAAGAGGAACAGGAGAAGTGCACAATTATTGCAGGGCAGGAGATATTTCAACCAACGAGCATACCACAGGGCTGTGCATCACACTGGCGACCTTTCAGCACGCAATAGACACCATTTTTTGGGGAACTTAAATTATCCTGTGTACTTGTGTACCTGGATAATATCAATGTATTTTCGCGGACATTTTCTGAACATCTAGAGCTTTTGGACAAGTGTTTAAACGTCTATTGAAAGCCAATTTTAAGGTAAATCCCAAAAATGCCAATTCTATAAAGAACAGTTAAAATAATTTAGATTCATTATTGATCCCATTAGTCTTGTAGCCTCAACCTTTAAAAGATGAATGTGATAAACAACATGCAAGCCACAACAAGTATAAGATGATCAAGTATTCTTGGGCATGGTGGGATACTATCAAAGATTCATTTAAGGGTTTGCAAAAATTACCAAGCCCCTATTCCATTTTCTGCAAGGAGAGTTTGTTTTTGCTGGGCAGCCAAATGTCAGCAGGCCTTTGGGCCATTGAAGACCATGCTGAGCACAGCGCCTGTCCTCCGTTATCCTGATTTCAGCAAACAATACTTTATACAAACTGACGTCTCATTGACTGAAAAGGGGGCGTGTTGTCCCAGATTAGGGATGATGTGGAGGAGCATCCAGTCGCTTATTTCAGTAGGACGCTGAAAAAGCATGAGCATAATTATACTTTGACCAAAAAAGAGCGTATGATTGTGATCTACGCTTGTAAAATATATTTTAGGTGTACATTCATGGCACCACTTTTTAAATAGTTATAAATCACAGCACATTACGCTAAATTCACAACCTAAAGGAATATGGGGAAATTAAGACCACTGGGATCTAAAATTAAAGGCATAGACTACAAAATTTATCATAGTGCTGGAGCGGCCCATAAAAATGCAGATGGACTATTGCAACTTCCGATTGTGGCCATCCTGGCCACCTTGGATGACAAGCTCTATGAAAAAATGATTAATTTGAAGTACAAGGATGAGCCGCCTGAAGTAAAGAGGGCGATTGAGAGAGCATTAATAGACGCTGGATATCATAATGGAGTCTTATACAAACTCAAGCCTGATAGCCAGCGAATAATTTTCCCAAAGCCTTTAATAAATGGACATTCTTACTCTGGCCCACAAGGCTTTCAGACATGGAGTATGAACCAAATTGTTGAGATTAACTTAATCCAACTAATACTGAGATTCCATGTGATTTTATATTCAAGATGTAATAAAGAATGCCATTCCTTCCAAATCACAAAGCCCATGAAGTTGTATGTGATTCATTGATTAATAAAACACAATTGGGCTTGGCATACCATATCTATCGATATTGTTGACCCCTTTCCCATGAGTAGCTTGGGTAACAAATCCATTATTGTTGTGATTGACCATCTGTTAAAATGGGTGAAAGTGAAAGCAATATTAGATGTTGAGGCCTTGACTAATACCAAGTTCATCATGGATTGTATTGTCTACAAGAACGGATGTCCTCAGAAGATCCTGATGGATAACAGAACGTATGTTACTGCACAGATGCTGCACCATTTATACGATTGATTTCCATCAAAGGAGAGTTATTGACACTTTAACACCCTGAGACTAATGGTATGGTAGAATGAGTGATTGGCACCCTAATTGGCATATATCACAAAAATGCAGCAGCAACGCCATTGCAATGGGCTACCTTCATTAGCACTATAGTATTTGCATCCAACATCAGATGGCATAGCAGCATGGGACTCTCCGTTTTGACTTCTGTATGATAGACAGACAGATCTACCCCAATCAGAATTTTCAGCACTCAATTCAACTGGGCAGTTAGCCCTATGATTATGTTGAACAACTGGCGAAGACCTTAATGAAGTTTAAATCTTAGGTTTATCAGAATGTGATTAGCTGAAAAACAGTCAAAAGAGTTGCAATAACTCTACTCAAACTGCTGTGTCCAAATTCCAGGAAGGAGACTTGGTAGTATATTGTGACACTCATACTGCGGGTCATTCTCACAAGTTTGTCTTTCTTTAGGAAGGTCAGTTCATTGTATTGAAGAAGTCTTATAAATATGTATACACCATCAAGGATCAAGGCGGTTGTATTGTAAATTGAGTCCACACCAAGTTCCCTCATATTTACTATAAGGAATAAAAAGTGGAAAAAAATTAGAAAAAAGAATTTAGAAAAAAATATGTAATAAAAGATATTATACATAATAAGAATTGTAAACATAATTACAAACAAAAACCATTAACAAATAAGGAAATAACAAATTTTAATCCATAATTTCTGAAGCCCCATCAATGCTGGAGCAGGATGCCCCTTCTTTGGGTGGGGGAGAAGAATGAGATTAGACGTGAGTAGCTAAAGAAAAGTGACTGGAGGGGAAATGTGCCCCTTGTTTAAGTCCCAACTGTTGAGACCCTGTTGGAGATGAGCCAAACCTAAAAAGACTTGGCACCAAGCATGCTGGCCTGGCCAACTAAAGAAGGGCCATCAAAACAGATAAATAATCCGCTAAAAGGGATTTTGGAACGGGTGAGAGAGGTTACACTTTGTGGAGAAAGCCTTAAAGAAAGATGCAATTGGTGAAAAGGTTTTTTGAGATAAGAATACACTGGGGGCTGAAACACTTTTGTGCAGAAATTTTTGAGAGAGCTTCATCTAAGACTCTGTACATGTCAGGAAAGGTCTCCATGATGAAGGTAGCTGGTGGGAAGCGAACACACGCGCCAAGTAGAGCTATCTGGGGAATTAACCGTTAATGAAGCTCTTTTGACATGTTTTCACAAAGAGCACGGTGGATCAGAAGGATACAGCAATCTTCAAAGCATTATTTTTTAGTCCCAATGGAACGTGCAAATTTAACTGAACTGTTGTTATAGAGCACTTGAGTTTAGAAACGGAGATAGAAAAGAGAAGAGCCTGGTTGGCTTCAAAAAAACAAATGGAACACCAAGGGCTCAGATTCAAGTTTGGAGGACAAATAAGCTTCCACGAGTTCAGACATCAAATTGACAGCAAAGCCTGAAGTAGCTACACTGCCCTCATGAAAGGAAGAAATGAGGCTAGATGAAGGGAAGACTTGAAACAGCTAGAAAAGGAAGTCAGGAAGAAATTGCTGTCTGATGCAAATTAATGCTGGATGAGAATTCCTATTCTGGTTGGCCATGGAGACACAAAAATATATTGAGACGTTAGAAGGAGGAGTGTGTTTGACCCATTGGGACGTTTGTTAGAGAATTTAAAGCCTAGAGAACTAACCCAGATTTGCTGAGTGCTGACAGAGTTGCAGCAGGCCTGTAAGATGAACTCTTGATAACTGTCAAAGCATAACTAGTTGAATCATCCTGAGAAAATGAAGGCAGAATGCTTAAATTGACCATAGAGCACCGCATGGAAGAGCTGAGTCTTAGGAAGATACGCCTATCCTGGACAGAGAGGCTACTAATGTAGCGATCATACTTAAAGAATTGCAAAAAATTGAACGTCATATATAGAAAGGAAGGATATCCTGCGTTTATATCCTGTCAAGGTGTGGGAAGTGTTGAATGGTTGACTGGACCTGAATCGTTGGGTAGATTTGGTAGGAGAAATAAATAATATTAGCTTAAACTTAATCTATTATATTTTATGTTGAACATATCAGCGATAAAATACAAAAATATTTTTAGTACATACAGAACTTGGTATTTACTGACTAGCAGTTCTACTTAATCATATTTGACTTGATAACCTGGGATTGGGGGACCATCTAGTACTAAAAAAAGATAACCTGGGATTGGGGGCTTTGTTGATCTATGTCAAAATTAGTTTTCAGTGTTAAACAAATTACAATCAAACTTAATTACTAATTAGTGGTGTAAACTGACTTGGTATGTGCTACCATTGCTTAGGAGGAGAAATGGACTATCTATTGTCAGATGAATCGGAGGAAGTGCTGTCCTGAAGTAATTGTGTCATTGGGCACAGACCATGGGGCTGACTTGGGCTACAGCAGGACGCCTAATGTATTGTAGACCATCTGAAATCTTGCACCGCGCACTGCTGGTTCAGTGATGGTGCAATTTAGGGTTTCATGAGTGTAGATGTGGGTAACATCAAACCCTATAAATTCTTTCTAATATTAGACAACTAAAAAACAATCTTTTAGTCCATTAATCTTTTGGCAGCTTTGAATATACAATCTTTTTTGTATTTAATACTTTTCAGTTGTATTAAGCTAAGAATTTTACTTTTAATCAAGAAGATCAGGGCAGGAAGCCATTATACAAGCAAACAACATGATAAATAAGCCTTAAAGTCTTATCTCTAAAGGGATTATACTTCAATACCATCATCAGTCTATTGTCCTCATACATAGGCATTCATAAATCAACTTTAATCCCAGAAGAAGAACCAGATCATCTGAAGTTGGCCAAAACTTCAACACTAAGAATAATACTTTAAATTTCTTGTTGATGCGCCATGTGATCACCAAATAATATATTGAAAGGGGCTCAAACCTTTTAATCAGCACCCCTGAGCAAGCAGAAAATTTTGGTAATATCTGGCGCTCACTAAAGATGTCATCATTAAGCAACTGTGGAGAGAGCTATAAAGGACCCATAGAAAGTGTGCCACATATAGATAACAAGAAGATAGAAACTTGGATAGTATTCAAAGGATTTTATGATTTGGAATATAAAATTACTCTTTTAACTAATGAGCTAGGAAAAGTCAGATCACATTCAGCGCAAGAAAGTATAAGAGCTCAGGACTTGACTCATATAAATAAAAAGTAAATTTACTATAGAGGTAAAAATTTAAACTTTAAAAGTTCCAAACTTGATTTTAACCAAGTTAAAAGTCCATAAAAACAATCAAATTACCTGAATATGGTTTGGAAAATATGAAATTGAGAAGTCTTTCTCATCTTAGACCATAAACTACTTTGGGAGAGCGCATTACCAGTACCAACACACCAAATAGCGTTTTAGACCTTCCAGAAAATTTAAATACAAAGAGGATTCCAATAATCTACCTTTACTTCATTGTTAAGCTTACTACTCTCAATTTAATATAGCTAAATTCTAATTAGTATGAGAATAGTATGGGCTGAGCCAGCCATAAACAGAAGCTCTCTATGTTCAAGGGATGTATGGGTAGAGAAGCACAGGAGGTGCTTAGAGCCACCATATGGTCCCACCACACTTGTACCAAAGACAATGAGATCCTTATTTTCATGTTTAGAAGCACACATGCTGTTAAAGTATGAAGCAAGAGTATTATAACATGAGTATGGGGATCTGCTTCAGTTGTGGACTACAAAAACAGTAATATAAAGGCGCAACAGTCCAAAAACTGGAGCCTCGGATTTAATTTCCATGAAGATCATCTTGCTTGGTTCATTTTAGTAACCACGACTCCTAATACTTATGACCTTGGCTGTGTAACCTATGAATCCATCAAGGCCATTGAGAGGCCTTAATTGAAGTCAAAGCCGCATATAAGATTGAGTCAAGACATCAGAGCTATCAGCAACGCTAGATTAGTTTTGAAAGCTAGATATGTAGCTCAAAGCTGCAATAGTATTACTAAAAGGAAGGCTTACAACCATTTTAATAGAAATACATAAGTTCCAATAATTTTAAGTGTAGCAACTGTCAGCAAGGAGAAGTCTTTATAAAGAAATTTCCTTATGATAAAGTAAAATAACAAAGAAAAAACTTAAGAGTAGGTCACATGTTCAATGAGTTGGTCGCACAACACTAATAAAATATATGAAGATGAACTTGGTTTTTGAATGGAGTCATTATTTAGGCCATTAGCCCCTAGTAAAATGATTGTTCCCGCATACCTCACATTTACCAACAGAAAATTGAGCTTATAGAGCAGTTTACTCAGATCAGTTTTAAGGAAATTAGATCTTTGATAGTATATTTGACAGAGAAAATCTAGTGGAAACTACGTTCAAAAAATTGCAATTGAAGGTTGTGAGTCACTCAAGGATTTCAAGTAGTTTTTGAATGCTTGAAAATTTAGGAGAATTTACTATGACAGTCAGTGCAATGCTTACCATGGGCATGATTATTGGCAATAGTGTTACAGAATTGAAAGTCACCGTACCCAAATTCAAAGTGTTAAAAGTACTTATTAATGGCGCACCAGTTAACATTATGTCATCCATGCTCATGATGAGATCAAAATTTGAGCATAAAATCAATTATCAGGCCAAGTTTGAGATGCCAAGATTGAGTCAACTGAAGCACCAGGATCTTAGTCGGTGTTACCCTAGCAATTTTGGACGCATTGTCTTGTCTTCTTTGACTGATGTATTTGGAATGACCTTTAAAATTTCCTTGTAAGAATTCAGTTCCTAATTGAGTTAGGAGGAATTATTACCTTTAATCAGATCCCAGTCATTTTACTCAACTACCATATGCCACCTGTGTTTATAGATGAGGAGAAGAAGTAGCAAATGATGTAAGATGTCTGGTAAAAACCAAGTATACTTTTCTCGCAGTCATTTATATCCTGAAGACAAAAAGAACTAAGCAGCTAACCAGCAGTATAAACAGAATCTAATCTGACTTTGTACTCCAGCAAATAGAAAGAGCTTCTGTCTAGAGAATAGAAGGATATTCTGGTCTACATAATTATCAGTATCTTAGAACAAATGGTGCTTGATATCTATTTTAAAAGAAGTCAGAGGCCAGGAATCCAGAGTGATGCCTGGGCTTGAAAATCCAACATACCAAGGATGAGTCAAAGTACTCCATAAAAACATTGTCAAGAACTTTGTCAAGATCAAGAAGGGTCAAACCATTGTATAAGCAAGGATGTACCACTATGCTGACTTTAATTCAGTTTACATAATTGCTAGCATTGATATAATTGGGCTTCAAGAGCCAATTAAACAGGAAGAACATGAACTCAATGAGCTTTTTAGATCAAATCAAGGTCCTAAAGCAGCAGACATAACGTTTATGGGCTTTTTAAGGAGGAACTTTCTAAGATTGACACTGGGAGTGTCACACCCATACACTTTAAGCCCATGCCGCCATTTAAAGAGTGATGAAGAAAACATCTTTAAAGAATCACTACTATGAATGCATGTCAAGATAGTGTCTGTAACTCTCTCATTTTATAGAGGTGGTGTGGGATGCACAGCCACACCGCCAGGGAAGTATCCATTAGCAAGATTGGAAAGAGGATTTGTGGAGGGTACCTGAGCCAAAGGGACCTAGGGCGAGGGTGTACAACATAGTGCATAATGATAAATAACACAGAAGTGACAGAACTTGGTTGGACCACAAAGGGGAATCCATAACCAGGTGGAGATCTGTTTGGGTGCTGAAGTTCCTCAAACTGGAGGGGACCATGATGGCAAAAGGTGCACTGGATACTGTAGTTAATTTTGATAAAAAAAGTAGCCAACGTTGTTGTAGACCTCCTCAAATTGGTTTGCTCACAGGTTTGCCCAAGGAACCATTATAAAAACATAACCTTAATGGTGAATTTTATTTAAGGATTTGACCAACAAGGAATGTTGGTCTTGGGGAAACATACTTAAGCAATGAGAAACAAGTCATCAAATGGCGGAAGTGGTGCTAATCCTGATTGCACTGATAGGCACATGCTACCATCAACCTGGGTCCTGCAACTCAAAATTGACCAACTCAAGTTATGGATTGTAATTGTAATTGACATGATTTGGTATTAAAAATTGGAATGTGTTTGAAACCCAGCTCCTCGAGCAACCATATTGAACTGTCAAGATTTAAAACGTAGCTGGTGCATTTTAATGCACTGGCTGTAATGCCAGGCCAAGCATCACGCACATTCCCAAAGCCAACCTGGGCATATTTTTCCTGTACTCAGCGTTAATACAGGGTATGCTTAAGGTCAGAAAGGCCTTCCAACTTCAACTTTTTGACCTCCTGACGTGTAGCTTTTTCCTTGCAATTTATTCCTCAATTATGTCATGGAGCCATGACAATGCAGGCTTTGTACGCCCTTACAAGATTCCTTGTATCTCGTCCCTTTTACTAATGCAAAAGAAGGATTGGTCCCACCAAATAGTCATGAATTGCAGAGGATTTAGCGATCTTAATAAAAAGTACTTCTATCAACTTCTGTTAATCGACAGTGGTTCAAAACGACCTGGTTAATAGCTATACATATCACCAGTAGACCAAGAAAGCAGATACTTGAAGATGGAACTGTCACCAGAAGACCAGGAAAAGTGTGCGCTTATTACCAGTCAAGGCCTGTTTGAACCAATACGTATGCTACAGGTCTAGTCTAACATCCCAGCTACCTTCCAGAGAGTAATTTACTAAATTTTGGTAATCTAAAAAGTTTAAGTGTCATTTATTAGGATGACATCACGGTGTTCAGCATGACATTTAAGGATTACCTGGCACACCTGAAGGAGGTTTTAACTCGTCTTAGAGAACGATAACAAGCTGAAGAGAAGCAAGTTCTCATTTTTTAAAAGCTTGGATTAGATTATTCAGCCAAAAAAGTAAATCAAAGAAAAATCAAGACCCCAGCAAGGTAAGGTTGTAGGTATTGCCTAGATGTGCTCCTCCAAGTGCATGAGAGATGTCCCAGTGTTCTTGGACATAGTAAGATACTACCACCAATCTGTGCCAAACTTTGAAGACATTGTTGAGCCACTCACAACTTACTTAACAAAGGATTAATTAAAATAAACAAAGTTCAAGAAGTCACCTTAAACATTTCAAGCAGAAAGTACTGGAAGCCCAAATTCTGTTATACCCAAAATTTGTAAAAAAAACTTTTTACATTTACACTAATTACAGAAGCGTGAGTTGAGCGCCATCTTAGCGCAGTTGAACAAAGAAGGAGTAGAACATCATATAGGTTTCTATTGAGGATATTTATTAGATCAGAGCATAATTCCAAAGGAACAGAGTGCAAATGCCTAGCTGCAATCAGAGTCCTACGCCATTTCTGGTCTTACATATATGGTTTAAACTTTATAAAATAACTGAACACACTTTGCTGAGATGATTGATGATCATGAAAGACCTAGATGATAGAATTGCAAGATGGGCCGTTCAGTTTCAAGGATACTATTTTAAATCTTGCACCAGGCAGGAGAGAAGCACCTGAATGCGGATGACTTGTCAGAGTTACCAGTTTTCCACTACAAGAACACAAGAGTTATATGATCTATGATTTAATAGTATAACTAAAGGTATAGTTGGAATATGAACTGAATCAAGGAAGAAGATTTTAAAGAACTGTTCAAAAATACAAGGTTTAAGAAAAACATCTGGGGAAAAATAGTTCATGAGAAATAGTAATACTATGTAAAGTTTAGCGCATGAATGGCAATAATAATGGAAGGCCACTTTCAAGTAGGCCATGGAAGACTACAAAAGACATAGAATCATAGAGATAGATTCTACAGGATGGCAATGTTAGACAATATCAGTCAGGTTCTAAATCCTTGTATGAAATTTGCTCAATAAAGCTGCTTGTGAAGAAGTTGAAGTGTTATTTATCTAGTTGCACCTTTTTTTAAAATCTCTCCATTTTGTTTTAGATCATTTACATAGTCATTAAGTGGCTACCAGTTTATAATCATAGCAATAAATGACTTCACCAAGTGCCAGAAGCAATTTCAGTTAAGGCATCTAACACCAGAGCTCACAAGGTTCCTTTACCACTTGGTCATAATTCACCACAGATTCCCTTAGACTACTTTTAAATAATAAACGTAACTTCATCTCAAACGTTTTGAGACATCTGATGAACTTAAGGGGGTTAAACAACAAAATACCACGCCATACACACCCTTTATTATAAGAAGAATAACAATAGTGAAAAAAACCCTCGCATCAATCTTAAAAATGATTTTAGTCAACCATGGATCAAAATGAGACATCTTTATGCCATCAGCCCTGTTTACTTACCGGTTATGTAATGTAGTATTATTGACATTTCACAATATAAAGCACTATATGAAAGAAAAGCCATGCTACCGAGCTTGTTATCCCCTAGTGATGGATGTAGATAGGAAAATGATACCTCACAGCAGATATCAGGAAAATTAGCAAAGGAGTTAATCAAGTCAAATTAAACTTCAGCAGCAATATCATGAGTGTACTGAAGAAAGTACCAAAAAGAGTAACTAAAGACCTAATTTGCCCATATTTGAAGTAAGAAGAAAGTGATGTTTTATCACATGTGCAGAGGACAACCTGAAAAGCCACAAGCTGTCAGGATAGGACCTGCAACCATTGTTATAATGAAAAGGAACTGAATACTCTATTGAGGACAATAACGCACATCACTTATGACTAAGTCCAGGCGTGCCGCATCAAGTCTTTACCAAGGTCTTGTATTGTGGAGGGTAATGTTTGATGAAGCTCACATATAGGGGTTAATTCATCGACCCTTTGAAAAATTTATGAGGAAACCTAAGTTCTACTAATACAGATATTGATACTATTGGATTATCTGACCGGAATAGCATTCAAATCTCAACTAGCAAAGCCAGCAATTGAGATTTTTTAAAATTACAAATCTCCTTTAATAGGCTTTAAATGGTCTATATACCTGATAATAGAAGCCTTTATATACCCCCTGACAGCTGCACTATCCACAAGACTCACTGGAACAACAGGAGTCACAATTAGCTCAGAACAGCAGCAACATGTCACAAATAAGAAATATCGTAGAGTACAATCTATGGAAAAACCCAAAATAGCAAAGAAAATTAAAAATTTGGACTCCTCTTACTCTAAAACTAAGATACAATTACAAATTTTTAAAGTGAGAAGGAATTGTTATTATAAGTTAAGTCATACTTATAACAGCCCTCATCCCTTTAGTACTACATATAATTTCCATATCTTAATAGTAGAAAATATTTCCCAGAAAATTTTATCTGTTAATGCTTCCAAATGGTGTAATAACGCCAAACATAGATAACAATTACTGATGAAAATTCAGACTTAGCTTTTATTATCATAAAAGGTTAACAGGAGCTCTAAAGTTCTTAGAAATAGCTATTGTCAAGTTTATTCCAGATCTTCAATATTGTTGGACATGCTTGTAAGTATTAGTAAAAATCCCAAATATCAAGAACAAGACTCTACAAATTGTCTGGAATTCTCCTTGTGATTAGAAAAATTATTACAAATTGCATACCTTTTAATCAGCACCCCATGAGCAAGCGGGCTACTTTATCAATAAAGCCTCAAGGATTTGTGACTAAGGACAGTCAGCTTGGAAATAAGCTTAAAATTCCTTAAATTTAGGCACAAATATAAATAAATATAATGAAATTTTCTAAAAAGGAAGAACTTGGACTTCTTATATATAAGAAAACTTTTATACTCATTTGATTAAAATAGAAAAGAAATAATTGAGTACTTTTTTAATATATATTGCTGAGTGAAAGACCAAGTGATTGGCATTATTGGTTATTTAATTGTTCATTTACTTCAAAAAATCGCTTACAGTTTGATTTAGTCCAATCTATCAAATCTATTAACTAATCAAATTATCATACTAATCTTTCTTTTCGATATTAAATGACAAAAATACAATGAGGGTATCACAGCATGACAGTAAATGAGATGTTCAACATATATCAGCAATGCAGCTTGTTAGAAATCATGAGATATGGATGGACATGAGCAGGATTCAAAAATGACCTGAATTGCAACTTAGTCATAGGAGCTCAACCAATCTAATGAGCATTGAGAATAAATCAATTTTGAAATCCCATAAGGCAAAAAACTCAAACCCTGAAAGAATCCGTCTATTTTGATCAGCAAAGGCGCCGCGCTAGCTGGTGAAGATCTTGCCACAGGGGGTCTCCAGAATATGCCACCTTGACAATAGAGAGTCAAATTTAAATGAAGTCTACGCCTTCTGCCACATAAAAGAGGTCTCCTTGCCCTACTTAATCCTGACCATCACTCCAATCTCCCCTAAGTGACCTTGAGTATCTCAAAAGCCTATAAATATCTCTGGATTTTAGCTAAGAAAAAATACCTTCAGATTTCTATTTATTTTCACTAGTAACTATTCTTTTCCTGTTAACGAACAGAGATTGCCTCCATGAAGTACTTCTGCCAAGAGATATTTTTCTTAGGGAATGCTGACCCTAAGAGATTCTGCTGGAACTGTGTTTGACTAATAATCAAACAACATTTTAAGGCCTTAATCTTCAGAGAGGACGAGGAAATCCTACAAACTGGTGCTCACTGCCAGGTCCTTCTGAAGTTACTGGTGAAGACCTACCTTTCATATGAATAAATTCAGCAAAGACGGCCTTCCCAATATGGAGGAAAATATGAGTTTGACCCAATGTGTCACTATTTTTCAACCAAGATGTAACAACCTCAACCATGAAACTTAATTTCTGCACTATCATAAGTTTTAACTATCTCAGTTCCCAATGAATCCACCTACAAATCCAGGCTCCCAATGTTGCCTCAACGATTTGAGAGACTCTAGGTGAAGTTGTAACCCCTGGTGGGCGAAATAGTCATAGCAGTTTTAACCAGACTATTCAAATGCGCAATTTTTTATTCTTTGTAGATCTTTCAGGCAATGATATAGGAGAAGCCCATATGGATTTGTAACTTTAACAGTTTGTGCATCCTGCCTTACACCAACACATTCAATTGCTCGCACTTCACCACATGGAGATGCAGCGGCAGCTAGGATTGACCCATTAGATTCACTCCCAGCTCCTTGAGTTATATGACGCCACCTCTAATTTTGGCTGAGATAATTGGGATGTCATTTTGAGCAACCGTCAGTGGATTAATGGCATCTAATGACACATTGCTCAAATTGATATTGGAGTCAGCCAATACTTGAAGAATGAATTCGCCCAGAGGACGATCCAATTAACCACTGGCAGGGACCAGAGAGTGGAACGTGCCTTATCCAACCTCCTTGACCAAATAACCAAAGATCGCCACACAACTGTTCTCAACTCGTTGGTTAGTTCATCTGTACCCAGCAGCTGAATGGATGACTTGCGATGATTCTGACTCCAGAAGTAACGGTGCAACATGAGGCCCTTATTGATACAGGACCCAATGAAAGAGAAGGAGATCAAGGGACCCTGATCCTGGAAGTCCCCAAGGTCCTCCAGACGCCTCCTCACCTGCTGGATCCTTTTTAGTAATGACCGCAAAGCCCAGCTTAAAGCTCTCAAATGACAACTGTCACTGGTGGTCCAAGGAGTTGAGATGACTATTGAGGGGGAGCATCTGGATGCTAATTTAACCTTCCACTCCTTGTACAACCAATATATGAAGATTACTGGCGCCTGCTCCAATCGGATAGCCTCCCAAAAACCAAGCAAATCATTATATTGATTGATTATCTGACTACAAGCGATTGAATAAAACAGGATGATCTCTCTGAGCAATTAGCCCAACAGTCCAAAGAGATCACGAATCTACGCTAAATTTAGATTCTAAGGCTCCCCTTAAGCACGTCAATGTATGCTACGCCATTATTCAGGATGATATGGATGATATCCGCCATCAGTTTTATAGGGCTATCCCACATACTGATATAGGCACCATGGAGATCACTGACTCAGAACGCCTGCTCTCTCCTGCGTCCATGTTCTCTCTGAAACTGTTGGATTTAAAACCTACCTTTAAGGAGAATTACATAACTGGTGCTGTGACAATTCAGTCATAACTCTTTATATATGAGGGCTTGACGGAGCCTGCTATCAACTGGCAAAAAAGCTAGCATATACAAACCTGTATGTATGGCAAGGCACAAGAAGTATGATGCCTTATTTTAAGGCATGCACCACGTGGGCAGCCATTAAGGAAGCCCTTGTCAAAGAATTTGGCAGTAACATAACCCTCTCTAATTGTAAGCAGGCTTTCATGCATATCTGCCTGAGATGAGGGGAAACTCATATTGAGTTTGCAGAACGCTTCTATCATGAAGCACCGGCACCAGCTTCCTGTGGCTGGGTTACCATGGATGACGCCATCTCGGCTATTCTCTCCACTTCTTGATAAAGTACCAACTTGGTACTCTATTTCCAGAACGCCAAAAGATGTTTAAATGTATCCATGACACTAAGGAGTCATTGTTGGAATTTCCTAAGCCAGAAGTATGCCAAGCTCCAAGTAAGGGGAATCAACCCAATATCCATGCCATCAGGTGTTTTAAGAGACCAAAACCATGTCATGATCCATGCTCATATTGTGGAATCTTTAGCCACCAAAAGAGTTTCTGTTAGAAGAAGCAAGCTGATGAATCGTGAAAAATGGAGTCAGCTTAGGGAACGAGGCACCCTCTGCTGACAATAAAATGCCTCAACCTCAACCTTATTCCACTCCACATGCTGAGTGTTTTGTTCTGGAGAAACTTGACAAATTTGGATATCCCGTATTCTATGATTTTTGATTATAGACTTTACTTCCTCTTACTCTTCCTTTTCCAGATTGTTCCCTCCAGGAAAACCCATTTACTCAATTCCTCACTTTGACACCAAAGTTACTCAAGTAGAGGTCTTTTTTCACAAGGTATAGATATTGGCCATCTCGTCAGGCTCTCCCATCAACGTCATTTCCTCATGGATGGTCAAGAGAATTAAGGTTGCGCCAGACCAGAATCACTCTCCTAGACTACGGAATGGCGGTACCTCATTGTACCCGCTCCATGGGAGCCTAATCCTCATTGCCTTTTCAATTTAGCTCTCTTAGTGTTACCGCTCTTGCCATTGTGTTAGAAAATGATGATTACGACTTGCTTTTTGGCACCAAGTTTCTAGTTGAATTAGATACTCTAATAAGCCACAAGTCGCCCAATCCCACCCACCCAAATTTGAACGCCACTATTCTAGTAAACCAAAATCCATGGGATCTATTGGCTGAAACTGATGAATCAGGTAATGTCCTCATTAGTAAGCATACAGGTCAACCTCTCTGTCAAGGCGATTATGGTTGGGAGGAATTTTTCCTTCCTGACTTTGATGAAACCCCTACCCCTCGCCATTTCATTCCTCTGCCCAATACAGCCCCCTTCCAAAGTGATCACCAGCTCGCCTTGGCTGCGGTGGCCTCTCCTCACTGCCCAAAACTACGCACCGCGGTGGCCCAGTCAGTGGCTCAGCTCCAGCATGGCCTGCCCACCCTCTTCTTCCCCCCGACTTCCCTGAATCTCCCTGCAGTGACATCTCAAAACTATTCAATGATGCTGAACTTGCTGTTATGAATGTCACAACGATTGCTTCATTCAACCCCTCAGTCAAAATCACCCGCCACAGTATCTCCCTTTTCACCCAACTTCCTGAAGCCTGCAAAGAAGCTGAAGTTCTCCTCGCAGCTTTTGTTGAAACACTTTCCCGTCATTATCTTGATGCAGAAGAGGAAAACTCTTACTACGCTGACCTCAACCCCACTATGCGAATGCCCCAACACCCTGGCTCTCTGCTCTGATATGGTACTGTAACCAACATCCCATGATCGAGGTGGGTCTTTCTGAAAACCAACCCCCCGACTCCTCCTCACCCTCTGCCATGGTGGGTTAGCAGTTTCTGCTTCCACCCAGTTAGTAGTTTTGTTTTGTCATTTTGAGTGTTGTGTTCGGTACTGTCCATCCCCTGGTTGGCGTACCTCAAAAAAATCGAATCCTTTTTCTAATAAGCCACAAGGTTTTGTACTTTTCTATTTTAGGGTACCACATTCCTCTGGTTGTGAAAGACGCTCCTAAGAATAAAGGGAAGAAGAAACCCCAATGTTGCCTACTGGAATACTCAGACTGCATTAAATGGCTAGGGTATCAGGTAATTGGACCAAAAACCATGCTGCCGCCTTCCAGTGCTGAGGCTACGAAAAAATTCCTGTGAATGCGCCTGCCCACGTAGTCATTTTACCTAAATCTCAGATCCTATTGAAGACTGAACTTCAAGTTACCCTACTGCTAGAACACTTATTAAAATTCAAGGATAGAGTAATCTGGCCATCTGAAAACCCCTTACCTGTCCTGGAGTACTGGATCTCGTTTACTGGGGCTCATTTACTGTCTTAATGGCCAACTTTATGAATTGGCTGATGCAGATAACTTGAAACAAACCTGTCGCATATGTACAGATATTGCCCATTGACCAGATTGAGTCCATCCGAGGATGTAAAGACCTGCAAGACTTAGGAATAGACAAAAGTTTTATGATATCCTGAGTCATGGTAAGAATTGGTGGCATGTTTACTTGCAAACAACAACAGGCTGACGCCCTAATAAAAGAATATGCCAATGTTTCTCCACTGGCCTAGAGGATTTCAGGATGATGAAGGGGGTGCAACATCAAGTGCTGAATGGCTAAGCATCTTCAACTTGCTTCAAACCCTATTAGAAAGTATAAAGTCAAGGAATCCCAAGCTACATAAGAATTAAAACAACCATTGGATGCTGGGCTACTAAAACCATCTTAGAGTCTCTGGGCCTTGCCGTTGATGCTTGTGCAGAAGTAGGATGGAGGGCATCATGTGGTATTATATTACCACCATCTGAATGCCATTACTTGGAAAGATTGCTACCCACTACATAGTGTTGACAAATCCTTACGCCTCTTAGTGGGTCTCAATTCTTCTCCACAGTGGATTTATCCAGCGGGTACTGGTAAATCAAACTTGTGCCAGATGACCAAGAGAAATGCGCGCTTATAGAGAGTGAAGGTTTATTCAAATCTTTAACAGTCAGAAAATCCTTTTTCTGACCGACATAAAATAAGTGATGCTTTGATGCACTGACAGCGCCAAAGTAGACCAACGTTTAGTAGGGACAGATTTGGTGCACCAACAGCACCAAAATCCCTACACCAAGTTAGTTAAGCAAAACTGGTTTATGATTGTTCTGACCTAACTATATGAAAACTTCTCAAAACTGGAAGTCCAAAAAAAGATGAACAGGTGAGCAAGGTAAGCAAACCTTAAAACAACCCTTATTTTTCATTCGTGAACAAATGGGGCCTTCCAAACAGAGCTTGTCTGGGGAGCAATGATAATGCTCCCACGGAGGGAAAGCTAGGGGCAGAATTCCGAAGTGAGCTTCAGAATTGGTGGGCGCACCTTTTTGGCTGCCCTTCAGGGGCCTCACCCAAATCACTGATTAGGCTTGTATGAGCCTAATTAATAATTTGGTCAAAGCACAACACAGCGGCCAAACTTGATAGCAACCAAAATTTTTTTAATGAAATGATCTGACTTAAATTTGGAAAATCCAACTTTGAGTCAAAATGTAACGATAAATATAAATTCAGTTTGTTACAAGGCCCACTCGCATGCCTCAGGGGCTGTGCAATGCCACAGTCACTTTCCAGTGGGCCATAAACTGTCTTTTGGGGGACCTGAAGATGTCATATGCGCTGGTTTACCTGTATGATGTTTCTTTATTTTCACGCACGTTTGACCAGCATTTGGTCCATTTGAAGGAAGTATTTGAAAGGCTACGCTCTGCTTTGTTAAAATTTAAAGCCATAAAATTAGTTTCTTTCAGAAAGAAAATAAAATTCCTTGGTCATAAGGTCAGCTATAAAAAACTTCGCCCTTGCCCAACAAGGTGACTGCTATCAAGAAGATGGCTCAACCTAGCAATTTGCATGACATTCAGGTCTTTCTTGGCATGATCAGGTTAAAACAAATTATAATGCGCTTCGCTGATATCGCCTAGTCACTAACCTATATCTCCATAAGAAGTTCTTTCCAATGGGAGGATGCCCAGTAGTAGTCCTTTAATGTCTCAAGAAAAGCCCTGACTACAGCCCCTATTCAGGTACATCCTTAGTCAATAAAACCTTCATTCTATTCCTTGACGCTAGTGATGTGGCTATGGGGCCATTCTGGCTCAATTGGGCGCAAGCCAAACTTATCACCCCATAGCTTACTTTCTTAAGACGATAATCCAAGTGGAACAAAAATTTATAGCATAACTAACATGATTTTCTAGCCGTGTTATTGGCCATCAAACGTTTCCATCCTTTTCTGTATGAGAATCATTTCACCATAGTGACATACCATGCCTCTCTATGGTAGTTACAACAAATGAAAGACCAGGATGGACGACTGGCCCATTGGGCCCTTAAGCTCCAGAATTATGACTTCTCAATAGTCCATTGCATGGGGATGATACACCAAAACGCCGAAGGGTTGTCCCAATTACCTATACTGGCCTTTTATGCTTCCAAAGAAGACCAGATCTATAAGCTCAATGCAAAACTGGAAGAGTGGAGCCATGAGTCATCAATGACTCAGCAGCGCTAAAAGCAGTTGGCTGCTCAGACTCAAGTTAAAAAAAGGATTGTTATATAAGCAAGTTAGGACCTATTGGCTACCATATGTTTATCCCTCTGCCCGGACAAAATCCGCTTTAGAGTTTCATGTTGCTTTGGTGCATGGCGCAGTGAATAAAGCCCATTGATAGCTGAGAAACCACTACTACTAGGAGAAATGATTGAGACAGTCCAGGATGTTGTTAGCATATATGCTTCACGTGTGCTAATTAGAAGCCTCACAATCCACTATACCAACATCACATCATGGGCCTTATGACCCATTTGCCACAATTTAGCATTAACGTTATTGGACTCCTGCTTATGACAATTCACGGTCACAATTTTATCATTCTTGCGTTTGATCACTTTATAATATGGATTGAGGCTATCTCAGTTTTTTCCTCAACTTCCAAAGTGACTGCATCCTTTTTGTTGAAGCAGGTCTTCAGTCACCACGGAAGTCCTAAGGTGCTGCTATCCAACAGTGGTACCAATCTTATTTTAATGTGGTTTCTGATCTTAACTCTAATATGGTTACTTTATGATTCTTTTAAGACAATTTTTCATTCAGATACTAATGAAGCTGTAGATCAAGCAAACAGTTACCTAGTTGTCATCCTTAATAAGATGCCTCCATCTGACCCTTTACAATAGAATGTGTACTTACCAGCTGCCTTATTAGAATTTTGCATTAGCTATTATCAAATCATTAAAATGACACCTTTCTGAGTTTTCATGGATGAGTACCAATTTTGCCTTTAGTGTGCAGCTTATACTTGAAGCTTCTACGCCAGAAACCACTGACTTAGCCATGCAAAGATTATATGACAGACATATAGGTTACAAATATTAGCCAATAAATCTATGGGAACTATTTGACAAAGAGAAGCTGATTTACAAAACGTCCAGCGTCTGTTCCTGCCTGGATTTCAATTAGGGGACTCCATCCTGCTTTATTATCACCCCCTGGGGGACAGATTTAAAAAACTTTATACTTTGTTGTCAGGTCTGTACCAGGTAATCTACCATTGGGGTTCCAAATATCCAATTGCCTCTGTGAAATCAGGCGCCATTGTAAATTGGATTCATGCTAGACTCCTCTGGAATTATGTCCCTCCTCAGCAAGATCTTTAGGGGTGCATTACAAAAATCATGAGAAACTGATGGACATGAGCGGGATTTAAACATGACCTGAATTGCAACTCAGTCAAAGGGGCTCCACTTATTCAATACGCATTGAGACCGACTTAATAATGAAATCCCATAAGGGTAAAAAACTCAAACCCTGGATTAATCTGCAAATATGACTAGCAAGGGCACCCTTTTGGCTGGTGAAGAGTTTGCCACTCGGAGGTCCCCAGAATTGGCTCCCTGGCAAATTAGAGTCAAATTCAAAGAAAGCCTACGCCTCCTACCAAATTGTCAAAGAGGCCTCCTTACCATACTTAATCCTGACTATCACTCCAATCTCCCCTTAGGCGATCTCAAGTATCTCAAAGGCCTATAAATATTTCCAAGTATTTTGATTAACAAAGTACCTTCAGATTTCTATTTATTTTCACTAGTGACTATTCTTTTCCTGTTAACGAACAGAGATTGCCTCCATGAAGTACTTCCAATGAGAGATATTTGCCTTAGGGAGCGTTTTCCCTAAGAGATTCCGCTGGAACTGTGTTTGACTAATAATTGAACAGCCTTCAAAGGCCCGACCTTCAGAGAAGACAAATTAGTCCTAAACAACTAAAGACACATATCATGCTCTTGAGCCTTTAATATTGGCAACTGATATTTTAATTTTAATTATGATATATGCATCTTAGGTGGGATCTTTGGTGAAAATTAAAATAACTCTTAAACTACTATTATCTGTAACATCAACATTATGTTACATCATAGAATGATGATGGTATTGGTATACCATCTAGTACTAAAAAAATGATGGTATTGGTATTAGCATAAATAAAGATTTTTGGCCGTTTTTTATAGGCCTAAAAAACTGCATAATGGTTAGTGATTAATTGTTGTATGGAAAGATTAAATGGTAATGACTTACTATTAGGTGGTTAAACATGGATTTATTAGAATAAAAGTTTTGCTAAGTGGATGATGGGGTATTTGGTAGCTTTTATTAATTTTATAGGTTTTGTTAAGAAGTTTATATATATTGCTGATTTGATGTGCCAATGGTTTTTACTGATTGGTAATAGGTATATGATTGATTTTTGCCAGATTCAGTCACTTAATAAACCTGTTGATGCTATTTTCCAAGACTAAAGCTAGATAACTGTTTTTTTTCTGGTGAAAAATAAACTTGCCTTACATAGAGTTATTTAGTATTAACTAAAATGTCATTTGGTATAAGCGCTAAGCATAATATAATGAGTAAATCTAGATAGTTAAACATTGAAGGCTTATTTATCTTTACATCATGTTTTTAGGTTTATAAAGTATAATGATGACTTTATATCTTATTATAAGAATTTACATATTATACCAAGCTGTATATTTTAGGCCATATCACTAAAATAATATCTCACTAAACCTATCCTAATGTTTAGCATATCTTTTCCTTTATTTTTCTCTAGTATACTTAGAAAATTATAATTTATCCTAAGCTTATTATTATACACATAGGAAGGTATATATGTTATTAGAAGCAAGCGTTAATTGATTAAGTGGATTAGAATAATCAGAAATATTATATATTGAGTATGTTTTTTAGTACTAGATGGTCCCAACTATATTGAGTATGTTAATTTTATTTTTGAGTCTATGTTATTAGATATATAACCTTATAATTAATCATCATAAAATTAATCTGGTTCCTAGAAGAACTGGGATTTGTAGCCTTAAAAATTTATTCAATGATATTTGATATGGTAACACATTATTGGAGACCTCATGGGTTAAGTCAAAAATAATTTTAGATTTTAAATTTTATTTTAGGAAGGCCGACCATAATATGGACACTTCTGATAAACATTAACAACTGAACACCAAGTACCATAATGGCACTCCAGAGGAACCAAAGCTACCTCCTGCTGCTAGGAGGACTGCCAGTGGAGAGAAGAGGAGGAGCGTCAAAAGAGGCCTGGGTCAGAACTGAACATGAATGGAGGAAGGGGTGTGATGAGAGGAACCAGATGGGAAACCAGGATGACACCACCAGCGTTGGTATGATGGCAGGTGGCCAAACATCCAAGCTTGAAAGTAATCTGTGAGGTGGGAATGGAAGTGACGCACAGATTCACATAGGGTTGGGGTAGTGCCAGAGAGTGCATCAAGGACAATGGTGTGTATTGTCCACAGCGCTATTGCTACTACTAAGTCGTGAAGAGAAGGGTGGATTGGGGAGGTTTTGTAAAAGATGAAGATGTTCTTAGATAGGGTAAAAGTCTGTATCCTATCCTGGCAAAGAAGACGTATAACATCCCGCCAGATTGTCTGTGATGGCGGACAATCTTCCAAGTGATGGAAAAATAATCCATACTGACCACACACAATGCATGAATCCTGAGAGGCATTGGACCACTAAGCAGTGCGGTACACCCTCCTCAGACATCTCCACACATGGGCGTGAATCTGGGGTTGTAACAGAGGATGGTATGCATACTGTCAAATGTCCTTTTGGGTCTCCAAAGAGTACTGGATGTCCAGCTTGTCAAGATAGTCCACATGGGCAATGATGAGGGACATTGTGGTACAAGATTGTTAAAAACGACTTGCCCACAGACTTCTTGCTTAAAACGGGGAGTGAAGACCCCTCTAAGTGGTTTGTCCACTGATGCTGATTCTCCACTCTACACTCAACATAGATAGGTGAATTCGTTTAACTGGGGCGGTGTCCCAAGCAGTCATGTGGCAGTGGTAGAGATTTCAGATAGTTAAGCAGAGAATGAGGGTAGTTTGGATTGTGGAGGCAAAGGGCGCGGCAAATTTTGGAGTGTGCCGCATGCAACCAATGCTGGTTTGAGAGTGTGGTGCTGGTGACTGTAGTGATCCAAGTGCCAAGTATTCTGGCGGCATGGGCCTCATAGTTGAGCAGGTCCATACCACCACTGTGGCGAGGGTGAAACACGACATCAAGGCGCACAGGGGGAGGGCGGCTTAACTAAAGCTACCCTTTAGGAGAGTGTTATAAGATTGGCAGTATCAATAGATACGCCGCCAGACTTTTCACGGGGTTTGACCCACTGAGCAATCAGGACTGACAATATGAAGATCGTTGTCCTAAAAACAACAGAAGATAACTTATATAAAAATATGGAGCATTTTCTCCCACAACCTCTTTTATTTAATATGCTTAATACCGCGGATTCTTCCTAGTTACTTTTCCTAACTTACTTAACAACCACCCTCCTCTTAATCGCCCATCTCGCTTATATTAAAGCAGCTTGGATTATATCACTCTCATAGCTTGAAATATTCAGTTCCACCAAATCTCCTCATTTTCAGCTGGCTATTCTCAAATTTGCTATTGCCTTAATTGTAGGCGAATTAAATTGTAATTGTCAAATGTTGACATCACCTTATATAGAGTCGACACAATAATAAAATCATTATATCCAATAAAACCCATTAATCCCAATATCGCCTCATCCCAAGGCACTAGAACACTTATATCTGATGTCATTTTTGGCGGATTGCGCCCTAGCTGTCCCATGATTATCATCCAGTCATATTAGAATCACAACCTTACCCCCTCCTTGACTGGATGATAAGGCTCCTATTGCTTGTATGGTCAGAAGAACTTTGCGTGTACTCAGTTAATGATCTGACCACTTACAAGATCCTTGATGGTATAAGCATCAACCCCAGTTTTCTATATAACTTCGAACGGACCAGTCTGAATACTGGCCAACTTTTGTCTCCGCCTGAATCCATGTTGGTCATGGAAGAGAACCATCTCACCATCCCTGAATGTTGCCAGCCCGCTATGATGTACCTGATCAGTGGCCTGATTCCTAATCTTCTTGGCTAAGTTGAAGGAATATGCTTCAGTTTGCAATCTGATCAGAATGTTCGCGAGGGTTATCAAGTAGCAGTGGGGTTCCATTCCTCTGGTGTCTTCTACACACAAATAAAGTAATGCTGTAAGGGCCAGGTGTCGTCCATATAGTAGTTGAAAGGGACTCTTCCCCATGGCGGAATTATAACTAATGTTATAGGCAAACACGGCAGTGGAAAAAAGAGAACTCCAATCAGAAGAACGATCTGTCACTTTTTTTTGTAGTTGTTCACCAAAGTTCCATGCACCCATTTGACCATTCCATTAGACTTGGGGTGGTATGGGGTCATCAGAACACCGTGGATAACCATAAACTCGTTCAGTTTGGGGAGGATGAGCAAAGTAAAGTTGGTTCCATTATCAGTGAGAATAAACTGAGGGCAGCCATGGCGCTGAATAATGCATTCCATTACGAACTTGGCCACTGTAACCGCTCCCAGATCCCGTATTGCCCTTGCCTTGACCCACCAGGTCAAGTAGTTGATAGCCACCAGAATGTACTTACACTGGTTAGCTCCTGTTGGCAAGGGACCAACAACATTGATAGAGACTATATGTCAAACAAAGTGAGTTTTCACTAACTGGTATGAAGTCTTATGGCAGAATGGCTTCTCCATTTGGCACTGATGGCAACAGGAAATGGTTTTGAGCACATTGAAATTCATACTTTCCCAATAGTACTGAGGGCGCAATAACTCCATTATCTTGCGCACCCCACCATGTCCAACTGCCTTGTGGGCGCTCATAATAATTTCTGGCCATGATGAGGGTCGCTGAAAATTCACCGTAGAATTGCTAGTCCACTTATAAAATTCTCCATTCCGTTGAAAGGTATTTGTTCACATTTTGTCCATCGCTTTAAGCACTTGGGGCGGTTCATCATGGTACTTTCTGGTGACATTTTTTCAAACATTATGTCATTTATATCTGCTGTAACTGCAATTGTTGGTAATCTTGATAAGCAATCGGCGTTTTGGTGCTTTGCTCCTGGGCGATGAAGAATTTCGAAGTCATAAGCTTGCAGCTTAAGAGCCCATTGAGCTAGCCGCCCCTCAGGCTCTTTCAAGTTTTGCAACCAGCGCAATGATGCATGATCCATTACAACCTTAAACTTTACTCCGTGCAAGTAAACTCAGAACTGCTTATATGCATAAATCACCGCTAAGCACTCTCACTCGGTTATGGTGTAGTTTCATTCATAACAATTCAAGCTATGACTGCAGTAAGCCATGGGGTGCTCCTCCCCCTCATCGTCCTTATGAGACAGGACCGCTCCAACAGCAGAAAGTGATGCATCCATCTGCACTATAACTTCTTTATTGAAATTAGGGTAGCGTAACATGGGCGCACTAATTAGTGCTGTTCAAAGTGTATCAAAGGCACATTGGCGCCGTTCCATCCATTTGAACATGACATCCTTCTTTAGTAGCTCAAACAGTGGACCTCCAATGCAACTGAAATTGGTTATGAAGCGTCAGTAATAACCCACCATCCCCAAAAACACCTGAATGTCCCATTCACAAACTGGCTTAGTCATCTTCTGGATAGCCTCCACCTTGGCAGGTTGGGGTCTCAGCCCAGTTGCATCCACCACAAAACCAAGGTACTCCAGCTGATCCTTGAAGAAATGGCATTTCCAGGGCTTGATCTTAATATTGGCTTCAGCCAGTTGGCGAAATACCTCTTCCAAATGGGTAAGGTGTTCAGTGAATGTGCGAGAGAAGACACTAATATCATCAAGGTACATGAGCACACATGACAGCTTCAGATCGCCCAGAATGGTGTATACTGCTCAATGGAACGTAGCTGAGGCATCACATAGCCCTTGCGGCATTCAAGTTGGCTAAAAGCCCTTTGGATGTGATTATGGCGTATTTTTCTTGTTCTGCCACCGGCAACTCAAAATTGCCAATAACCAGATATCAAGTCCATTGCTGAGATTTAGCGGGCTCCACCTAGCGAATCTAGCACATCATCAATCCGCGGCAGAGGATATGAGTCTTTTTTGGTGACACTATTGAGCTTCCGGTAGTCAATTACTACATGGTTAGTACCATCCTTCTTTTTAACAATTAGGACAGGCGAAGCCCATGGACTCTTAAATGGTTCGAGCATTCCTTGATCTAGCAGCTTGTTAATCTCCTCAGTGACAACTTCTTCAGTGGCCCTTGATTGGCATATTGGCCAAGACCTGATGAGGGATGATCCCCAGTGTCCATTTTATGAACCACCCCCTAGCGCACCCCAAATCATGATTGTCAGCCACAAAAACCTCTTTATATTTTTGAAATAAAGATTTCACCTGATCCTTCTGATCTTAAGATAATTCAGATAATTTCTCCTGTGGTATGACCACCATTGCGCCAAGATGCGGTTCAATGGGCAGACCAAATTCAAATAGAGAACTGAACTCATGAACCTGGTTGATCTCCTCAACCGGGACCAGATGTAAATACATTATAATCTGATGCCGGCGGATTTGGATTGATCTGTCCTGAAGATTTGCTATCAATATCTTGATCTCCCCATGGCCCGGAAGTATGATTCCTGGAGCCACGTGGGGCTCAAGCCGCGATTGCTGATAAGTCACAATGATCTCCCCGTAGATCCCAGCTGGCACTTCCACCTCTAACTCAGTGTCTATTATTACTTGGTTTCCAGAGGGAATGGATATAGCTCCAGCTGCACTAAGTGGTAACCCCTAATATTCATATAACTGATGGGGAAGGGCCAATTTTTCTTTTAATTGATGATAGTGCACTGGAATCACCCCATCGCTGTAGGCAAGGTTGATTTGTCCCATATGCACTGAATTCTTTGGCGCTCCAGTGGAGGTAAAATAAATTGGGATCCGCTGCCCAAAATAGCGAGGCTCTCTTCCATCATGTCAACGACAGCCCCACAATGTCGCATAAAAGCAGTCCCAATCAACAGATCATAGTTGATATTTGGTAATACTACCGCTGGAGCCACCACCACAACAGATCTGAACCGCAATGGAAGCGCGCTATACGCTCCTTCAGAGACAGTGGTTTCTGCCCCAGCAGTCCCATACACCATCTGGTGGTCTATGTCAGGTTTAAAGATAACTTCACCACCAACTTAGTGGAGACAATGTTAACAGGAGCGCCCGTATCAACTATAGCTTTTACTCAGGTTTTGGCTACCACAATGTCACAGTAGGTGCACTCTGAGTAAGATTAATGCCGGCTATTTACTATGTGTACATTCAGCTGTTCACGTCTTTCCAGGAAATTTATAATACTTGCACCAACTGTAGGGTACTCTGTTTTAATAGCATCCACTGGAAGGGCGAACTCTACTCCTCTTAGAGATAACGCATCTGCGAATGGTTCTAGCTGTTCTGATGGGCTTTAGTCAAACATTTGACGAGCTTAAGGATTTGGCTGCTCCAGAACCCTTGTGTCCTCCATTTCTTTGACTTGTATTTGAGACAGCACATTTACTCCCCCAACCAGCTGTTGGTAGAGGAAGGTATCGTCATACTGAGAGGCTTTTGCTGCAACTAATACAGTAGCTTCAGGTGGTATGTACAAATTTGAGTTAGCGGAAGTAGAGAGTCCTGTCTCTACTCTGATCTGACTTTTTCCTGATAAGTTTGATCCTGTTGTATGTAAAGGATCCGTCGATTAAGGCACCATTGTCCCATGTGCCCAGTGCGACCACAATTAAAACAACATACTCCATAAGTCCTACGTCTGTGCTTAATATAGGTTGGTTCACTTGTACGGGTATTCCAAAGATGATCAGCTTAACCTGACCCACATTGGTAGAACGCCTGCTATTGATCAGCATATTTAGGGCTAAAGTGGTAGTTGGTCAGTTATTGATTGGCAGATATGGGATGGATGAAGGACTGTGGTGAGTATCCTGGTGAAACCTGCACCAAATGATTGATTTCCCCCACATAATTAGGGTCAGCAACGGCGACAGTGTGAATCTGTTCAATGTTGGGTGGTGGGAAAGTGACAGCTAAGCGACATAAAAACTGAGCAAGTTTAAAAAGAGGTACATCGGGCTCCAATAATGGGGCCATGATGTTGAAAAGCTCAGGGTATGGCTTCACTGAAGAGGACATAGCTATGCACAAATCAACTTCAGATAAAATCCCTGCCCCAATCAACACATGGGCTTCCGCCATAAAACGCTCAGCAAATGCAGTGAGGGTTTCATTTCGCTGAAACCCAATGGTCAATAACTCAGCTTTCCACTGCGACATCTTTGCAGTTCCGCTGAACAACCAAAGCACCATCTTTTTAACTTCTTGGTATGTAACGGAACTATCTGGAAGATAACAAATGACTTGATCAGCACTTTTGGCATCCAAGTTTGAAATCAACAATTTCGCTCTTTGCTGGTCCAAGGTTCCTTCAGTTGCAAACTCAAATCGTCAAAGAACCCATGAATATTTCCATCACAATCAAATGGCGGCAGATTTTCGCTGCAAACTTCCTGGAGCAGCTCATCTTGTCTTTTGAGCACAGTGTCCAATGCAAGTTTCAATTTCCTATATGCAATAGCCCCAGCATCTTGTGCAGATTCCTTATCAGAGCAACTGGACTGCAACATAGCAGGCAACTGGGTTTTAAAATTTTTACAACTGATCAATAGGACCCCTGTAGTGAGCACCACTGTTATAAAATTGGAAGTATAAATAGATACGCTGGTGGACTTTGCACAGGGTTTGACCCGCTGAGCAATCAGGACCAATGATATGAAAATTGTTGTCCTCGAAATAACAGAAAATAACTTATATAAAAATATTGAGCACTTGCTCCCACAACCTCTTTTATTTAATATGCTTAATACCGCGGATTCTTCCTAGTCCACTTTTCTAAACTTACTTAACAACAACCCTCCTCTTAATCGCCCATCTCGCTTATATTAAAGCGGCTTGGATGATACCACTCTCATAGCTTGGACTGTTTGGTTCCACCGATTCTCCTTGTTTTGGCTGGTTATTCTCAAATTTGCTATTGCCTTAATTGTAGGCAAATTAAATTGTAATTGTCAAATGTCAACATCGCCTTATTTAGAGGTGACCCAATAAAATCTTTATATCCAATAAAACCCATTAATCCCAATATCGCCTCATCTCAAGGCACTAGAATACTCATATCTGATGTCATTTTTGGCGGATTGCGCCCTAGCTGTCCCATGATTATCATCCAGTGATATCAGAATTGTGACAGAGGGCGTAAAAAAGAAGCAAAGAGGGTGGGGAAAAAGTGTTGGCGTGGGCCATAAACCAGACGTTTGAAAGGAGCATAGAGTTAGCAAGCTTTACCCAGCCTGTGAAAGTAGGCTGGTGGGCTCTAAGAGAGGCGATGCGCTTTTTGAAACTATCTAGGATGTGGTGCTCCATTACTGATGAGGCATACCCTTTCACCTCTAGCCATACTCCCAGATGATGCACTGGATCATCAGTAAGTCTTGATACAAAACGGAGAGCCAGAGGGGCGGAATGGGGTGGCTGGAGCAAGCAAACATGACCAAGCTGCAGGTTCAGTCTGATTAAGGGGCGCCAGTGACCAGCGGGCTTGGTATCGGCTGAGGAGAGTAATTTTTGGTTTTTTAGGCGTTAAGGGAGACGTTATGACCCTGGAATATCCCCAGATAGTTGCCCCTAACGCGCGTGAATCACAGTTATTAGACACCCCAACCACACAATCATCAGTGATTGCAAGTTTCCTAACAGGTGCTTGGCCTTGCACATGGATATCAGTAAGGCGTGCATTCATACTATGTAGAAGTGGATTGAAGCTAGAGTTGTATAAAAGTGGACCTAAAGGGTCCCCTTATCGGAGAACCCTTTGAGGGCGAACCATATCAATGAGGAAACCAGGGACACGCACTGCCATTGTGACAGATTTCATGAGCAACATCACCCAATTTATGAGCGGAGGGAAGTGGAATTTTTTGAAGGCAGGCTTTGAGGTAATCTCAGTTGGACCTATAATAAGTTTTTTGTTAGTTTAATAACACAAGCACCCCCAGTAGCCAAAGATTGGCAGACATTGGCCACAGTGTGTATGTTCCCCTATATTGACCGCTTGGGTTAAAACCAAACTGCTCAAAGGAAATTTATTTAAGAGGCGACTACCCCTAGTCGGGTGGCCATTATTTTAGTAAATAACTTAGTATCTGTATCAGTACCTGAGATGAGGCACCAGTTCGCTTGTAAAGCTTATCCTCCTTCTTACTTGACGTTATCATATAGGTCTTCTGGTCCCCAGGAAGGAGGCGTGTATCTAGAGACATTTGTTCAATAAGACAAGCATCATTGAGGAGAAATAAATAAATTTTTATAGAATACATAATTAATCCCATATGGATCTGAGGACTTCCTGTGCGCTGCACCATGAATGGCTTACCAGAGTTTGTCACAAGTTATTAAGTTCATTAACTCTGGATAGCAGGAAACGGTGTGGATATGTGCGCCTTTGAGAAACTCATCAATTGCGTCAGGTTTGACTGGTTCAAACTTATATAGCTTAGAGTAATAGTTCTAAACTTTGACTGTTACTTTGGATGAAGTGTACATGACGGATTTGTTTGGCCGCCTCATCTGTGTGTAAGCCAAGCTTTGTCAGAGGGTGAAGAATTTGTGGAAAAAGTAGGCAGAGCATGTTTAGCCCACCATTATATTTTTTCCTTATACTGAACATAAATGCAATGTTTGTGTTGTCTTACTACACGTTGAGACGAGCAGACACTTCTGCCCACTTACAACCCCATGATGGGCTGTACCCTGCAGCAAGGACAAAATCTCCAGGTGTTTCATTTCCACTAGAGTGCACTTAATGACTGCTGAGGTATCCCGATAGTGTTGCAACTATATTTGGCGTGCCTTAAGGATAGTGTTTGCTTTGAAGGCTGAACAGGTTTAAATTGGATCAGCACAGAACGGATAAGCAAACTTTCAATGCCAAAGTTTTGGTTTCCACCCAGTCTGAAAACACAGGCAACGTTATTTTGGCTGGGAGAAGTTTAAATCTCATCGCCTGTGTCACCAGGCTTGACATAGTAAGGATACCAACACCATCCTGTGGTCAGAGAGATCAATTTTTGTCATTGTGAAGTGCATGATCTTGGATTGAAAGTTAAATGGGGCACAAATTAAGTCAATGTGGGACATAGACCTCAGCTGACCCTTGTGCACATGGGGGAGGGACATGTTGGGTAGCAACGGCGCATGCTTGGGGAGGGCATTAAAAAGCCCCAAGGTGGCTTAGGATGTTGAGATTGATGTGCCCCTGCAGGGGGGTAGGCGCTGAAGGCCAGAGGTCAGTTGCTGGTTTGGGCCAGCAGTTCAGATCGCCCACCACAAAGGGTCTCAGGTGGAAGGGAAATGGAAGCCACAGCCAAGAGAAAATCTTGGAAATCCCGCGCACATGTAGGGGTGTAAACACCAATTTTAGCGTGCACTTGATTGTCCCATTTTAAGGACACAACCAGTGCACAATCATTGGAATATGTGTGTTTGGATAATAATTTTAAACTACAGGTCACTTGTATAAGCACCTCACAATGAGAAGATCAAAAATAAAGGGAGAGGAGGATCATGGTTGGCCATGTGTCCTTGGCACTGTTTGGACAGTGGGATTCCAGAATTGCCAGGATGTCCATAGGTAAATTGTTTTTAAAACTCAGTATTCTAGCCCAGGATGGTGAGGCCTTGAGTCCAGCAACGTTCAACGTCCCTATTGTGAAGAAGACCTCCATTGCACCTTAGGTGAAATGGGAAGGGCCCCTTGCCCTTCCTGCGCCATTTTTTCAGCACGCTCTTTGGTGGCAGCACATGTGCTTTGTGCCAAGTAGGTGTTTTTAAGATCAGTCTCAGTTTTTTGTGGACGTTTATCAGATTTGGGTTTTGACTTCTGATGACTTTTTGCATTGAGGTGCTCTTGCAGTGCATGTCAGAGGTTGACAAAAGTTTGGGGGAGGTTGGGTTAAGAAAATAAATTTAAATCAGTGTGCAATAAACTTGTGCGAGTAAACCTGACTCAAACAGCTGGTCCACAGGTTGGTGGGCCAATTCGATTGGTGAACAAAATTTCATGCTGTTTTGGCTGAGAATGACTCAATGTCAGCCTGGGTCCGGGAAGGTGGGATCATGAACGCTGCTGTAACCTCTGCCTTGGCCACTGCTTTATGCGCCTGTTTGGCATTCTTGCGCTCCTCTGGGGACACAGGTTTAACCTGAATATAATGCCCCTGCGCACCCCATGGAAAAGCGGCATTGGTGTCAATGATGGGCTCATAATGGGTTTTGATGCTTCCTATTGCATCTGGGAAAATTTCGTGTTGAGCAGTGCCCTCTCTAGAAGGGCGGGTGTGTGCTTTATGGCAAAAAGCATGACAATAGGTGCAGATAGGAGGTGCGCTATCCACCATAATGCAGAACAGGCGGGATTCTTGCTCATCAATATCAATGACAGTGGTGTGTGGAATCTGAGTTAAATCTTACACATTGATTGCATTTGGTGTTATCACTGAAATTGCTTTGCCTGTGCTAAGCTCTAGCATAAGCATAGAACGCATCATTACAAAAAATTGAATTTTTGCATAACATCTTGCCCCTCCAATAGATGGCGTTCTGGGACTTCACATTTCATTGTCATAATGAGAAAGTTAAAATTGACAAACATTTGGTTAGATTTAGTCCAATGCGTGCGCTTCATTTTGACCACTTGTTGATCATCCAGGAGATCACCACCATGTGCACCTGCGCAGCGGTATCCGCTGCTTGCACAGTTTCAAACCCTAGGTATAATCAGAACAATATACAAAACTTGCTCTTGATTCACTCACTTTTAGTCAAATTGTAGTTTGAAATTTAGTAAAAACAGCTCCACTTGTCATCGCCCTATTCAAGTTACCTATGTCAGTGCATTCAACGCCCGCTGCCCCCACATGGGGCAGTGGTGCGCCACATCCTAATGTTTTTCAGTAATTTCCAAAATGTTCTCAGGCTGGCTCAGCTAGCCCTCCAAATCCTTCAGGACGCTATGTCTTGCCTAAGGACTTAGCTTTACATCTCATCTAAACTCAGGGGGTGTCACGTTGCCCCCTTGTGCCCCCTTGTAGCAACATGCAATTTGGCCTTTGGGTTGAAGATGGAAACTTGTTCCCCTATTCAGATAAAGCTATTATTGAATTAGCCCAGGCTGTTATGCAGTCTGCAGGCTTCATCAACTTCCGCACCTTCAAGAGGTATTTTGATTTTGGATTCTCAGGTGAAGCTGATGCTGCAGTAGCAGCTACCATCCCCCTGGTGTTCCAGGGCACCCCCACCCAACTATTCATCCCAGTTGCCATTGATACCACTATTGTGGTTCAGTTTTCAGGCCTCCCTACCCACTTACCACCCAAAATTTTAATGAATGAAATTATTGCTGGATTATCAGAATATGGTTATAATCCCATATAACAATTCATGGTTCCCAATGGAGCCACTCGCCTCGCAGGCTCCCATGCCTTTGATACTATTCATTTAGTATCAACAGAAATAGCCCTCTCAATTCCCCCTTGCACTAATATCCCCTCTGCCCCAGACCATCTTTTTGGGCTCGAGTGGATGGAGGGCACACCATTTGTCCTACCTGTTTTAAACTGGACCATTTGAAACGGCACTGCCTCTCTATCTCACAAGCCATGGCATCCACACCTGACTCTTTTCACAAGGATCCCATAGCTGATATAACAACAACACTTTTTGAATGGGGCACTATCATTAACTCTTCCCCCAAAATGGTAGCCTCAGCAACCACTGAATCAACCAACCAAACGTTACCTCAATGAACCTCTTCTCATGAACCCACCAATCATGAGCCAGAATGGACTACAGTAAATTCTAGACCATCCTCCCAGCCAAACTCAACAGATAACCAATATGCAATTAACCCAATCAAATTCAACAAAAATCCATGGGATTATTTGGTTGAGGTTGATGAATTGAAAGAGCTTATCCCTGAATCCAAATGGGCTGGGCCCCCTCCATTCAAAATGAACCTCAATACTGATTATGCAGCTTAATTCCCAAAGCGCCATTATGTGACTCGCCCTAATACCACCCCATTCAAATGTAACCACCAACTAGCTAAAGATGCAGTTGCCATCCCCAAATGTCGCCCAATCCATAAAGCCGTTGCAAAATTAGTTGCAGTACTGGCTACGGGCCTGCCACCTCCTATCCTATCTAGTACCATGCTTCCAAAAAGAAAAAAGACCATCTTTGATACTATTAGACGGCAAATTCAGCAGTTCAAAAAGCTGCAGCGGTCACAAAGTTTGGCCCAAAGACCCGCATTACCCACAACAACCTTGCAACCATCGCCACCCTATCTAAAGTACGCCTAGAGGCGGAAAAAGCACTTATAGACTATATTTTCACCCTCCTCATCGCACACATTGAGTTGCAAGTACCCATTTGTTATCTCAACTCTCATTTCCATGATGTTCCCACACCAATGCTATCAGCTTTGTGCTGCTACATGTCCACAACAATGAGGAAGAAGAGCCTCCCAATCCCCCTTCACCCACTGCCATGGAATTTATAACAGTTTCTGCTTCCAACCTGGTTGGTGTGTTTTGTTTGATATTACACATCAGTTTGAGTGGATCCATATGTCTCATTTTCATTTTATTTTATTTACTATAAGTTTTATCTCATTTGAGCATCAGTAATGTCCATCCCCTGATTGGCTTGCCTCAGTTAAATAAAACCCCAGGTCTAATCAACCCTAGGTCATTGAATGCGGTATGACATATATGTTGGCTGGGAAATGTTTGTGCACATCACCACAGAATTTCTCCCAAGAAGCCATTAAAATTATATCCAAATAAACTCGAATCCCATGCTCCACTGATGACAGGGTCTGAGAGTGCGGAGTTTTGATGTACTGGTTGCACTTTGCTTGCCATGCTAAAATTTCTGGTGAGATACTCACCGCTGTTTTTTTATTTTTGTCTTGGCCACTGGTGTTGCTGGGGCGTTTTCTACTTTGGACGGTGTGAATTCCAACTCTGAGCCTCTCACCACACTTGCCCAACCCTTACCAGACATTGGGTGCACACTCATCTCCCCATATAATTATCAAACTTACCAGTCTTGAATAAAATTTGCTGCAGTTATTGATTGCAAAAGGAAAGAAAAGTACGTCAAATTAATTTTAATGGTAATTGATTTTAATTGAACAAATTCTAATTATTGGTTTAAACAAATGGGCGCCATGCTTCTGTAGTTCAGATGGTTGGAGGCTTGAATTTTATTATATACATCAGAAGAGATGAGTCCTAGAGCGATTTTTTAAGCCAGCAGAAATTTACCCTCAGAGGTGGAGCTGGGTGTATAGAAGGAAGCCTCAAATGTGGGAAGAGCCTCAGAAACCTTGACTGAAGGCCACTTTATTAGATGGTGGTTCAAGGCTAGGAGCTAAATGTAAAGATGAAGCTTGAATCTGAATTAACCCTAAGTAACATATTGAATTTGACTGAAAAGAGAATTTTTAGTTTAACCAGAGTTAACTAATAAAATTAATTGTCCTATAATACTATTCACTGTTTAACATATTAGAACTTCACAATATTGATCAGGGAGATCATTTTCTGGTAGCCATAGTATAAGTAGTGACATAAAAATGAATCCTCCATTATTTAAATTTCAGAATTTATATTATAGAGCACAATTGTTAGTTTATTGTCTCCATGAAATAGACAAAAGCAACTCCACCTCATGATTTGTATGACAAAAATTAGCCACAATAAAATAAAATCTTCAACAATGGCGCTCATGGATGGAAAGGCATATTGTAAAAACATTGAGAAGTGAAGCAACCCAATTCATATCAATTTTAAAATCATTGCAGAACCTGCTGGGAACACTGAGATGACTGTGTCCCTGAGTAATTGAAAAGAAGTTTATTTACCTACCCGAATAAACCAATTTCTCACAAAAAAACTAGAGAGGGTAGATCAACAAATTTTATGGGCTTTCAAATGGATAAGGTTCAGTGAACATCAGTAGTGTCCCTATTTACTGTCATTGAAACTAAGAGTCTCTGTGGGCAAGATATCTGACTCACCATAATTTGAGTGTAGCTCAGATTAGGAGAACTTTATATGGGATCATGAATATCTTTTTCTAATTTTTTTTAAACTTTATTAAAGTGGGCTGAACTGGGGACAATACTGCACCTCTTAAGGGATCAAATGAATAGGAAAGGAGGATTATAACCAAAAATCTCCACGCACAAATTATGATAGGCCAGGAACTCCATGGACCGCCTTTGCTATTTGGTATCTCAGTTTGGGGCATTGGTGCGCAACTCCAACACAATCAAAATCGTCCCCTACCCAAAGTTCATCTACCAGTATTATACTTGGGGAGGCAGTAGTAGAGGATCCATATTCTATCACTGGGGTATCCTTCCCTATGATCAAGAATATCTTTTATTACTTAAACTAGTATGTAAATCCTATCACAGAAAATACAGATGTTTATTGAACATAATCTTGTAGTCATTATTGAGACAGTCACTTCTATAAAAATCTCAAGCTAGAAGGCGCAGTAATTGAATGATCAGTTATAAGCTAATTTTAAAAAATCAAACTAGCTTGGAGGCCAACCATAACTTTGCAACAAGAGTCAATAATCATGTAACAGCATTGTGTAAAAACTGAGCAAAAATTGCACAATGAGTTTGTGTGTTCCTGGACAGAAGAGGAGTTACTGAAGAATGGGTCAAGAGTACATCAGATTTATACGTAGTCTCCAAAATTTATGATACTTAGACATAAAGGCCAAGAGGAACAGTCAGCTAAATAACAAAAAAAGTTTTAAATGATATTAACAACTGAATGCTTAAATTTGTGGGATGAAGGATGATTGTACATATAAACCAATCAATGGCGCGTAAAACTTGAGCTTCAATGAGATAAAATAAAGGCATTTTAAATACTCAATGGAAAGACTGTGTCTTCAGATTAATTAACTTAATGTAGATGTTAATTTCCTTAAAAAAAAGTTAAATGATAACCTACATGGAAAAGTAAACAGAATAATAATTTAATCAAAGAGAAAGATAAAATGATCTTCAATTTCCAGCATTAAATCCCAGTCAATATGTATGATTTTGAAATATAGATTGAAAAGGTAACACAGACTAGGGAAAAACTAGTAATTAAAAATTAAAGTTTCTGGACGATGGTCAATGCTAATTTGACTAAAAAATTTATTAGTAGCAATGCCATTGAATAATATGAGGATGAAGATTCAGAGGTCAATACAGAAGTCAATCTAGGGACACGTTGGCAAATGCCAAGTAATATGGTTGAATTAACTAACCCAAGTACTTCTATCCAAAGCGCCACGCCTCCATGTTCCGAGACACCTGGAATGATTTAACAGAGAAATTTTTGTAACCAACCTGAAGAAGAAAATGGCAACTATAAGCCTTCAAATTTACCTACATTTGAGAATAATAAAAGTGTGGTCACTTTTATCAAAATATTCTAGATGGCCATGTATGAGGCTAGTGACTGGAACAGGAAGATACTAATATCAGCTGTTTGGAAAAGTTGAGCTTTGAATTAATAATGTCATCTTTTGATGATACCCTTACTTATACTAAGGCCAAAGATTCCATTCTTCATATGTTTAGAGTCCATGAATTTTTTCAACTTGGAAAGTTAATCTTTATGAGTATAAGCTTAAGAAACATACAATGATTGCTAAATTTGCTTATTGATTTTATTGGTGGGTCAGGTTGTCCTAGGCGCCAAGGTAATGATCAATCAGTGATGCTAAAATTGCGTTACAAGGTATATTGCAACCTTACTAAAACTTGATAAATACCTATTACCAGCATTTGTTAAGCGTATCACAAAGACCAAATTAGTGATTATTTATGCAATGCTCTTGAACTTTTGGACCTTCTAACACTAGTGCTAAACCTAGAACCATAGGCACTTTGAAAATTATTTGACAAAACAAATAGAGTTTCTGGAATATTCTAATGAAAAATGAACAATTAAAAAAACAAAGGTGATGCATCCAAATTATGAAACTATTTGCTGCAGTTGCAATCAAAAAGATACTTTGTTTTAAAATGCCATCAACGCAATGATAATGTAGTACCTCTTATCAATTCTCAGAAGAATATAAAGATGGTTGACAATTGATCAGGATTTTATATTGTTTGCATCTACCAATCCCACCTGAATGAAATTAACACACCAAAACATCGCCTCATAACAAAGGAGGGTACTATTAAAACGATCCTAGATAAGTACATAATATAATCTCCAATGATGTGCATGCTTTGACTTGCTCCTAGAGAAAAGCAGATGAGCTTTGGTAACCAGATAGTTGCAAGTCCATATGTATAACAAAAATTTAATCAGAGTATATATATATCCAAAGGCTTAAAGAGTGCAAAAAAATTTAAAGTAAATTTTAACGTTTTCTAAATGGTAAAAGTATAAGAGCATAATATTTTACTCGCCATATATGCAACATTGATATAGTTACTATCTGACTGTTTTTATAATAAACTAGCTAATTTGCTCATCATTACTCAATTATATAGGTTTATGGCTTATTATAATTGATTATTGTATCTTTTATAACGTATATAGCAAATGATAAGTTTAAGAAGTAATTGAACCTGTCAAAAAATCTGATATCACTATACCGCTTAGCTGTAACAAATTATCCTATCAATTAAGACAAGATCAACAACGCTTAATAACATAAAACTTATCAAAGCAAACAGTCATGTTATTAACCTATTAGTCAAAAATAATTGACCTATTGTAGTTTCAAATCATCACTAATTTCATAGACAGACCTAATGAGCTATGAACAGCTAGATTACTAACCTTCAAAAAATTAATCTTAAGATCTAGCGATAGCAAAAATCACCAAGCATGTTAAACATTGTCTTGTTTTTTAATAAACTCCAAATAAAAATAATTTTTAAAACAAAAAATGATTTAAATTGAGAATAGAAACGATGTTTTGTTTAACAGAATAGATATCAAACCTGTCATGGCATATAGTACCCCGCCTTAACTTATGGTAACAGGTGTGAGCAACTTTTTTATAAACTTCAAGCTTTTTTAAAAATTAAATTAAATGGAAAAATAAGAGGGGAGGGCGAATTACAGTCAATTTTTCCAAGGTTAAAGGACTGGGAAGTCGGGATGCTAGTTTCCTAGTACCTCCAACCATTTCTGATCAGTGATCACAATTGCTAGCCATGGTTCTAGCATTGATGGGCTTACAGGTCATTTTGATCTTTAGTCAAATCGTTGCTTTGTCATGTACAATGAGTGATTTGGAAGGAAAAGCCAAGCACATGGCTTTATAGCACCTGGGGATTAAGCATTTAAATTTTAAGATCCAATGGAAATGATTGGAATTAATCTTAATGGTCTTCAGTACCAAACTTTTGTGATGGGAATGCTCGTTGTCAAGACTCTTGATAATTATCATCTTAATGTATTACCCTTACACAATAGTGGTAGTTGAAGGCTTATAGTCAGACCAGGGCTACTCTTAGAATGTTTGCAAAAAGGTCCTGTGATAATATACTCATCAGCAATAGTTCACCTGAGAGGATGTATCACACCTTGGACTAATACTTTTTGAACATGATGCATTCATACTATCAGTGGCTGATATCTTCTTCCAGTTTGGCACATATGGGGCAATCCTTGTGTGGGTAGCCTAATCCACTATGCTTACCAGATTTAAATGCTCAGTGTAAGGTCTGCCAGGTGACTGACCGTTGCTTTTCCATCACTAGTCAGGAGTTGAGGCATGAAATCAACTACTTTGTTTAGTAGTTAGTGTCATGTCCTTTGGCTGCCCAGTCATTCAGAATTTGTGGTTGAGTGGGTGGGTTGCATCCAGGTTTCATAAATGGATCCCCATATTTGATCAGGGTCAATTTGTAGCAAATTTTAACTGTCTTGTAAGCATACTTGTGAAGGATTTGATTGCACTCCTCCCAGTTCATTGCAGAATTCATTGCGGAATAATAGGTCTCAACATCCCTGTTGGTTTGGTCAGCATCCCAATCTGATAGTTCAAATGATTAGCCACCCAGGTGCACTGCCCAAATGCATAGGCACTAATAATATGGGCTACCTTTCCTGGAAGTCATTTGCAGGTGGTCCACCATCCATTTGCGCAATGAGCATGGGGAGATTAGCTCTTGAATGTCCTAGACTCTAGCCCAGTTCAAATTATATGCTAGTGTCAGTAAGTGTATGTGCATCTTTGTTAACCTAAGGAATGATTTGGTCCAGATCTGCTAAGCGTGAGATTCAAAATCCAGAAGGCACATGATCCCTCTGCTCTTTGGTTTTAACATGGTCTCTAGGGCTATAAGCGCCTCTTTTGCATTGAACCATGGGAATGTGTGGAGCATTGTCTTAATCTTCTTCTCTAGGTTTGGGCTCATTGACAGTGCATGGGCGGCATACCATAGCTTGGAGAATATGAATATGTTGACTACCAACACTTTCTCCTTGAGGCATAATCTTGATGACTTGCAGAACGCCATTTGAGCTAACAGACTTGATATTACATCTTTTTCAGCTTTCAGTACCACTGGCCCTTTTTCATTGAAGAGTATCCCAAGGTATTGGATCATCTGCAAGTTCTGGATCGGCATTGTGTCAGTTGATGGGCTGAAATTCAGGACACCAATCCTCATTACTGAGGTTTTTTCCTGGTTAATCTTTGCATTTGATGCTAACTGGTATAGGTCCAGAAGCTCCTTGGTGCCCTGAAGGCCGGTCAGTGAACTAATACCCACTACTGTATTGTCAGCAAAAGTTAATATTTTCAATGGCATTTGGTTAGACCGGACATGGCCCAGGAATTTCATGTCTGCTGCAGCCAATAAAACGTTTGCTGTAGAGTTAAACAGAATTGGTGACATTGTATTGCCTTGTCAGAGACCCTGTCTGACCAAAATATCGTTGATTATGCCATCAGCTACAATTATTCTGGTGATCAGGCTCAAGTACAGAATGGATATCTAAGATCTAAAGGATTCAGGAATACAGATTACCTTTAGCGCCGCATGTAGGAAGGACCACACTACCTGATCATAGGTCTTCTCCATGTCAAGGAGCATGAGATAGCCCCGCTTAGTTCCCTGCATGTCCTGGAGCAAGTTTTGGACTGTACCAATACTGTCCCAGATTCTTTGGCCCTTAATGAACATGTTTTGGGCCTTATGGAGCATTTGTGGTGCCGTTGCCATTAGCTGATTTGGCAAGATGCATGTGAGCAGTGAGTCGTCAGCATTAGATAGTGTTATTGGGTACCAGTTCTGGAGTTGGTGTTAGAGTCCCTTTTTGTAGAAGAGTACAATTCAGGTCTCCTGGCCTCCCAGGATTTTTTTGTCTGTTTTGCAAGCAGTGGTTGAATAGAGATTTGAGCTTAGCGCAATGTTGTCACAGAATGTGCTGTAAAACTCCATGCACATGTTATCAGGGCCAATGCTTTCATCTTCAGCGATTCTATTGGCGCTCATTTGATTTCCTTGATTGAGATGTCAGTGGACAAGATAGTGACATCTTCCAGCATACAGGCCACTGTGCCATCTTAGCAAGGTCAATCATGGCTTCAGTTGTCATATTGCTCATCTCTTGTTGGTGGAATAGCTCACTGTAGAATCTTTTAATTTTGCACTTGATTGTTCCCAGATCCTTTTTTATTTCCCCTGTCACTGTCTCTACCTCCCGTATCCTGACCTTAATTCAAATTTCCTTGAGGTGCACCGGGCCCTCCTTGGTCATTGTCCCCACTAGGCTCTGATATCTGTAGGTAGCATTGATCCGTCGCTCCAAGTCCTGTTTAAACATTAAGGCTCATTATCATTTGTGAGTTGTTTGGTGTTTGCTCCACCATTCTTTTCTGTCCCGCCAGGAAGGTTTTAAACTCTACAGTGCATCTTTCGGCTGCTCTGTGGCAGCAGTTCACTTATAGTAGTCGCTTTCTCAAACATCATACTATCATACCTAATCTTCTCCTTGATCTGGACCCATCTCTCCAGAGGATCTATCCCCAGGTGTCAATCCTGATATGTGACCAGTCGATAAAGTCCAGCTTTTATTGTCTGGCACCATTCCCCATCCCTCAGCGTGGCTGGTGCCAACTGCCATTCTCAGTTCATTGGGTATTTTTCCAGATCAATGTCCACCCAGACAATCATATGGTTGCGTCCATCATTTAAGGTGACCTTGCTGTTAGACGTCAGAGGTTTGAGATTTGATGACATCAGAATGTAATCCAGGTGTGAACTGGTCTGTGGGGATCTGGCGGAGTTGTATTACCACCTTGTTAGGTTGGCTGGATTGTTGTCCTCCTCAATGATCGTGAGGCACATCCTCAATTTGACTAGGTATTCCAGAATTTCATCAGCCTTACATCTGGGAATTTCACTTGTCAGGAACATATCCCAACTCGCATTTGTCTAACAGTTCAGGTCTCCTGCTATAACCATCGCCTCCTTGGTTGGTACTTCTGATAAGTAATTCCAAAAAATCCAGTTTTCATGGGGCTTCAGCTGGTCATAGACAGCCACCACATGAAGGCTTTTGCCAGTTTCCTTATCTGTAGGGGTTGCTATTAAGATCATTCTGGCGTGGGTTTCCTCCATAAATACCAGGTCTATTGCCTTTTTAGTGTGACAATCACCACATAATCTATCCAGAGGGCTTGACAGCCTATTTGTCAGGACCATGGATGGTTCATTGCGTCGCAGGTTAATCTTGGCACCATCTTTTGATTACCTGCTTGTGTTTCCAATAAAAAAATTAGGTTGATATTATAATTGTGCTTAAAGTAATGAGTTTTCCGCCTTTTTCATTATATGCTCACCATCCCCCAAGCATTTGTAGTCACGGTCTTCATTTCAGGCTGCCTGATCCATGGGTTTGAGGTTTAATATATTTCTGGGTTGTTCATGGAGTCGCAGATGGAAGTTTGGTTACTGGCAGATGGTGTCACCAAGGTTATGTGAATAAATTATTCTGCTTTTGGGACAGTTGCTTGGCACTGGTATAATATTACTGGTCATCTTGTGCACCGGGAATTCAGTCTCCATCCCCATCTCCCTATCAATGGATAATGGGGACGGTTTAATTACCATCTCTGGTGGCTCCTTTGTACCTACTGGCTGTGCAGTGGATTCCCCCTCAACTGCCATTATGTTTCCCACCCTATTGTTAAGTTTTTTAGTGTAACTAGTTTATTGTCAGGTATTGAACAGTTGACTTTGCCAAATTTTGTCAGTTCAGTTGTTTGTTTGGTAGCTTCCTCAGGTTTATTCGCCAATGATTTCTGAGTTGACTTCCTGTTTGCTTTTGACTTATCAGGCTTTGATTTTGATGTATCATCTTCTTGCGCTGACCATCCCTTTTTGGGTTTTTTTGAGTTCTCCTTCTGCCATTGTTATTCTTCCTGAATAATCCATTCCGCCTGGGATGAGTGTGGCGCAATCAGTTTGGGACTTATTCCTTCATTTATTTTGTAGGCTTTGGGATTTGAGTTAATGAAGAGCTCATTGTCTGCTTTTGGGTTATTTGGCCACTTCTCACTACCATGCTTCCTTATGTACAAAGTCCAACTCCTGTTGTTGGCGCTTCATATCTGTGACCTCCGTTAGGTAATGCAAAATTCACTCTTGGCCTTTGGTCAACGGAAGGTTTTTTTACTGACTTTTGTGACCACACTGATTAGGTCATATATATACTCTTGATGGGTCTTCCCTTTCCAATGGTGGCATTGGGACATTGTGTGACCAGTCTGGTAACAGAACTGGCACACTTGTTTTGCATCCTCTTGCTTGACGTATACAAATCTACTCAAATCTGGTCAGGCATATGAAACGGGGTAGGGCAATATTGTTCAGCTTCATCCATGCCACCAGTTTGTAGAGTGCTTCAACAGCTCGAGGGTAAAGGCACTTTGTAATATAACTGCCTCTGGCTTTCTGGAATTCTCCTACTTTCCATAATATGATAATCTGGTCCAGATTGCTTTGTGCACCCATTCCCTCTCTTAATCTGTTAGGAGATTTTGGAATGTCACCCATCATGCGGTCTGGTTTGTGTACTGGTTGGTTTCATTTGTAAGTAAACTCCCTTATATTTGATGCTGATCTCAAGGAGTTTTTTGATCTAGCTCGCCTGAGATCACTATGTTGATGTAGCCCCAATTGGGTACCCAGTGGTGGTTGACGGCCCCCTGTCAGCATCTCATCAAGCTCCTGATAAATTGACATTATCAGGTTGGACCACTCCTCCTTCTCCTCCAGCTGCAATTGGATTCTAATTGCATCTTCTAGATACAATTTTGGCGCCTGCCAGTCTGTCAGACATTCTCCTTTTTGACTTAAAAAAAGAATGTTGGAGGTATTAGTGCTCCCAAATCTGCTACCATGATTGGCCCATCTCTTGACCGACCTTCAAATAATGTTGTGGTTATCAACAATATGAGTACCCACAGTGAAAAGACCTTGGCGGATTCTTGGTGGAATCCTAACTACTGGAAAAATATGGTTTATAACAAAAATGGCTTAAAAAGGTAATAACTAATAATAGGATTACTCCAAATTCTTGGCCAAATTTGGAGTGTTCATTACCACATGGGTTTGATCACCTCTGAGGTGAGAAGATATTACTCAATGATGATAGGGTGCAAATTAGCCAATCATTAGAACATGAGTCTGACCACCGCCAAGGTGAGAAGATTTTACTCGACAATAATAGGGTGAAAATTAACCAATTATTACCACACAAGTCTGTCCACTGCCAAGGTGAGAAGATTTTACTCATCAATGATAGGTTGAAAATTGACCAATCATTACCACATGAGTTTGACCACCGTCAGGGTGAAAAGATTTTACTTGCTGGTGATTGGATACAATTCATCAAATAATTACCCCACGGGTCAGTTTTGCCTCAAAATATTTATCTTCAATATGATAGGCTGAAAGCCTATATTTCCTAATTTGGATGACTCAGCTTTATATACTTCTTGCCTCAAATACCCATGGTCTCAAAATTCGTACTAGTTTAAATAGGAAATACTAGTATTTAAAAAGGTCCTTTCTTGGTTTTTCCCCGCTTAAAACAATAAAAACATAAAAACTTTAACAAAGCGTTATTTTATACTTTTATTAAAAAGTAAGATTTTCACTTTGATAAAATATTTGTGGCATCCATTGGTGGATCCCACAAACTGGTGCTCGCTACAGGGGGCATTACCCTGAATACTTTGATAAAGTATCAAGGCAATGGAGGCTGTCAATGTGAGCAGCTCTCCTGAATTACAATTAGTTGCTCTCGAGAAGCAACTAGCCAGCTCTTTCTCCCGTCTCAAAAAGTTAGAGCAACGGCCATTCAAATTACCTATAAAGGACAGATACACCCCAGGTGAAGGGAGTGTTGCCTCCTTTTTGTACGTTTATGAAGCTGCAATGGATGGCGCCACTGATAAACATAAAGTTCAGTATATTTCTTTGTTTAAGTCGCAAAGCCCAAGAGTTGATCGTCCCTCACCTGGATCCTCAGCCCACCTGGCCAGATGTTAAGAAGGCCCTCTTGGCTGAATTCGGATCCAAGCAGAGCTTACACAGGGAAAAACAGGCTTTTATGCGCCTTACCATTTATGAGGGTGAAACCCTCTTTAGTTTTGCTGAGCGGTTCTATCTCACTGCTCAAAGGTTTGCTATGTCTAACCTGCTTACCCTGGATGATGCTATCGCCGCCATATTAACAGGGTTAGATTCACACCCCTCTCTCGCCAGGCATATCATATCAGTGAAACGCCACTTCACAACTTTCCGTGATATAAAAGAGGCTTTGTTAGACGTCGCCTGTATTCCTTTAAGTGAGCTGCAGCCTATTGAACCGTTGGAGGTGAGGCCACCTGTGCCTATTCTCCCTACAAAACCTGCTGTTTCGGTGCAATTTAAACTGGACATCCCTCATTCATGCAAAACGGAGATCCCTAATGTGGTTTCCCCTTCAGCTCAGCCAATAAGTGCGCGCTCTAAGGGTATATATATAGAACTACTGGGGTTGTGAAAATGCTGGTTAAAGCGAAGCTAATTACCCCACCTCTCATGGCTGTCTCCCCCATTTCAGTTACAACCTTGCCCATGGTTGACAATACCCCTGAGGCTGATTCTGAGGGTGGTTACGATGATGTTGGGTACTACTTATTGGGAGCTCCCGCAGGTTTGGAGGCCCCTGATCGCCTAAACGCCAAAGGAGTAGATGAAACTACCATACCAAAGGATACTTACCTCCGCCAAGTTATAGGTTGTATGGAAACTATTGACACAGCCAGCGAAACTGATCAGCTCCTATTGAGCTTAATTCTTCCTTTACGCTGAGGAACAGGAACAGGGAAAAGAAATGTCAGCGTAGGGAAAGGCACACCTATTGCTGACAAATCTCATGTGCCTGACTCATCTAAACAACTTATGCCAGTACCTTGCGTTACTAATACCCCAGGGGATGATTCTGAGGGGGAACAGATAAGGTCAGCTATTACGTTGTAGGAGGACCTGCTGAAGTGGAAGTCCCCAATCGCCTAAACGCTGGAGGAGTAGATGAAGCCACCATACCTAAAGAGACGTTTCTCTGACAAGCTATAGGGGATCCAGTCAATAATAATACTACCAACGACGCAGATGAGGTGTTGTCTCACCTTATTCGCTCTATCCAGCATGGCCATACCATGCAGTCCATCCAGGAAAATTACCCCGAGACTGCATGAAAATTAACCTCCAATTTCCATCTTAAGGAGGTCTTAGCGCTATCGCCCACTTTTGGGAGGATACTTACAAAGGTCGGAGTGGTTATCCAAAAAGTTTGGGTGATGGTTATCTTAGATACAGGCTCCCCGGTGAATGTAATCTCCTCTAAGTTGATGAAAAAGATCAAACTTGCCCCTGACTTGGAGTACAACCAAGACTTTGGAACTGCTGGTCCTAACAACACCCATGCACTGGGTGCTTACTCATCTTTTCCCATTTGTATTGGGAAGCTTATTCTATCACCCCCGCAGTGGCTTTGGATAATAACGATTATGATATGCTTATAGGTACTCAGTTTATGATTGAATATGAAGGCAGTATCAATATGAAGCAAGGGTTCTTGTCATTGCTCAATTATGAAGTCCCCTTAGTTCTAGCCCATGAAGAACCCAGCAAGAAGGAATACTCTTGCATGGATGAGTACACGCTTTCCGCCTTACCTATACATCATACCAACCTCGCAAAAATGGTTACTAAAGAAGGCCAAGCTGCCAATGAGCTCCAAGCTCCTCTACTTTCTTACCAAGTGTCAGATAGGGTTTTATACCACCATAACCGCATCACCCCAAGAAGCGGTAAGCTTGGTTCAATTTGGGAGGGACCTTTCTCCATCAGCTACAAAAAAGGCAATGAATACTCCATCAAATCATTAGCCACGGGAGTTACTATAAACTGGGTACATAGGCATTTCCTACGATCCTACACCCCTCCCAACATTCTTGAGGGGGGCAATGTTGGACATTCTCCTTCTCGACTTAAGAAAAAGAATATTGGAGGTATTAGTGCTCCCAAATCTGCTACCATGATTGGCCCATCTCCTGCCCAATCTTCAAATAAGATAGTGGTTATCAATGATATGAGTACCCAAGGCGAAAAGACCTTGGCGGATTCTTGGTGGAATCCTAACTATTGGAAAAATATGGTTTATAACAAAAAATGGCTTAAAAAGGTAATAACTAATAATAGGATTACTCCAAATTCTCAGCCGAATTTGGGGTTTTTGTTACCACACGGGTTTGATCACCTCTGAGGTGAGAAGATATTACTCGATGATGATAGGGTGCAAATTAGTCAATCATTAACACATGAGTCTGACCACCGCCAAGGTGAGAAGATTTTACTCAACAATAATAGGTGAAAATTAACCAATCATTACCACACGAGTCTGACCACTGCCAAGGTGAGAAGATTTTACTTGACAATAATAGGGTGAAAATTAATTAATCATTACCACACAAGTCTGACCACCGCCAAGGTGAGAAGATTTTACTTGACAATGATAGGTTGAAAATTAACCAATCATTACCACATGAGTTTGACCACCGTCAAGGTGAGAAGATTTTACTTGCTGGTGATTAGATACAATTCATCAAATCATTACCCCATGGGTCAGTTTTGCCTCAAAATATTTATCTTCAATCTGATAGGCTGAAAGCCTATATTTCCTAATTTAGATGACTCAGCTTTATATACTTTTGCCTTGAATACCCATGGTCTCAAAATTCGTACTAGTTTAAATAGGAAATACTAGTATTGAAAAAAGAACCTTTCTTGGTTTTGCCCCGCTTAAAACAATAAAAAACATAAAAACTCTAACAAAGCGTTATTTTATACTTTTATTAATAAGTAAGATTCTCACTTTGATAAAATATTTGTGGCATTCATCGGTGGATCCCACACAGACCATGAAGCCGCTGTTGATCTGTTGAGGAATGTATTTAATATGGCTCCCCGCCCCATTCCAATTTTTTCATTGGTTTGAGCTGCCACTGCACTTTACAACTTGGATTTTATGTTAAGCTCAAGTACCTCGGCAGGTGCTTTCCCTTCATTATTCAGCTTAAATACTCATTGATGCTAAACCCCAATTGAGGAACACCTCAACCTGGCGTATGCTAATTCCTCATGGTTGATGCTTCTGGCCATTTGTGCGCCAATCTCTAGGTTTTGCCAATCAAGGGAATCTCTCAGCAAAAATCCCAGTCAGTACCATAGGAGGGCGGTTTCTATCCCACACGTTGGGTGCAGGTGTTTTTGGAGGGCTTCCAGCATAATTGAGCTATGCTGTCACCAGTCCCTTACTGCTACAATGTTCTATCCGCCATCCTTGAAAATTCACACCATAGCAGCCAGAACTCCTGCTTCACACCATTGAAAGGCTTTTGATGGGGAGAATTTTTTGGTGGCATATGTAGCAGCTACTGACGGTTCCAGGAAGGATTGTTTCCATTTTTGGATGGTTTTGATTTAGCTTTCTTCTTTGAGCCATTCCCAGCCCAGATACAGGGTCATAACCCCTTTCATCGCTATTGCTGCCTGTGGTGAAATTTTATGTTCAATCCATGGTTGAGCTGATTTGGGGCTGAACCCCACAGCGTCCCAGTCTGCAGATTTTGTCAGTGTGGCACATCACACCAGAGGATTTCCATTTTGTGATAGGGAATGGCTGGCCCCAGAGAGTTTTGTGGATCTGCTTCATCACTCCCAGATCCACCCATATTGAGCTCGATTGATACTGTCCCCCCTGTGAAACCAGTATATTCATTTCCAATGTGGTGAACCTGTTGGTGGACCAGTTGATGACCTTTTCTGGAGACCAATGCTGGAAGGGCTCCCACTACACCACCTTCTCCTTTGTCCAGCCCACCTTCATCAAGTTGGATGCGGTGGCCAGCAGGATATAGGTGTAAGACTAATGTAAAGCTTTGGTAGCCTTAAAATTGGCCGCAAACCATGGCAGCGCCTCTCTTGGGGAGAGTGTGATATTGTACCATAACAGTACAATATTGAGTGTAATGGAATGTCAAGCCCATTCAAGGGCGGTTGAAATGTTCAGGAACCATTTTGAATAATCAATAAATTCTTTGGGGTGAGACCCAAGCTCTCAATGGCCTGGGCAAATTTTGCTGGTATGCTAGCCTTATTGTACTCCATTGCATTAAGGAGGTAAATTCTGGCCACCATCCATGCATTTGCGTCCACTGGCTTCAGGTCTTCCTAAATGGCAGCTTTAATTAATTTGTGTTAGAGGGGGAGTTTCCTCCACTACAGGATATCCTCAGTTTGTATCTGCGCCAATTTGAAAATCATTGCCATGTTGAATGATATCTAGGTGTTGACCCAGTGCTTGGTGGTCAGGCAGAAATTTATGGTTCTGCCAGATGGTCATGATGGTTAGAAAAATGTTTTTTGAGATCCACTGCATCGCTGTTGAGTATAGGAACTGCAGGGTCTCCTATTGCCTAATTTTGTGAGAGGACATGCTGCAGTACACTAACATGTCCTTTGGATTAGAAGTATACTTCACTTTGGCTCTTGTCAACAACGTGAATGCTGTGAGGATTTCAGCCCCTTCCAGCCTACTTTTAATTTTTTGGGTGAGCTTTACCAGGCATCCAATCCTTCAGATTCAGTTCCCAATACTCCTCCATCCCTGTCATGGATGATCCCTGATGGTTAAATTGGTCTTTCAGATAGAGTTTTGGACTGGTTTCGCCCCCTCCTGTCAACTGGACTTATTGGAAGTTGTCTCTGATAATTTGTCAGAATTTTTCTGATGGTTTGATTAGTTTTATGGTTCAATTATGGTTGGGAATCGTCCTCCCGCCCCCCAACTGGTCTTTGTTGGGGATGGTCCCCTAATGTTTTGTTTGAGCGGTTGAGTTGAGTGTTATCAGCGAGTTTCTCCGTCCTGGTCAAAACCTTTTTTGGTGTTGTCCTGACAATTTGGGCCTTGGCTTTCGCTGGTTGATTTGTTTTGGACTCCAATCCAACCAATAAAACATCAGGATTTTTTAATTTTTCCCTGCAGGGCCCTTATCCTCTCCCCTGATTGAGCTTTGGTGGGTAATTATCCACAATTCCACTGTCCCTGGTATCACTTCACATGATCCAAAGGTGTCGTTAATCATTAGTTTTGTGGTAGAAACTGATCCTGTGAAGTCTGTTGCATTTACCACGCTTATCGTTGGGTTCTTGATTTTATTTTAGTGTTTTGTGTTGTGCATGTTGTTGTCATTTTGTTATTGGTCAAGCAGTTACTAGTCAAGCAGTTCATTGTCAATTGAGCATTGACCTTTGCCAGTGGGTAGTCATCTAGATAGTGTGTCCATCTTAGCGTACTTTTGATTGATTTCATATTTGGCATAAGCAAGCCATCCGTTTCTTTGTTCTTATCACAGATTGGCAGAAGGACCTACTTGCGCTAAGTGCTTGGCTGTGAGGTACTTCTCTATAGGTGCAGTATCTCACAAGCAGGTGGGATGTTTTCTAGTATTGTACTGGTCACTTTTGAATTTAAAAATTAGCTTTGCGCAGATATGCGCAACTGTACCTGATGCTTAACATGTCCATTGAACCTATCAAATTACCTAAATACTCACCATCACTTAGCAAGGCTAAAGTCTTTATTAATTCAAAAGTACCTAACTTGTGAAGAGAGTATATGTAAATCTCCTGTTCCCAGAGAGGTGATGGTGAATTCATATGCCAAATAATCAGTTAGAAACTCTAAAAAATTAGAAATAAACCACCACAAATAGTGTCAAAGCCTAATTGACACAAACAAAGTACATATAAAAGTAAAGTAAAACTCCAGGTAGCCTAAGAAGCCCACATCTTGGGTAAATTTTAATGAGCAGTTTAATTTTAGTACTAGCGTGGCCTGATCCAAGAATGGTCATCCACGTTTTTTTATGGGCGCCAATGAACTAATAATTAAAACTTCCAAAATGGCGCCACAGCAGCAATAATAATAGGCCATGTTGGATGTGAAGGGTGGTTGGGGGTCTGACGTCCAGCTTGGACTTGGGTTATGCTTCAGAATTAACAAATGAGAGTGAGGTGGATTAGCAGTATGGGATAGGAGGAAAAGAAAGTCATATGCTCTTCATCTGTGAGGCATTCTGTGTGCATTGCCTCAACATATTGCCTGAGCTGAAACTCAGCTTGGTTAAATTTTAGAGATACAAGTCGATCTTTTAGTTGTTCACATCTTTCTGATTAGTTGTGGTTATACATTGACAACTTGGAAGCATTGTTGCACGCCCTGTCCACAGAAAATGAAAGTGCTTTAATTTCTTCCTGAGCAACTTCAAGAAATTCATATGAAAAAGGACAGGGAATCCTGTTGATGAGAGGCTCCATGGCCACATAGAGGGCTTGTCAGAGAGGAACACTGGTGGGAGCAGTGGCTGCTTTAATGTCAAGCTGATGGTGGATTTGTTAGATCATGAATCCTGGGTGAGGGCAGAAACAGTGCAGATGAGCTGGTTTAAGAGTCTGGAAGAATTCTGGCTAATTTAGCTCAGGGCTCATGAGGAAAGGTTCACCGTTATCTTTGGTAACACTTGGGAGAATAAAATGGGTTGGAAATGGGCAAACATGGGCCAGCCATAGATATGATTGGGTGGAGGATGGAGCTGTTGTCCCTCAAACTTATGTCTAAGGCAACTCAGCAGGGGCATAACAATTGGCTCCTGAATATTCTAAGAATATCTTACCTGATTGGCTGCCACGGGAGCTGCAGTTGCATTGATTCAAGGATGATAAAGTATTTTTGACTCTCATTTAAAAAATTGCAGAATGGCGGTGGTGCCAACGTCATAAGGAAGAGGGGCTGAGGCTATTGTGGCGATGAGGCAGGGCACCAACGTTTAGATTAATCCAACTCAAAGCGCAAGGGCAGACTGAGTGCTACATCAACAAGGAGCCAAAATGGGTGGTCAAGGTCAAGCAGATCATGATGTGGTTAGGGATGGCAAGGTGGGTGTCCCAGTGGAATGGGTGAATGGTTTAAAGGCCCTGAGGCCTGAAAGGTGACTGGCCTCTTTGGGAATTACAAGCATCAGAATGGTATCTACACCAGAGATGGCCAAACTGTCCAAAAGCTCTTGGCAGAGTTAAAGGTGAAATGGTTGGGCAAACTTTTAATTTGCACCACTAGAGTGGTGTCCTCTGGAAACCAAGTATGGGTAGTGAGAAGAAGAGTATTTTTAAAACTAGAAGCATTACCACTGCGGCCATATCTTGGCTTTGCTCAAAAAACAATGCCAAAGTACCTAACTAGGATAATATAATTAACTTTTTAAGGTTTGTAAAGTGCCTGATCCATCTATAAGATGGCTTCACTCCCGTAAAGGAATTATCCCCATGCTTGACCCAAACGTTGAGGTGCAGGATGCTCTAGGGACGCACCAGGGGGTTTTTAAGCACTGCTTGGTGATGCGTGGGATGTTGTGTTAGGTTTCAAGGGTGACAAGTCAGCCAGTTGGATTCAGGAGGATAGTGGAGCCATCTTGGGCGCGCTATGGAAACTGCTAAAGAACAACAGGAGGCGGCACACCACCACCCCAAAGTGGGGAAGCAGGCGTCACATACATTGACTTTTTATCAAGATGATGAGAAGCAACATTTGTACTTAGCCTTATATAATTTTGGTGTTAGGAGAGTGTCTATAACTCTCCAGTTCCCAGTGTGACAGTGCTTAGTGAATAGTCCCAATGCCAGGGAACTAGCCGTTAATGCCAGAAGGATTAGGGCCCAGCAGAGGGTGCTGGAATAATAACCGCTTAGGCATAAAATTGCAAATTTTATAATAAAACCCCATATAAGGGCGACGTGGTGCACATATCAGATGGGGTTAGGCGGCCCAGGTTGGAGGGATCCTGGGTGGACAAACAGTGCATGAGGGGAGAGCAGAATGGTACTTGCAATGGCAAGTGTAACAGAAAGTGAGACCTCCTCGAAGAGGTTTGCACACAGGAGCGTTCTGAATATCATAAAATAAAAATGACTTTAAAACAGGGTATAGGTCTATTTGGGAAGTTGACCAACAAGGACTTTTGGTCAGGGAAAATGTATTTAAACTTGACCAGGGAAATAGGGTTAATGCCGCAGTGAGCCCAAGCACTGACTCACCAATAAGGCGATACTGCCATATGAGTTGATGGAATAGGCCAAAACTGACTTCACTTGAGTGATCGATTGAAATTTGATTTAATCAGAGCGTTATTTTAAAAAAAGAACGGGTTCAAAAGCCTCTCCTCGACTAACTAAATCAAACTGTCCGCATTCATTTGGTAAATTGTTCATTTTAACGCCTGGATCTACATCAAGGGATGGGCACTTGGCACCCCACTGGGACCAACCTGGGCATATTTTGCCCTTACCCAGCACTGGTTTAGGGTATGCTTCAGGTCTGAGAGGACCTGGAGCTTCACCTTTTGGGCCTCCAAGCGCCCAGCCTTATCTTTGGGGTTGGTCCCCATATTATGTCATGTTCACATGACATTACCCTCTCCTCCCAACGGGGCTCAACCCCCTCCCAGGGGCTTGCGCCAGGGAAAGATTTTTATGGGCAGGGGCGAACTTCATGGCAGCAATGGTCAGTTGGGGTTAGGATCTGGCAGCCTGGGGAAACCTCTAGTGGAAGGCGTCGATCAGATCTTAGGCTGCACACAGTTGCATGCTGGAACCCAACTATTTTCAGCAGCATCAAAGCCCTTCCAATATAACAGGTATTTGAGTCTTCTTTTAACACGGCGGGAGGCAACTATCTCATCCACCTCCCACTCAGGTGCCCCATCCATGAGATAGGCCTCAGGATTCTCTGGTGGGGGCCCTCAAACAACGTGAGTTTGCTCTCATGGAACACTGTAAAGATCCTAAATGAAGGGGAAGATCCAGCTGGTATGAGGCATGACCCACCTTTCTAACAACGCGGTAAGGCCCAATCCTCTTAGGGCCCAGCTTCTTGCAAGGCTGCTTGATAGGGATGTAACGTGCATCAAGCATCACGAGATTCCCTTCCTTGTAGGCAGGACCTACTCAGCGCTTCCCATCAGCTTTATCCTTATACATCTGCATTGCCGCCTCCAAGCTTGTGGAAACCCCCTGGTGGACCTTCTTGATGGTCTTGGCAAAGTCCACCACCGCTTCAACCTTTGACAACTGGGCTCCATGTTAAAGGCGGGGTTAAAGCCATGGCTGGCGAAAAACGGTAAACAACTGATCAAAGAGTGAAAGGTATTGTAGCTTAACTGGGCCATGGGAAGGTGAGAAGCCCAATCTGAATGATCTGCAGCGGTGTAACACCGCAGAAACTGTTCCAAGCACTGGTTGACTCGTTCAGTCTGCCCATCTGATTGGGGATGATAGGCAGTTGAACGGCAAGGACAAATCTGAAGAGTTTTACACAACTCTTCCCAAAACACGGAGGTAAACTGTGGGCTGGTCGCTGATAATTTCTTGGGGGACCCCATGGAGCGCAAACACATGGATGACGAAAAGCCTAGCCATCTCAGCCGCGGATATGGTGGTTTTGCGAGGAACAAAGTGGGCAAACTTTGTGAACCGGTCCACCACTACCATGATGGCATCATAACCATCTGAGACTGGTAACTCCACAATATAAATCAATTGAGATGGAGGTCCAAGGCCCATCAGCCTTTTGGACTGGTACTAACAACCCTGCTAAAGGTTGACGATTGGGTTTCATCTGGTTGCATACCAGGCATTCCTTGCAATACCGGCCCACCTGAGCTGGCAAGCCCTTCCAATTATATGTGCGATGGATCAGCTCCAAGGTCTTTGCTTTCCCCAGATTACCAATGGTGATTCCTTTATGATGTTCCCAAATGATGTCCAGGCGCAGCGGTCCAGCAGTTACCCAAAGGCTCCCCTGGAACCACACCATCTCATCCTTTATGTGATAGCCCCTGGATAGATTCTCTTGATTTGATGCGCTCTTTGCAAGGACCATGGCATATTCGCCTGATAGAGGCTGAGAGAGGACGACCTTTCTGAACATAACATATTCCTCCGCATTATCCAGAGGTGCAAGTGCTGGCCCGTTAGCCAGGGGAGAGGGAAGCAATGACAGAATTTTACTTGGAGGGATCATAATATGGGCGTTGTGCACCTCTACCTCCTTGGGGTCAGGGGCTAAAGCAGGGTTGCGGCTCATAGCATCCGCCAAACCATTACCCTTGCCCTTGGTGAACTCATACGTGAATGCGAATTGGGCAAGGGTCTCATGCTGATGGGTCTGCCGTTGGGTTAGGACATGAGGCGCGCGGTAGTACAGCATGGCATGGTGATCTGTACGTACGCAGAATGGTTGGGTAGAGCCATGTAAGTGGTGCCGCCAATAAGTCAGCGCCTCCACCACTGCTAGTAACTCCTTGTCATAAATGGCATAATTCAACTCTGGCAAAGACATATTCCTAGAAAAATATTCCACTGGATGCTCTATCCCATCTTCGCCTACTTGTAACAAGGCGGCTGCTATGGCGAAGTTGTATGCATCAGTTGACACAATGATTTCCTTGTAAGGGTCAACATGGCGAAGAACAGTCGTGGACAACAGGGTGCACTTCACTGCTTGGAAAGCATCCTTCAACGTGGGGGACCACTGAAGCACCTTGGCACCGCTAGCCTTATATAGGGGAGCTGCCACCTCAGACAGATTGGGAGTGAACTTCTTAAGGAACGTGCACATCCCCAAAAAGCTCCTCAATTCCTTGACTGAGGTGGGGGTAGGCCACTCACAAATCGCCTTCTCCTTGTCTGGAGTTATCATGTGTCCTTGGTCGAACATGACGTTGCCCAGAAACGTGACTTGGGACTTAAAGAACTCGCACTTAGATATTTTCAACGTAAGGCTGGCTGCCTTTAACCGCTTCACCACATGCTGAAGGTGAACTGCATGGGACTCCTGATCAGGGGAAAACACCAGGATATCATCCATGTAGGCGACCGCGCATACCCCTAACAGGTACCCCAACGCTGCATCAATGCGGCGTTGAAAGATAGCAGGGGCATTCTTAAGCCCAAAGGGCATGATCTGAAACTGGAAAATCCCTTTTCTGGTATGGAACGCGGTCAACCACTCTTGTCCCTTTTTAATCCGGATCTGATTGATTGCGTTGAGGCAATCCAACTTGGAGAAGACCTTCGCCTTCTTCACATAGCTTGCAATCTGCGAATCCAAAGAGATGGGATGGAGGTCTGGTACAGTAACGTTGTTAAGGTTATCATAGTCTAAGAAAGGGCGTAAGGTACCATCAGACTTCTCCACGAAGAGTTGGGGGGAGCATACAGGGGAGGTACGCTGAAAAATCGCATTCTTGGCTAACTGTTCTTTTACTCACACATCCAACGCCTCCTCCTCCCAGACAGTTAAAGGATAAATAAGAGAAGAGATACACACTAGATCCACCATGAGCTTGAAGTCACAATCAAACACAGAGTGCTCAGGGAGTGCGCCAGCAGATGCTGCATCAAAAAAGGATTCCAAACCCTCCAAGCAAAAAGGTATAGGAATTTCCACTGAGGGCTTCTGCATTGAGGCAAAGACACAAGGGATACGGTGGGGCCAATGGGGCAAGTTGCCTAGGGCGTTTTCTTCAGATAAAGGCACAACAAATGTGTGACCATTCTTCATGGTATGGGACAAGGTATTCTCCTTCAGGTTCATTATAACGTCAAACTTCCGCCAACACTCCACATCTAAAATTATTGGGAACATGAGGTTTTTGATCGCACTGAAGTTGATCAGACAAGTGGTACTTGCCAACCTGATAGTCCGCTGTCCCAATGATTTTCAGAGTGGGAATACCTTGGGATGCCCCTCCTCTAACCCACATCACCTGGCAAGCAACTCAGTCCAAGGTAATCGGCTAGGTACTGGTCCATATAGTTTCCAGAGGCGCCAGTATCCACCAAAATAGTAGTGGTGAGCTTCCTTAAAGGAGAGGAGAGGGTGGTAGTCAGTAGAAAATACCCATAATGGTCTTTATATATGGAAGAAAAGTACAACACTTCACCAAACTTTTCATAATATGGCTCAAGCCTGCAAACTGAATTGGTGTTGGATTCAAAAAGGGGGTGGGATATTTGGCCACTCTTGATACTGAGGCCACATACCCCACCATGCCTTCTGCAGGTGCTTATACTTGATCATATCTAAAATGAATTTCCTTCTCCACCTCCTGAGTGTGCCAGATCATGGTAGAGGTCAACTGTGGGTTCATAGGGGTAATCTTATACACCGGAATAGGGTCCTCATCCAGGCCATATGAAAAAATAAATGGTTCAGAGATAGATTCCAGGGTTTCATTATAAAACGCGTTTTTAGATGTGAATGACCCTATCCCTGGAGCCGTGATGGAATGCCCAACATTATCCAAGGCCAACACCCCCAGATCCATCTGTGCCAATTCCGCCAGCATCATCTGAATGTGCTGGCGATGCAAAATTTGTTTATCAAGATGAAATATAATAAATTTGGTGGTAGGTTGGGGAATCATGACTTTCGGATATTAAAACATTTGAATCCACCAGGTACAAACGTGAAGGGTGGATACTCTCCAGTTGGAGGCAACCAAAATAATGCCAAGTTGCTCCAACCTTTGGGAAAAGGAGGAAACAGTGGTGTGGCTAATGACAGCTGGGGTCCACAGCTGACGGCCATGGTTTCCACTTCAGAAAAGTTCCACACGGAAAAAGTTCATTTACATAAGATAAGAAGGTTGGTCAACTAATATTAGGAGAGTGTCTATAACTCTCCAGTTCCCAGTGTGGCAGTGCTCAGTGCACAGGACCAATGCCAGGGAACTAGCTGTTAGTGCCAGAGGGATTAGAGCCCAGCAGAGGGTGCTGGAGCAATAACCGCTGAGGCATAAAATTGCAACTTTTATAATAAAACCCCATATAAGGATGACGTGGTGCAAATATTGGACGGGGTAGGCGGCCCAGGTTGGAGAGATCATGGGCGGACAAATGGTGCACAAGGGGAGAGCAGAATGGTACTTGAAATAGCAAGTGTAATGGAATGTGAAACCTCCTAGAAGAGGTTCACGCACAGGAGCGTTCTGATCAAAATAAAAATGACTTTAAAACAGGGTATAGGTCTATTTGGGAAGTCGACCAACAAGGACTGTTGGTCAGGAAAAACATATTTAAACTTGACCGGGGAATCAAGGTTAATGCTGCAGTGGGCCCAAGCACCAACTCACCAATAATGCGATACTGCCATCCAAGTTGATGGAATTGGTCAAAACTGACTTCACTCAAGTGACTGATTGAAGTTTGATTTGACTTGAGCACATTTTTTTGAAAATAGAACAAGTTTAAAAACCCTGCTCCTCAACTAACTGAATCAAACCATCCACGTTCATTTGGTAAATCATTCGTTTTAACGCCTGTCTCAACGTCAAGGGCTGGGCACTTGGCACCCCACTAGGACCAACCTGAGCATACTTTGCTCTTACCCAGCGCTGGTCTAGGGTGTGCTTCAGGTCTGAGAGGCCCTGGAGCTTCACCTTTTGGGCCTCCAAGCGCCCAGCCTTATCTTTGTGGCTGGTCCCCACTACTATGTCATGTTCACATGACATTTGGTAAACTATAAAGTGATAAAAGCTGTGTATAGTATCTGTCTCACCGCCAAGAAAAATCCAATGAGGAGTTCATGATCAATCTTAGATTAAGGTCTAGACCTTTTGAATCTTTAAAATAAAGTGGTCTAGGCTAAACTGATGGCGGAATAGGCTCACCATATAAAATTGAAAGTAGAGAATAGCCATTAGTATTATACCTCCTTGAGGATGTATGCATCAAGACCTCCCAAAGGTTCAACTGATAGACTTGCCAGTACTTCATCAATATAGAAATTTATTTAACAAAGGAGTTGCTCTAACAGAGACAACTTAATTTAAATTGGGGGATGATACATTTTCATTTTTGTTGAGGCGCTATATCATATTAAACCCATTATAACAAAATACCATCAATGGTAGCACCATAACTAAAATATGGCTGAACATGGGGCCTTTCTATTAAACCCGTTTTGGCAATATTATTTTTTTTGCTCCAATCCTCGTTCCAAGGCTAAATGTAATAACATGTTTTCTTGGGTGATGTGAAATCTCCAAGACCATAGTTGTAATATGTTTAATTTGCATCACCCGACTCTTTAGCACCAGCCTAGGTATTTATAGCTCTTAGAAACGTTAATCCAAGTTATGTTTTAATTCAGTTAAAAAAACCAACTTGACAACCTTAGACTTAGCCTTAGCTTTTTTATCCTTGTTATTGCAAAACACCAGCAATCATGTCCTGAGTCATGATAAAGCTTCTTAAAACCATTATAATTATCAATTTAATGAATAACACCAAACCTTTTAGCTGAAATGATACTTTGTTTTCATGTAATGATTAAGCCATAATATAACTCTTTTAGCTAACATTCACTGAAGTTTATATTCACATCAACTACTAGCACCTTAAACTTTAGCACTGTAAACCTTCAACATTACATGACATCATTGACACTGTTTTGAATGTAAACTTTCTAGTTTACTGCACATGTTATGACTCTAGAGTAAGAACAAAGAAGATTGCTAATTGTAGAATAATCAGCAAGTCAATTCTTACCTGAAAGTGATTCCAACCCTACTCAGGTATCAACTTCCTGATTGTTGATAAAATAGATTGGATATTTGATCCTCTAGACTTCTTTGATAAAGATAAATATATATTAGTTATTTAAAAGCTGAAAATCTATATTTTGTATATTCAAATGTCCAAGGGGGTTTATATATAGGGAAGATGGCGCTCAGCCATTTAGTTGGCGCCTTATTAGTTACTACATATAATACAAATAATCTTACCTAAAGAATTATACCAACGATATTGCTTCTTTGGTTCTTCACCCACCTAATCATTGCTCCACGTTGACTAGAATATAATCTCACCTATATCAATTCCCAAATAAAGCGTTCTATCATCTTTAACCAATTTCATTTTATTAGTCGCTACAATTTAACAACTGCCTAGGTAATGAAATAATTTCATTTACAATAGGCTATTTCACATGGACTAACCTACCTATATTGACATAACAAGCGCTATCAACGATTAAATAACTCCATCAATCTTATCAATTAGTGACCCAACCAAATTGATCCACATGAAATTCAATTGTTAATCAACCAATTTAACATAACATTGTTGTGGATCATCCTTGATGAACCATTAATATGAGTTACTACCTGAACCAAGTCAGTTTATAACCCTCTACTAATAATTCATCAGATAATAGCTTTGATCAATAGGAACCATATTTTTAACTCTAATATCCATTGAGGTAAGCCATCCTTAATCGTAAAAGGCAGAATAGACAAATAGCTGGATAATATGGTATCACAAAAAACTCAAAATGTCCCCAGAGTGACCAGATTATCCAGTGACAATTGCTTTTGTAAGTCCAGTTTTACGCCTTTTCCATCCTATGACTTCTCTTTATAACTTCTCTTAGTTTTAAATCAGTCTATAAAAGCGTCCATACTTCTGGTTATCCTGATAATATGTCACTAATCAATAGCACATCCCCCCTTCCCTAGAGATGTTGTAGATGTTAAAAATCTCACCAACAATGGTACTAATGAAAATCAAAATATAATAATCTGGTTAAATCTATTAAAATTATTATATTGATATTCAGTATATTATATTATAAGAAATGGGGGTTCCTTCTTTTCTCTCTTTTTTTTAATTCCAATATTTTTAGGTATTTACTATGGACTCTATTAGTGACGCGACCATCCAAGATATTTTTTGATCAGATAGGCGTCCATTGCCATCTTAGCTATTACTTTGAAAGGGACCAGACCACAAGGCGTCTAATTTATATCTACAGCCAAATCCTTGAGTATCACAATATACTACTTTATCATCAAGTCAATACTCTATAAGCGCCAGTCAGTTTTGGTTATCTAACTTCTTTGCTTTTATCCACTTCAACAACATAGTGTCAAACGCTTGAGATTGTAGATTAATTAGAATATAAGTTGATTGATTCAGGTATTTTTTAGGGCTAGTTCCTGTAGTAGGTTCTAACACTTATATAAGATCAATGGCTGCTTCCTTTCTTCAATATAGCCGTTCAAACAGCGTTTTTCCAGTAGCTGTATGATTTCTGATATTGTAGGCAAAGGTAATTGAACTCAAATAAGCACCCCGGATGAGGGGTTTTTTCCAAAACCAGTTTTCTTAATGTTTCATAGAGTGTATGTTTATTCTTTCCAATAAACTGTTCATCTTTGGCTGTTATGGTATGGATACTACTCCTCTAATACTTAATTTGGTTAGTCTAAGTATTAAGAGTGAATTAAAATTGGTTCAGTTGTTGATTAATAGCACTCAAGGACTTCCATGCCAGTAAATTATTTGATCCAGTATGATTGAGTTGTATTGGCTTCAAATATTTTGATTTAAGGCCTTCATTTCGTCCCATCTTGTTAAGTAATTATTGGCTATAATGGTATACTTGACTCCTCCTGTACTGTCATTCAACAGTCTTATGACATCAATTGACACCATGTGCCAGGTAAACCCAGGGAGCACTAGCTAATATACTGTCACCTTATTAAAAGGCTTATGAATCTGACATTCTATTCAAAAGGATAGACAATTGGCCACGTCATAAACTAATGACTCCCAGTAAGTATATTTGCAAAGGTGGTGTAATGTTTATACTCAGGCCACCATGTCCAACGACTTTATGTGCTGCCTTGTTTTATGGCTGGCCACTCTAATTTCATATGAATAATTGTTTTTGTCAAAAATCTTGTAAAGCTGCTCGATTTTCATCTCCATGCTTTCCATTGATCTTCTTAAAGCTTTATTGTTTTCTGGTGACTTATCCTCTACTCTTCCTTTGATCATCTTCTGAGAAAGTTCATTGGCTTGTTGGTACATGAATTATACATCTAGCACTATTAAAATTCATTAGCGTCCTGATGGATTTCTCACTCTTTGGAAGACTTCAAAGTCATAGGCATGCAACTTTAATCCATCTAGTCAATATCATTTCTGGTTTTTAAAATTATGTAACCAGCGCAGGGAAGAATGGGTTATAAAAATCTTGAAGTGCATCCCATACACATGAACTAAAAATTGTTTTCAGGCGTGTTGTTGGGATTATTGCCAATATTCCCAGCTGACTAGATTACCAGGGGTCACTAGGGGATAATTCCCTATAGTTAATAGAATTAGATATTGGTTGACCCTGTTTTGGGGTAATAATGTTTGGGGGATTTAGGTAATTCGACTGAGTCAGATCCATTAGGGATCAATCCAGGTGAATGCTTAAGATCTTGTCGGGAATAGTTGCTGATAAAATGGGGCATCTGATAGTTGATCAATGATTAAATATCAGGTTTACTGATTAAAGGTTGATCAGGTTTCATCTCTAACTGATTGGAAATTTAAGGATCAAGTTGTGAGGCGATTAATGCCACCTACAACTAACAAATTGGTCAGTTGCTTTGTGACCTGCCATAATGGGTAACAAGTCCCATTGCCTAAGAACGTCGCTTGTTAAATATGGTTGATTCTCTGGGATTGAGAGGAAAATGTTAGGGACACATTTTCTGACTTTTTCCATTTAAGGTCTTAATAATGTCCAACAACGGAATCTTAGGCCAAGATGGGGAAGACCATTGCTGATGAGACAATGATGGGTAACTCAACGGCAATGGCTGCTGTTTCATCAATGAGGTGCCAATTAAGGGTTGGGCGCTGAATTCCCACCATAAATACTTCTAATAATTCACTTAAACACTTTTACCAATAATTAGTATAATAAAAGATATACTTTACCAAATTATATTTAGTTACAGTATTCTTCAAGTTATTGCTGTGTGCTTTAATTGGAAACTCTTTAGGATAAAGAGTAAGGATTTGTGTGTGGATCCAGAGAAGAGAAGCTGAGCTGAATCAGGGATTGCAGCCAACTGTGTGACACCAGAGAGAAGCCGTAAACAAGGACCTGAGTGTGAATCAAGTTAGGCGGTATATGAGAAAGAATCCCTATTGAGGATATATTAAGTATTTTGAGGAGAAATACTGGTCAAGAGTTGGACCCAATACTAGTGCTTTAATCAACTATGGGTAATAGTCTTTATACTATTATCAATCAGCTATATATTTCTATCAGACAATGAGGATAATTGCACAACAATGAACCTGTGCAGTTAATCAATTTAGTGGTTATCAGCCGTGAAAAAAATAAAAATCCTATAAATTTAACAATTAGTGCTCACTACAGGGGTGTAGTTGAGTAGGATACGCTAATCAAGATTTCTTATAAGGAAGGAGTAGAAAATGTTTCCATTTTGGCAATACGTTACCAGGGAAAGTAACGGCATTGGAGAAGAAAAACAGAAAATCATTCTGTGAAGTTTCATTCTTGAATATGGAATGTGAAGTGAATCACGTTCAATTGCGTTTACCCAGCTCAGAAGTTGAGCAACTAGTGAAGTAAATTAAAAAATTGAAGAACTAGACATGTGTTTGTGACTCCTATATGGCAGATGATGCCAAAGAAGATACCAAGATTTGTGAAAAGGACTTTCAGCCTAGATATGGAACTGTCTAGTGCTGAAAGAAAACCTGTTCTGCCAGATATCAACTTAAGATGAAGATTATCAGCAGGGCCAACTCAGGTTAAAATTAGTTACACTTGAAATATTCCTGAGGAACAGCAGGACCAACTTGGGTTGAAATTGGGTCGCTTGAAATAGTTCCAAGGATCATCAGGGCCAACTTGGGTTAAAATTGGGTCCGCTTGAAATAGTCCTGAGTAGAGAGGTGTTTAGATGTGACACTATATGAGACATTAGTTGATTTGATACAGAAAAACAATTAATTCAGAGTATTGGATTATATTGCCAATGAAGATTAAAAGTTCAAAACAGGAAACGATTGATCCAAGATAGTGGAGAGAATCATTTAAAAAAAATATCTAATCAATGAGGCAGAAATTTCTGGAGATGAGGATCATCAATATAAGACAAAATAGGATGAAGATAACTAGGCTATATCAATCTGTGTGATTAAAGGATCATTTCCAGATTTACCGGTATATTTACTAAAAACGTTTTGGATGGCAACAAATGCCAAAAATTGTTTTTAAGAGAAAAATGATAAGAACAACTAAACGGAACTGTCAACTAATGAGGAATTTACAATTGTGGGAGATATGAAGTCTCAAGTATCAGATGCTGAAATATGAAATAAAATTAGGACCTGATGGACGAATGATAAGTCAAGATTGATGGCCTAATTATTGTTAACATTATTGAGTGTTGCCAAAGTTAGAAAGTATTGCCTATACATGAAGAAACAGTGCTGCTGGTCATATAGTGAAGAAGGTCAATGCTAGATAATTGGAAGTACTGGACCTAAAAGGAAATTATTGCAATGTTCCCAGAGGACCACTGAACCATAAAATGATCATGTCTTAAGATTTTGGTCAAGTATTAAAAGAGGACCACTGAATCAATAGATGGTTAAATCTTAAGAGAATAAGATTTGAACCATAAAACTGGTAGGTCAGAGTATACCTTGGAACCAGTTTGTTTAAGGGGAAAAGAAGGACCTTTGAACCTAATTATAGGTTGAAAGTCCCATTGAAAAAGAAAGATACAAAAATATATATATTTAAGGTATTAAATATCATTTTATTGGTCCATGATTTTCAGACTTATAATGAAATGAGATTGCTGGCATGAGGTACCAAGAACATTAATATATTGGTCAATCAAAAGCAACTCGCTGATCTGATGGACAGACCGCAGGAGGAGGTGCTCAAATTATTTGACAAGTATTGGGAAGTATTCGCCCAGGACAACACAATTTGGGATGTGCAAGAGATGTAATCCACAAGATCAATACTGGGGAAAATTTTCCAATTAGAATGATACTGATTTGATAGTCAAAGGCGGCTGAAGGGATAGTAGAGGAAGAAATCAGCAAACTACTGAAGCACGGGCTTCTAGTTCCATTGTCAAGTCCTTGGGCAATCCCTATAATTATCATAAAGAAGAAGGACAGCTCTAATCAGGTGGTGATTGATTATCAGAAACTGAACAAGATTAAGAAGAAGGATTTGTACCCACTACCATAAATCAATGATAAACTAGATCAATTGGGAGAAGTGAAGTATTTCTCCATAATGGATCTGATATTGGGATATTGGCAAATCGATTTGCCAAGAGAAGACCAAGAGAAATGCACGATTATCACTGTGCAGGGGCTGTATCAACCAATGAGGATTCCCAAGGTCTGTGCAATTTGCCTGTGACTTTTCAAAGGGCCATGGACGCCATAATAAATGACTTGAAGTTGGCATAAGTCCTGGTGTACTTGGAAAATACAATTGTGTTCTGTAGGACGTTTACTGACCATTAGCACCACTTGGATGAAGTGTTTAAGAGACTATCCACAGCCAACCTGAAGATTAAGCTGAGGAATGCCACTTCTTCAAAAAAGAGTTAGAATATCAGGGATTTGTAACCAACTCTAGTGGACTGCAGCTGCAAGCTCAGAAGATCAAAGCCATAGAGAAAATGGCTGTACTGAAGAGTGACCAAGATATCTGAGTGTTCCTTGGAATGGTCAGATACTACAGAAGATCCATTTAGGATTTTGCAAGGATCGCTGAGACCCTCTTCCATTTACTGAAGGATCCAAAAAAGGATTTTTTTGATTGAAGAGGCCCATATATCCTTCGATGAATTATGTTAATATCTAGTAGATTCTCCAATAAAGAAATACCCAAATTTTGATTGAGAATTTATAATACATACTTAAGCTTTATTGATGGCGATTGGCGCCATATTGAGCCAAGAAATTAAACATGGGGATGAACATCCGGTGGTGTATGTGAGCCAGACACTCTCAGCCGCTGAGAGGAATTACACCGTGACTAAGTGTGAACGCCTTGCGGTCATTTATTCCTGTAAACAGTTTTATGTGTATATCCATGGAATACACTTCAAGGTAGTGACAGACCACTTCTTGTTGCATTGGCTACACAGTTTATGAGAACCAGAAGGATGACTAGCATGATAGGCACTAAAGCTACAGGCTTATAATTTATGAGATTGTCACTGAGCTGGGGCTTCTCATCAGAATGCAGATGGCTTATCATGGTACCAATGGTCCAGGTGGTATACCAGCAGGCGGGTGAGCTATTCCAGAGAATGGTCAATAAGGAAATTGGGAATGAACTCCAAGAAATCCAAGGTGCACTTCAAAAAGTGATTGAAAGCACCAAGACTATGGATGGACAAGTTTTTAAGAGGATCAATGGGAAGCGATTACAATTCCCAAAGCCATCAGAGTGAGCAGTTATCTTTCAAGCCACTCATAAGGTTGTCAGGCACAGAGGCCTGAGAAAAACAACTTATTATATTAACCAGCATTACTACTGGGAGTCCATCAACTATGATGTCGCGGACTATCTGGCTTGTTGTGTGGAGTGCCAGTTGAACAAGCCACATAAGAATACAGCTGGATAATGACTAGTCCGCCCTGGATTTGTTTGGCATATGGTGTCCATTGATGTGATGGGACAACTGATGATGAGCACAGGGGGAGTCAAGTACATTGTAGCAATTGACCATCTGATGAGATGAGTTGAGACAAAGGCCCTGGTGAAAGTAGATGCTACAAGCACTGCAAAGTTTATCCTAGACTATGTAGTATGTTGACGTGGATGCCTGCAGGTCCTGCTGAGTGACAATGGAATGAATTTCACATCTCATTTGATCCCATGATTAAATGAAATAATGGGGATCTTAGGAGTCATGTCTGTACCCTACCAGCTGGAGACAAATGTACTCGTAGAAAAAGTCAATAGGACACTGGCCATGACGCTGAGGAAGTTGGTCGCAGGAAGAACTTCTGTGTGGGAAATGTACCTTAGTTTGTGATGCTCACCTACAATATAAGTCATCATATGGCAACAGGAAAAACGCCGTTTGAGTTGCTAAATGGAAGGAAGGCTGCGTTGCTGCCAATTTTTATATTTGGTGGTGGATCCAACATTGGTGATGAGTGCTGAGCAGTACCAGAACTATTTATTAAATATCCTGATTGAAATGCAATTGTAAGCATTTTATAACTTTGAAGAAAAGGATTTGAGTTAAAATTATGGATGATAAGAACCAACCAGCGTTAACAGAAGACTGAATAGGTGAAATAGTTGCCTATTGTGTACAAATGGTTTTGGGAGAAGAAACAAGTTGGATGCATTGTGGTCAGGTCCATTCGAGATTATTGCAAGATGGCAACGGAAGCCTACTCTATCAAGAACCTCATTGATGGAAGGATAGTAAATCAAGTCCATGCTAAATATATAAAGCATTAGTTCAATAAAAAAAATAATGTAAATAGAGTTCCCAAAGGACTGCTGAACTATTAAGTTGGTTATGTCCTGAAGATTGGTTATGTCCAAAAAAAGGACCGCTGAACCAAACTAGATAAAACATGTCTTAACAAGTAAAACCTTTGAACCATAGAAATCTGGTAGGTCTAAGTATACTTAGGAAGCAGTTTGGGGAATAAATTAAAACCATGGACCGCTGAACTTAGAAAAGGTTAAGTCCCATGGAAAAAAGAAGAAAAAAATAAAAGATTGATAAATGTATAAGAGAAAAAAATAGTAAAAACGCATAGAAAAAAGATATATTTACATAAATTTTTATTTTTTATTTGTTATCCTTAACTCGGTGATGATTCTGCTTATGTCGCCTCTTGGGGGAGAGAGGATGGATTGCATTAGGAGTAAATAACCCATTTAAATCTGTGTGTGATTAGACGCTAGCAAGGGCTAGACCTACTCAAAACCAAGTTCATTGAGCAGATGCTGATCCCTGTGAGAAAGCAACTAGGGGCTGAGAGATGGAAGTGTCAGAACATGCCAAATGCAATACACCAGATTGGGGAGAGAAGCAACAGAATAAGAAGAGGCAGTCAGCAAATATTCCCAAGTAATCCTGATATGGAACTGAAGCTGGAAGATTGGTCTTGAGTGCTTTCCAATGGGCTTCTTCAAGAACATTGGACATATGGGATGGCATCAAGCAAGAAATACTAGGTGAGAGTTGTCAAATTATGACCCCTATTATAGCCATCAGTGGAAGATGAAGATGGGATGTGCCAGAAATGAGATAGTTTTGCAAGGAGCAAATGACATTCTGCAGTTGATGACTACAAGCTTCTTGGAAGTGGAAGCAGAATGAGCGATGAAAGCCAGAAGAGGCTGGAAGCTTTGTGGCCCAACTTCAAGGAACTTGGCTGGCAAATCAAAGAGCATAGGCTGCAACATCTCAATCTAGAATATTTTTGAGATCGGAGGAGTTCAGAACTATGGACAAAGCATCAGGTACTTGGGCCCTCAATTCTGCATAGGAGATTTTGAAATGTTTTCTGTTTCCAATGGCTATTTCCGTGGCCAAAACAGCTGGCTTGTAATACTGGCTGGGTTGGAAAAGGAGCTCTGGAAGCAAGTTCAATTTGGAGAGATACAATTGATTGAGAGTGGAGGGCATTGCTTCAGGAGGTTCAATGATGATGGTAGGAGAATATGCAAATGGAGCTGAATCCAGTAGAGTTTAAAAATCTAGCTCAGGAATTGACAACAGAGGAAGGATTGGTCATGAGTCATTCAAGAAAATCGCTAACCTTATTTTGTTGGGGTTGGTTACCATTTCCAGTAATTCCATGAAAGGACTGGCCAAGGGTACTTGACTAGGAGTATGAGTCCTGTTAGGACCATAGAAGAGATTCCAATGCTCAGATCAACTCATCAGCTGGAAGAGCCAAAGATCTTGATCAGACATGCTATTAAGCAGTTGTTGGTACTGAGACTCTGAATTTGACAGATGAGCTGGATGAGAGGGGGATGTCAGACTTATATGATAGTCAACATTGTGAATTTGGAATCAATTAAGCTCTAATTTTTGAGAAATTAATTTCAAAATTAATGGAATAAGCTCTTCAGAGAAGAATTAATAATGATATGAGCCAAGAGGTTACTATGAGAAAATAACAAGGGCAAATATAAATGAGAATTCTTAATCATAACCCAAAATAAACATTGATAGCAAGAATCTCCTGTCGAGCATGAGGAGAAAATCAGGAAATCAAAGATGCCAGACCAAGAATCCTGAATATAATAGCGGGTTGTATGCCCTGACAGGGAGGAACTGGATTATGGGATTAATATCATCATGAGTAAATTAATCAGCCTGGTGCAACAGAAGGTTGTGGGGACTGCGCTCTGAGCAGGTGGTAGCAAGGAGGAAGAGGAAGAGGAAGAGATCCACATGCCAAAAGTTGTCCCAAGCAGCATTGAGTAATGAATGACCATACTCCACTTAAACAAAAGAAGTATTTGACCAAGTGTCTAAAGTGGTGTTCTCTTGTCCTGATCCTTTTCTCTCTGGAAATCTAGGCAAGATAAGGGATGTGTTGGGAATTTTTCTCATATTCCCAGATGACTAGATTACCAGGAGTCACTAGAGGATAATTATAAAGCAAAGTGAATTGGATATCAGTTGACCCTGATTTTAGGGTAACAATGTTTGGGGGATTTAGGTAATTCGACTGAGTCAGATCCATTAGGGATCAATCCAGGTGAATGCTTAAGATCTTGTCGGGAATAGTTGCTGATAAAATGGGGCATCTGATAGTTGATTAGTGATTAACTATCAGGTGTACTGCTTAGGGTTTGGTAAGGTTTCATCACAGACTGATTGGTAATTTAAGGATCAAGTTGTGAGGCGATTAATGCCACCTACAACTAACAAATTGGTCAGTTGCTTTGTGACCTGCCATAATGGGTAACAAGTCCCATTGCCTAAGAACGTCGCTTGTTAAATATGGTTGATTCTCTGGGATTGAGAGGAAAATGTTAGGGACACATTTTCTGACTTTTTCCATTTAAGGTCTTAATAATGTCCAACAACGGAATCTTAGGCCAAGATGGGGAAGACCATTGCTGATGAGACAATGATGGGTAACTCAACGGCAATGGCTGCTGTTTCATCAATGAGGTGCCAATTAAGGGTTGGGCGCTGAATTCCCATTTTAAATTCCCCTAAGAATTCACTCAATAAACACTTTTACCATTAATTAGTATAATACAAGATAACTTTACCAAAAACTATGTTTAGTTATAATCTTCTTCAAGGAAATTATTTCTGTGCGCTTTAATTGGTGACTCTTTAGGATAAAGTGTAAGGATCTGAGCGTGGATCCAGAGAAGAGAAGCTGATCTGAATCAGGGATTGCTGCCAACTGTGTGTCACCAGAGAGAAGCCGTAAACAAGGTTTGAGTGTGACTCAAGTTAGGCGGTATAAGGGAAAGAATCTCTATTGAGGACATCTTGAGTATTTTGAGGAGAAATACTGGTCAAGAGTTGGACCCAATACTAGTGCTCTATTCAACTACAGATAATAGTCTTCATACTATTATCAATAGATTATATATAATATTAGACAACGTGGAGATTTGCACAACGCTAAACTTGTGCAGTTAATTAATATAGGTTTTATCAACCATGAACAATTAATGAAAACCATAACTTTTACCACGTGTATTACTACAAACCATTTCCATTTTAAAATAGTATGATTACTATCAGCCAGTGATAGAATATGACTGACATATGTTACTGGATGCTTATTCCCATCATTGATAACTTAGCTTAGATTCAGCACTGATCATCACTAGTGACACTCCCAAATGAAATATGAATGGACAATTGAAATCAGTGAATTTCAAATTGTATTGCTCATTAAATTATTGCCATAGTTTGTCAAAAGATATTTGTGCTACTTCATTCCACTTGAATCCCTTATTTAGCTCTTTTACCAATTGAAACAACAACTCAGCTGTTTCCGCAAAGTCCTTGATAAATTGGTGATAGTATCTGGCCACCCTCCAGAAAATTTAGACATCCCTAACGGCCCTAAGGACTAACATCAGATAAATGCTTGCACTTTCTGTTGTTGCAGCTGTAATCCCTTGGTATTTATGACAAATCCTAGATATTCTAATTCTTTATTGAAGAAGCGACATTTTCTTGATTTAGTTTCCAATTGGAAGCATCCAATTGCATAAACGCTTCTCTGATGTGCTCCAGATGATCAGTAAACATCTGAATAAAGATGGTGATATCATATAAATACACCAGAATGCACAAAAATTTCAAGTATCTCAAAATGGAATTCATCGCCCTATGAAACATAGCTGGCACGTTGCAAATCCCTTACAGCATCCTAGTCAGTTGGTATAGTCCTTATGTGATAATTATCGCACATTTCTCCTTATCTTCTTTTGACAACTCTATCTGCCAATATCCTAAAATCAGGTCCATGGCCATGATGAATTTTTTTCTCCCAACTGATCAAATGCGTCTTCTATCTGGGGCGAAGGTTAGGAGTCCTTTTTGTTAACCTTAGTATAATGGTGTTAGCAAATCACTACTTTATTATATCCGACCTTCTTCTTTATGATCAGGATCAGACTGGCCCATAGACTTAAAGATGGTACCAGAAGTCCATGATCATCAAGCTTGGCGATTTCATCCACAACCACTTCTTTAGCAGCTTCCAATCTTCTGACTGGCCTCTTTTGTATTAGTTTGGATTCCCAATTATTAAACTTATCTTACTTTTGCCACACGTCTGAGATGTGATCATCCTGGGCTTATATTACCCAATACTTTTTACTTAGCTGTAGTACTTCTTCCTGCTGTTATTTCATTAATATGGCCAGTAGGTCGAAATCTACCAAGACGTGGACATTTTCAACAAGATTTTCTGGTAACCACAAATTGGACAAAGTTCCATAATCATGAAATTTCCTGATTTTTGTTATTAAACTAAATGGGAGAATGCAATAATTTTATTCTTCACCACTCAAATTGGATTTCATCCAGATTGACCAATGGCGCTTGAATTTCCTCATGGCCTGGGATTAGAATTCATGGAGCTACCCAAGGCTTAATTATGGACTTTCTCCATGAGGTTCTGATTTCTGAATAAAATTTCTCTGGATTTTCCAGGGTTAAGCCTGTTAACCACCATCTGCATTCCCAGTGGGTTGACAAGTAATAACTAGACCATTAAGATTTTTGTTAGTTGTCATTAATCTAAGTTGTTTTCTTTGTCTTTTTATTCCAACTACTTTGTATTGTTTTAGGATTATGCATCCTTGTAAATTTGGTTCACAAAGGAGTTCTTCTTTGTTGACTGAGTTTCTCTTTTCAACTGATAAACCAACCAACAGTTAATCCAAAATGGTCAAGGTATCTTCTTCAAAATCTCATTTAACGCCATATTTTCTTGAAACTCTGTCTCAATAAGGACATCATAATTAGACTTAATAAAAATGATAGCAGCTTTGAGACAATCAAAATTTATGAACCAGAGAGGTATTGTGCTGTAGGATCCCTAAGAGACAGTAGTAATAGGACTATCTGTCCCATATTCTTTCTTGTGATTTAGATCCAGCAAATTTCAATTCATTTCACTAGTTTGGTCAAAAACAAAGTTAATAAATGCCCCACTGTTGATTATGGCTCTCATTTTTTTAATTTGATTAACTAAAATGTCTGATTATGTGCACATGCAATATAATATTATAGTATATAATGATCGTATAGTGGCATCTGATGCCAAATATAATTTATGAATCAATTGATTTGAAATTTTAGAAAGGCATACATGATGGTACTAATAGAAATTATACATTGACATCTTTTTGTTTCTTCTTAAGCATATTCTCATCAATTTCAGAGTTTCTTGCCTTTTTTAATAGATGTGCATAGGGTAAGTGACCCTCTTAATATTTTTGGTTCAGTAATTGTTATTTTGCTTGGGTCATGACATGAATATTCAGATTGACCACTTGATACAGAGGGTCTGAAATGACATTGTCCACTAACAGATTGAAGGTATTGATTTCCTCTTGAAATTTATCTGGTGGAACTGGATTATCTGCAGATTAGATCATTCCTCATCTAGACCACAGGGCCTTTTCCCATTCCTTAAGAGTTTTTTCTCTTGAGAAAGAACCAGATTCACCTGTTCCTTGAGGAATTTTCCCCAGCATTTGTTGACATAGTGTCTGTTTTCTGTATTGATTACAGGTGGTAAAAACCTATTGTTTTCCATTCTATGATTCTCAGGTCTTTACCCTATTTGTTCACAATTCTTGAGCCCTTTATTTTGGTCATTAGTTTTCCTCATAGGTTGAGTATTAATGGTAAGGTTATCCATAAAGTTCTGATTGAGGCATCAAACATTGAGCTTAACATCTTAAGATGGTCTACCATTTGAGAGGTAGACGTCTTATTGGCCAAGTATGAAACCATGTCTCAGTGAAGGTCACAATAGGGGTAAAGTTCCTCTTGCATGGCGATATATTAATCAAAATGGGTAATTCAACTGCATCTATCGATATCTGCACCTCTTGTTAAGGTCATTAGGTAAAAGCTGTTAAAGCTTAAATTTTTTTAAACTGGGACCCATGGATTTTTGTTTCCAGTAAGCCATTTGTTCCAGACTCTCAAACTCATCTTTTTTCGCCTTTTTTGCATTTTTGTAGGTTCAATTGTCTCTGTTTAATGAGGCAACACTAAATTCTGATAATTTCTATCCAAACAGTTAAGCACAGTGTCAGCCTTCTGTCAATCACTGCATATGATCATTGTCATTTTGAATAATCTAAAGAATGCAGGGGTGTTATTTCTTTGGAAGGTGGGTAATTTCCTATTGACCCAAATTTATCAATATAAACTTTATTGACTGTAGTATGCGGGATTTTTCCAGAATTTCTGAAGCCATTTGAGTATTTTCTGGAGTCATCACTGGAATGGCAGAAAATGTAATTTAACATGATCCTTGTGACTGGAGCAATTCCCACTCCACTTTCCTCAACTTCCTTTTTGTTCTCATCAAACTCTATCCTAATTTGTCCATATGCATATCTGTGGGTTTCTACTTCATGAAAAAAGCTGCTTATGTTTATCCCCTAGTTTATAAGTTCTTACAACTTCAATTTTGAGTCACAATTTAATTGAAAATAATTTTTGATGATTTTAGTTTGTTTTCCTCCAACTCAGAAATTCTCCCATTTAACTCATTATTTATTTTTTCTACAACCTCCATTTTTGCCTCCATCTTTGCAGCTCATTCTTTCGCTATTATTAAATTGGCCTGCATTGCTGACATTCAATTAGTCTCATTAATACTCTCCATTTCTTTCCATATCTTCAAGATCTCATTATTAATAGACCACATAATACTCATTCAAAAACAACTCAGCTACAAGTAGCAACCTACAGTGAGCACTACTTTTAAAATTTCTAGCTTACTGCACAGGTTCTGACTCTAGCATAAGATAAAGAAGGTTTCCAATTTTAGGCAGAAAATAGCCATTCAACTCTTCTCTGTAATTGGTTCAAACCCCACTCATGTATTTTCTTACTGAATTATTGAGAGAATCTTTTAGGATAGTTGATCTTCCAAACATCTTTGATAAAGATAAATATAGGAAATATTTAGAACTAACAATCTATAATTTGCTTTATATAATTATCCAAGGGTATTTTATAGGGATGACGGCGCTCAACCATTTGGTTAGTGTCTTATTAGTTATGGCATTACACTAATAATCAGATCTAAAAAATTATACCAATAATAACTTCTTTGTTTTTAATTCACCTAATCAATGCTCCATGTTGACTAGTTTATAATCCTTCATAGATCAGTTCTTAAAATAATGCATTCCATCATCTTTAACTGATCTCAGTAGATTAGCTGCTACAAGTTAATGACCATACTTAGATAATGGAACAATTAACCATCTATAGTATGCCAGTTCACCTGGACTAACTTACTAGATACTGACATAACAAGCGCTAACAACGCTTATATAGCTTCAACCACACTTAAAACTAATGAAACAACCCTTTTGATACAAATATAGTATGTTTTGTTAAACTGATTAAATTTACTTAACATTGTTGATGACATCCCCAATAGACCAATATATGAGTTACTCCTAGAATTGAGTCCCATTATAAAATCTCTGCTAATTATTCATCAGAGTGTAGCTCCAATCAATAGTTATCAAATATTGATAACTACAATATCTATCAAGGTAAGCCATCCACAATCATATAAGGCAGAATGGACAATTAGCGGATACATAGTCATACAAAAATACCAACATTAATACTTGAGGTAAAATGATCATGGTACGGTAAATTAAAAGATGCTTAAAGAGTAAAAACAAAGTAATTAAAATAAAAATGACCTGAAAAAGCCAAAAAGAAACAAAACAAAGTGGAATGACACATAACTAAAATTTTAACCAGTTAGGGAACAGAGAACCACTACCCTACCATGGTAGAGGAGGAGTGAGAGTTATTCACATCTTTGACTTCAAAATTATTGGGAAAATGTTTAAAAAGGAGTATCAAAGCTTAGAGCATAGGCTTTGGGGAGTCAGCATGATGTGTTATGATTTACGTAAGGTAGTTACTAAGATTATAATCTCATCCTGGAGTTTAGCCTTCATATCTTCACAGCATGATGTTCAGCTTAACTGTTGGGTTCAGGGATTAGGGCAATACTGGTAACATATTTCAGGTTGATTTTATTATTTTGTTAATTATTCTAGCTTAGCAACATAATGCTTTGGCAATGGTGACGTCTGTCAGTAGATGATTTTGGCACAAGATTCAACAATAAAATCATTGTTATATTTGGGTTTGTGCTTTTTACGCTTGAACTTGTATACAGACTTTTACACTGCTTTGTATAGTGGGCAACAATAAAGGGAGGCTACTTCAGCAATGGCCTACTAGTGTTCACTCTGGTAGGGGATGACGTTGGGCTTAATATTACTATATGATTAGGATAGAAGTGTCAAAATTAAGTTTTAGAAGTTTTCACAGGTCATATCATCCATCCACGTTAATTTTTCCAGATTCATACACCTCATCCGAGACAATTTGCCTGATTGGTCGACCTCTTGCATTAAAAACTAAGGACTTTGTTCACTTGGATTGGGTAGTCATCATTATGGTGGTTGTATTGGGCGGATGGGGAGTTGCATGGGTGTAAAAAATAGTCTAGCCTTACTTTAATTGGTTGCAGTGTATTCAGGTTGGTGAGTGTGGTTGGAAGTTTTATCATGGATTAATTTCCGGTGATGGTTTAGCCATAAAGTGGGCTGTGTAATGAGACAATAAAACACCCAATTCTTAAGCTGCTGGCATGGTTCATAAATGTTGTCCGTTGTTGCAGCCATGATGGCATAGTGACAAAACTTTTAACTTGGCTTAACTTAAAACAGAGTAAACATTTCTATTAATCAACGTCAACACAAGTTCAAAAAGAAATGCTCTGGTGCCATTGTGATATGAGCATGCAAGGGATACTGTTGGGAGATGTTGGAGTGGTGTGGTTGAAGGTGGCAGTGGCAAGAGAGGAAGCAAAGCTCTTCACCAGAGGGAAAGTTGAAGATGAGGTTGAGTTGAAAACCATAGGTTATATGCCCTAACTTTAACTCCATATACATGATTTAGGGTGGGAGATGCAAAAGGAGATTTTAAATGACACCACCATTGTGGTTTCAGCAGAGGCGAGTGTAAGTAGTGAGAATTGGGATTTATTATAGACTATAGGAGTTACTTTTTCCAGAGAAGCCTACTCCTCAGTTGAGAAGCCTATAATGAGATAGCCCTTGAAAGGGAGGAATTTAATAGAGCCATATGGCATGAAGGCAGTTGTGGTAAGTTCAGTTAATGTTTTGTCAGCATAATGAATAAGCGCTATAATCAACTTGGAGAAAAATCAAATTGTGGAACAAGGCAGGGTGAGGTGATGTGATTAATTTGAATGCAGCAAAATGAAGTGTTAAGTTCCTTGGAGAGACAAAGAAGTCAGAAAAGTTTTGAGGGCTGTATACGCCCACCCAAATATACTAGCCACAGGGCAGGAAAATCTAGGGATGGAACACTGCTGCTCAATATTGGGTCAGCAGGCGGCAGGTCCAGGAACATTAATTGGAAGAAATGTGCAGTGAGTTATTTGTGTTAAATTCTCTTTTTAAACTTAGAATCTCTTGAAAGTGATATTGAGTTGGAAAAGCTATAACGTTATATTTAACCTGTAAAGCCTGTAGCATCATTGCTATTGTTCACTAAAAGTATTTTATGCTTTATAGTGACATTTGAGTTGCTTAAAAATAAATACAAGAGACTTTTTTAAATCTTTTAGTCAGCTTGTTATAATACAAAAAATATAAATGATTATAATAAGCAGGAAAGTAAATTATAAATATCTTAATACTAGTAAATTGGGTTTTCTTCAACAATTCATCTAAGGGAGAATACCCCAGTGGTAGAGTATAGACCCTCTACCACTGCCTCCCAATTTTGATCCTGGTGATGGACTTTGGGTAGGGGACGATTTTGACTGTGTTGGTTTTGCGCGCCAATGCCCCAAACCGAGATAGCAAATAGCAAAGGCGGTCCATGGAGTAACTGGCCTATCATACACCGCGCATGGAGGTTTTCCGGGTTTTATCCTCCTTTCCCATTTTCTTCACTTCCCTAATTGGTGCGGTATCATTCCCAGGTCGGCACACCTTGAATAAAATTTAAAATTCAACAATTCATCTAAACTTTTACCAAATATTAAAACCTTGATAGTATAAAAAAAGATTAATTGTCAGATTTAATGTCTTGAAGTATGCTAGTTAAGGTAAGACTGGGCTTCCATTATGGGTCTATAACATATCAATGGAAAGACCATTTTCAATTGTCATACCAGCCCTAACAACTAGTAGGAGGGACACCCTATATTTCTTCAAGAGTAGACAAAGTCTATTAACGTACCAAAGGCCTCATAGCAAATTAAATGGCTGCAATGGGCAATCGTGAGACTTTCTGGGGTAACCCCAAGGGTGTGAGAGGCAAGGAGGCTGACAAATCCTCTTAGTTTGTCAGTCGTCAGCCTTTTTATTAGTCACAAAATCATCTGGTTATTCTCCCTATATCCAATAATCAATAGGTTCACTAGAAGTGCTGATTTATAATAAGGGTGATCATAATCATGAACTAAATTTTACTTGATCAATTAATAAACAGGGTGATCTTAGCAATCATTCTTCAGTTAGTAAATTAGAGTAAGCTTCCGTGAAGATCTGGAAAATGTATTGAAATGGAGGTTCAATTCATTTATATATAAAATGGGGTATAATGCCCAAGGATTGAAGTTCCAAGATGATCCAGTAACTGAGCTCCTTCTCTGGGTTTTAAAGAAAAAGCGTTTATTTTCCCACAAACACATATCAAAATGTCGGGTTGGAAGGCCTCATTTTGTCCAAATTGTGCCAAACCAATAGTGAGTCAGAAGATTAATCTGGTGGATTGAGGCGGCCTTCTGGGATGGCAGATTTGGGAAACGATTTAGGAGCATAGCTCCTTATGACTTCCACTAATGCATGGTCAGATTGATCATTAATATGGAGTGCAAATTTAAATAATCATCATGCCAGAACGCTGAAGGCTTATTTTGCTGGCCCAGAGCAAAAATTTTGGAATGCATAAATCTGACAGATTCCATGAAGAGTCATTGGGCTAAGTAGGGTTTATATTAAAGACCATAATAAGAGAATGGACAAACAACACACCCTAGGAGGGGCTGTTGTCTTTTATACTTGTGGTTGGAGGGAATCAGAGTGCATGTAATTGGACTGGCTTATGCACTCTCTTCGCTGGTTCCCCTGATTAAATGATGAAAAGAACAGCCTGGTTTTGAGGGGTTTTTGAATAGATTATGTATGAGGTCATAGAAGATCTGATAATGTATTTTTGGATCAGCGGCGAGGTGCTTTGTTTAATAAAAACTTGAGCGGAAATGCTTGGATCAATGTTCAGAGTAACCTGCTTCATGAGGAGTCAATTTTGTTGATCAGATTTATAGTAAAAATTCTGGTGACAAATCCATAACTTGGACCAGTATCCTGATTCATAATCTTATATTTGGTGACCCAAACCAGTTTATATGACTTGGTAAGGCTTCTCTTAGCTTTGAATCATAATTTATTAATTTCAAAATGTGCGGAGGATGACAGGGATGGTAGGATGAGTCCAGGGTCCTGCTGGTTGCCCCTGACCTTAACTACCTCCATATAGACCTTTTGATCTTTTTTCACAAGGGAAGAAGCAGGAAAGGGTGGTACAGTAGGGAGATCTTTGTGGGGCAGAGAAGTGACCCAATACTCATCAACAAAATAGCCAGTTCAACCAGTTGCACCAAAGGCTTTACGAGTGCTTTTGGTCCCTTCTTGCATTAGTAAGGTAATTCACACAGTCTAATACAAAAGGTTGGGTTTCCAAACTTACATATACCATCATTTAATGATTACTTATTGCCTCTTTCTTTTACACTTTGTATGTTTACTCGTCTTTAATCATGTTTATAATCTATCTAAAGATAAAAAAAATATTTTAAGCTTATATTTTGTAGATAGTTATCAACAACTTTAGAGAGTAACTGAACATATTATTAATTTTGATTACTTAACAATATCTTAACCAAAGCTATTGATTTTAATATTTTAATCAAGTCACTAACTGCTTGCCTAAAACTATCAAGCCTATCAAATTAGAAATTAATCACTAACCACACTACCAAAACCACTAAGTCTATTATTATTTAACTAATTAACTTGAAATTGCCCAGAAAGAATTAGTATAAAGATTTACAAATATTATTAAGAGCTTATATTTGAGTTATATCTATTTCATTAAACTTATAAAATTGCTTATGTTAGGTTCTCTTTATTTATTAAGATACATGTCCAAACCATCTAGTACTAAAAAAGATACATGTCCAAGATTAGTTATATTATTATATTGTTAGGAGTAGAAGAACAAACATACACACATACAATGATTCTATCTATATTAGGATGAGTTCTTGGCAAGTCACCCTTATTATACGCTGCTTTATTTTATGTTTATCTAAAAACACTATCACAACTATCAGCCAACTAACTAACGTTGCTGTCATGGATTTGGCAAATCATTTATCCTGTCATGACAAAAAGCGTATGAAGCATAATAAATACTAGAAATATCAGCTACAAGGAGTCAGCAGCTGAGGGTATCACCTTAGGAATAAGCACAATATTACCTGAGTTTGGCACATGAGATAAAAATCAGACTTTGAATTTGGAAGTACTTAATCTTATTTTATGATTATATAGAGCATTATATACTCAAATCTATATAACATGGGGTAAAGAATTTAAGTATATTTAAAGATTCTATATAAAATATTATAAAACCATGTGATTGACGTGCACAGTTATTTCAGAGGTCAATTTTCTTATTATGCTATTAGTATTGATTGAGTAATCTAACCAATCATTTGTTGATTTAACTATCACAGTTGTTAATGAAAGTTAAATGTTAAAACTCAATGATGAAAAAGCGTTATATTAAAAATTGTTGCATTAAGTTTGAACAATTTATAGCCATAAGACATATATCATGCTCACAAGTTTTTATCATCAAAACAAATAAATTGATACATGATATATGTCTTTAGCTGAAAATTTTTTGAAATTTTATTAATGCTTTTACCATGCCGTGTCATCATTGCATTTTGATTTATAACTATAGATTTACTCAGTATTGTCAGATGATAATCTACTTGAATATACTAATTGAACATTTTATTTATTGTATTGTAGATGACCAATGAGATGTTTAGGAAGCCATTGACCTATTAATCCTAAAATATTAAACTGCTTGTCAAAAAACCAATGACCACCAAAACCACATTGTTAACTTCCACTTAACCAATACCAATAAAATATAATAACTACCAGGCTTTTAGTTGAAACTAAAGAGCCTAACGTTTTAGTAAAAAATGCAAACTCTCATAAAGAAACATTAAGCCCACAAATCAAACAAGGCCAATGATTAGCAAAAAAAATAATAGCCCTTCAAATTAGCTAAAAACCAACTGTCTCTTAGAAAAAACCATTGGGCCTACCAAATTTACTAATTGTAAATTGTATGCTAAAAATAATTAAGCTTATCAAATTATATAAATAACCACCACTCAATTAGCCAAAACATTTGAACCTATCTTATCAACCAACAAACACTAATCCGCTTAACATAATATTGTGACTAGTAAATTATATATATAACCACAAACTTCTCAACGAAAAATGATATGACAATGTCTTTTGACTATAAATCTTTGACATTATTTTACTTTTGGCTAAAGATTCATTGTAAAGTTAACTATCGCCTTAACTCCCATCACCTGCTATATCATTGTATGACGTCTTCAAGGTATAAGATTAAAGGGTTTTCTTTAAAAATATGAATTTTCTTTTTTGTGGTAAAAGTAAAACTAGCTTTTAAATAAGAACAGCAAGGCAACATGTACTTTTATCAGCTTGGGAAGATAAAAGTAAGTTAAAGGTGGTCCTAAGCTGTAAAGTAAAAACTACTAAAAGCCTAATACTAGTGAAACATATGGTTTTTCTAAAACAATATATAAACTTTTAACAAATATGAGCTTATTATTATGACAACTTATTTTAACTTCTAAATAAACACAGAACTGGTATTTTACTGGTTGATGATTTATATATTACATACTTTCCAGTATAATTTGCTGCTCAAGTTTATAAAAGTTACAAGGAGATTTTAATTTATATTTCTTTAGTTTTTAAAATATAGATGGCCATCAATATGTTTAGGAATTAATTAAGATTATCAAATAAAATGATTAACCATTAACCTCTTAGCCAAAATTATTGAGCTTGTCAATTAACCAAGTAACATTAATCTACCAGCAAAGAAGATACCAATTTTTTATTACAGATATATGTTTCATATATATTATATAAATTGATAGCTTTATATTTTAACCTGACCACGTTAATTTTATATCTCATAAAATTTTTTGCCAAATTAGTTGAAACTGCTTTAGTTTTTAGATGAGACATAGAACACATACACGCTTACAATGATTTCCTAGTTATTAAGAATAGTTAATTGACAAATCACTCTAATCTTAACGCTGCCTGATTTTTAAAAATCTTATTAAAAAGTAATTCAATATCTGCTAATAGCCAACTGGATGCTGAAGGTGTTGTGAGATTGGAAAATTGTTTATTATAACTTGACAAGTGGTGCATGTAGCAAAAGAAATTGGATATAACAGTCTAGGGATACTGTAGTTGAGGTCAGTCATTTAAAATAAGATCAGTATTATCTGAGTCTGGGCACAGGAGACATATAAAAATAGGCAAATTTTAGGTTGAAGAACCTTTTTATTGTATTTGGTTGAGCTTTTATACTTGATAGAGTCAAATATCTTAGGAAAAAAGAAATCTATATATAAAGATTCTAGATAAGATATCGAGTACAAGATAATTTATGTAATTGTACAGGATATTCCAGTGATCTGTATTTTATAGCATTATTTAATGTTTCAAGTTAGACTTATCTAAAAGTTACTAAGTAATCCAATCATTCCAGCCATCTTTCTTTTATGAGTTAAACATCAGTATATGATGTGTTAACATCACCTCAAGTCATGATTGGGCTGGCTATCTAAAGCATCACTATACATTGCTTAAATTTTTAAATTAGGCCAATGCAACCAAGCACTAAAATAATCTACCATCACAGTTATTTTTTAAAGTTAAATGACAGAATGCAAGGATATTATGAGTCATGATGGTAACATGAAATGTTGCAGAAAGTTTCAAATATAGTCCAGATAAAAAATAGTCTTACCCTTTTACCATTTAAAAAAGTTTATTTAGTTATTTTTTATCAAAATTAAAAGGTATGATAATCTAAATGGCGCCATCTTTTTGTAAATTTATACTATTTGTAAGGACTCAATTAAGAGTGTCAAACTACTTTTGAACCACCTGAAATTAAGGGTTAAGAATTTTGAGGTCAACACTCGTTCTGGCAGTTTAAAAAATATAAGTTTTACCTAATAGCAAAAAGCTTATTTCCATAATACATGTCTTATGGCTAAATTTATCTGAAGATTAATGTAACAGTTCATTTACCACCATGCAGATATCTCATAATTCATCTGTTGTTTAACTCATACTAAGAAAAATAACTGAGAAAGTTTAATTTATTGTTTGATGGTTGAATCAGCCTAAATTAGTGCTGTGAGTGATAGGATTTAGATGGCTTATAACAGGAATGATTAGATAATTAAATAAACTAAGGCGCCATAAGTTGAAGTGACTATCAATAACTTGTCTTATAAAATAAATATACTGTATGCATGTATGTATGTTTGCTCAACATCTTCATATAACTGCTGAAAAATTGCAATCAGACTTGGCACAGATCACATGAATAAGAGAAAAATGTAAGAAATTCAAAACAATTAGATAAATAAAAGTCCTCTCAGATTTATGATATAATTTATTGTAATGACAATCAGTATATTGTTTTGACTGAGTGAATTGGTATTTCCATTTGGTTAATTTATTAGGTTCAATAGATTCCCCAAGAGGTTAGTGGTTACTTAATTAATTTAATAGACTAATAGTCTGTTAAGTGGTTGGTGATTTAGTTTATTAAATAGGCAATTTTAATTGACTAAGATATTTGGTTGTTATCTTCTTTAGTTGATAGTCGCTCTTGCTAGTTCACTATCAATGGGCATCTATAATACTTGGTCTAACATTAAACTATAGTATCATATCATTAATAAATCATTTTTATAAAAAGCTAATAAACATAATGTTATAATTTGCCAATTTTTGTTTACCAAATGGATAGAGCTAAAGAACACATTACTTTCTTGCATTTAATCACTGTTCAAAAACTTTTATATAACATTTTTATTTCCAGCATTTGTATGATGTCATCATTATATTTTTAATGTTTATCTCTCTAAAAGATGACTGATTAGTTATTTTATTTAAGCAAATGGCTGGAGTAGCCTTATTTATAACTGTGAGAGATTAGGAAAATGGCTGGTAACAAAAATGAATACAAAGTTTAGAGTAATATCAGGCGGTATTTATTTAGATGTTTTAAGTTAAAACCCACGTGCAGTAAAATAAGCAGTTGCTTAGTAACTATAGTAACATTGCGCTTATCTGGCAACAGAAAGATACTATCATGCTCTTAAGATTTTTTACATTTTGTAAATTTCTATTTTTATTATATCACTACAGCTAAAAATGAACAGTTAAGGCTGCAATTTCAATGTTTCTCATATTAGCTCTAAGAGATATTATTTAAAAAAACTAAATAACTTGACTCATACTTTGAACAATATAGAAGATTTAATTTTGACATAAATAAAAAATGATGATGGCTCATAAGAAGTAAAGTTAAATTATATTAGTTTCAATTTAGATAAATAAGTATTAAACTTACATAAAGGCTACACAATCAGGCAATAACCAAGATACATTTTTCCACATTCATAATACCTAAAAACTCATTTTATAATTTTGTAGCTATACTATTAATGATCAATATGACTGCATTTTCTGTTTTTAGTACTAGATGTTCCCAACCCAAGGGGGGATTCATTGTTGTTTATTTAATTATGCCTGGACTCCTAAGAGTTTGAGGCGAGGGAAGGGAAGAGAGAATAAATTGATAAATTAGAGGGGATTGGTGCGCCAAAACCATGCTGCAGTAGAGACTGGGTGGGGGAGGGTCAGCAACAAGATAGAGGCCTTCAGGGTTACATTATAATGTACCTGAAAGTGGATGATCATGTGCAGTAGGGTCCACACCTACAAGTCAAAAGCCATATAAAGAAAATATTGTGAATAGTCCATAGAGCTGTGGCATAGGCAAGGACTAGAGGATTAATTGTGTTAGAAATTCCAAAAATTTTCAAAACCTAATATAGATCTAGCCTAAACTTTATATATCATTGTATGTATAAATCAACATCTAACCATAATGGTCCAGCTCTGCTTAAGTGAAACTTCAATTCACTGAATAGTTTTGTGACAATTATTAGAAATCTTTTAATAAAAAAATGTCTGAAAAGAGCTATTCTTCCAGAAAGGATGTTTATAATCTTTCACCAATGTTAAAAATCTTTCCTCATTAGTGACATTCTGATTGCATTATAACATACTATATCACATCCTATAGAGATAACTAATATTAGATTTAAAGTATGTTCCAGCCAGAGAAAAAAATTTTAGCCTCATAGTTTACTGTTCTCTTATTTAATTCTTAGATAATATTATCTCTAAGATTTTGCTAATGATTTGAAACTAATAATTTTTAAGCCCTTACAGTACCTATATTCATAATTCAGTGTAAAATCCAACAAACGGTACTTCCTGTCATGTCTACTTCTGATGCACCATTTGGAAACATAAATTCACAGCAGTGGATAATTCTAGAAAGACCTTGCCTTCATCCAAGGAGTTTTTGAGTTTTACACAATGGGTGAATACCAACCAACAGAAGATGACTTTTCCAACATTAATTATTTCCAAGCTCAAGACTAGATGATTTTTTTTGATGGATCTTGATTCTACATATCAAATTCAATCTTTTAATGCCACTGCTACTATTGATTGATTGATTATAGGGGCCATCCATCCAGGAGGTTTTTTATCAATCCTGAGCCTCTAGAGTCCCTTCCATCATGATAAATTTGCACTATTTCATATTAGCCAGCAATGAGGTAGGAACAGCTAAAACTGAGCAATAACTTTGTCATTATGTACATCCTGATACACATAATTAGCTAGGAATTTTGGGATTACACCAGGAGATGTAACAGCAATTCTCTCTAACCCAACATTTTCATTCTCATTTAATTATATAATATAAGCTGCTTCAAACTTTGACTGTTATAACCAAAAAGCAATTAAGGACAATTAATGTTTGGTAGACTAATTTCTAGAACTAAATCACATAATATAGTCATGTGTTGCTGGATAATTATGCCAAAAATTATCTCAAAAAGTTGTAAAGTCTGTTGACCATTTAATTAATGAATTACTAATGTTTATTATGCATTTGCAGTCCACCTTGACCAGCTGGTAAACTTGTATGTTTTTAGACTTTGTGTTATGGACGATCTTCTTACCCAATTTGTTTATTTCATAAATACTATCGCCAATAGGAAAGGTCCATCTGGGCCTCAAGGTTTCCCTGGACCTCCTAATTTCCCTTCCATGGTTTCTGAACATGTTGGTCCTAGGGGACCTATTGCCCTCCAGTTGGATGGTTCCCATGACCCTCAAGGCCCCCAAGACCACCTGGTCATCACTACAAAACTATATACTGAATTGGTAATCATATACTAAAAGTGTCCAAAATTTGGAAACCCAAATAAAAGCTATAGATAGAGAATGTACTTTAACTTTAGTTGGTCAATCTCATAATACCAAATTTTCATTCCATAAATTATTAGCTGGGATTGAGAACGTTCATCATCTCTGTTAAAATAACAAAAAATCTCTAGAGGCTCAGTTTAATTCTTTTAATGACCTTTATTAATTGTTTATATGCTAAGAGTGTGATATCAAGAACAAATCAATGTATAACTCTTGATAAGAATTAGACTCTCACCTTCCTATAGAACTTTTAAATGAATGTGTTTTTTACTTTACAAGAAGATTCTAATTTAGGCCAGTAAGTTAACCAAACCTCTACTTTAGTCAATTTTCTGAGATATGAACATTCTGACTCTTTAAAAGTAATTACTTCAGCTGTTCATGTATTATCCAGTGAACCCCCTTTTTAAGCTCACTATAATGATAAGTATGATATTAATAATGGAGAATTATAGAGTATTTTATATAAGTACTAAAGAGCTATTGACAGTTTTACTGATCATGAAAATTCATAACGTATCTTAAACATTTTGGCAAGTTAAAATTCACAGGTTCAAACTTTTCTATAAGAACAAAGAAGACTGCTAGTTGTATTGAAACAACTAGACAATCAAGTCAACTCTATAATTGGTTCCAATCCCACTCAGGCATACTCTTATAATTATCTTGAGAAATAAGAAAATGATAACTAATTCCTTCAACTCTTCAAAGAAATAAAGTATAACAATATATAACTGTCCAATATTCTATCTTTATTAATAGACATGGGGTAGTTAGGGTAGTTCTGTTCTCAACTTTTCAGCTAGCTCCTCAATATTGCTTCATTATTTTTCCCCACAAGAACCTAACCATTTTAGACTGACTGCTGAATTAGCAGGTTCCAACGCCATAGTCAGCCCCAGTAGAGCAACCTTTAAAGGCTAGCGGCCATGTATTAGGTATAATAAACCAATTATACATTTACTACAGGCCGCATTTCTCAGGTTAACTTACAAACATTCAACAAAAAAAGTGTTATAAGGCTTTAGTATCTTTAGAAAGGCCCTAATTGCTTAAAGCCTTGAGCAATTTAACCTAAGGTAGGAATTTAATTATAGGCTAATTACTCAAGAACCAAATTTTACCCACTAGCATTGTTAGTGATTGCGCCCAATCGAGCATTGATTGGCATCAACACTGAGATTACATCCTTATATAAAGTCAACTAATACTCAAATGGATTGATCACCAAGCAAAGATTTGATGATGACTTGTACTAACAAATTCCAAAATTGATTCAACACTGAACAAAATAGTCTTAGAAAATCCAATAATATTGCTTTCTGTCTCCATGGAGTAGCCCTAGATATTATGACACCACATTTAGAGCCCTCAACTCTTAGTATTAAGTTAAAATCGCCCTCAACAAGGAGATTTAGAGTGACTTAATCCTATCTAATTCAAAAAAGGCTTATGGATATCCAGATAAAAAGGAGAAACTAATTAAGAATTTGCTCTATGATTTATTGTGATTTTTAGAACTTAGTGGCATACAAAAAGCCTACGTTGGATAATGTTATCTCTGTTGTGTTAAATGGTTTCTCTTCATGGGAACAAATATTACTGTATTTATATTGCTTAAAGAAACATTTCTGCTCATTCTTTGATATTAAGGAGGCGCTAATGGAAATCACTAATGGGGTAGTGAATTCACCCACATGATTCAATTCTCTTTACTATATCCATCTGGTTCCTAACAACAAGTCTAGAGAGATGAGGTCCATGCACTTATTGTGTGTTATAAAGAATTGATGAAAAGGTGCTGGAAACACCGTTCAATAGCTGAAAAGTAAATTTACCATATGACGCAAGGTTCCCTATATTGACAAATATATGTTGCCTCAATAATAAATGATAATGCCTCTGACAATTACTATGTAGTTTTTTCTATATGAGACACTGATTTACATGAAGAGTTAGTTGTTTAAAATCCTCTTTACTCTTTTCTTTTCTAAATGCTTTGAGTCCCTAAATTCTATATTTGACTTTTGGTAATGATGTATCTCAAGTTCAAGTAGTGGTATACAAGGTGAAATTCTAGCTATCATTGATATGGTTCTTCTTTTGATGCGATCTCATCCAAGCTTATAATGAAGATAAAAAATCTCCTAACTTGAACCATACCTAGGTTTTGGGACTGCTGGCCTCTCTTATATCAGATACCTAGGTATCTATTTTAACTACCTCAGTGCTTCAATAAATTGGTTTTGAACATCACTGTTGTCATGCTTTGATATTTGTCATTGTCCTCTTCTGTAAAAGTTTCTAGTTATCTTGACTCTATCATCAGTCATAAAGATAATTACCTTTCTTTGATTGACTATTAAGTGCTTCTAATATTGGATAATGTTCCTATCAAAAACTGGGGGATTTTAATGAGTGTATGCGTGTTAGAATAATCTCACTTTTATAACCTGGTTTTAATATTAGATCTGGTGGCAAAGAAATTTTTTTACCTTTTGTATATGTAGAAAAAAGGAATGCTTATATCTACTTACATACCCATAACTACCCCTTCCAAGTCTCAAGTGAGATTTAATATATGAATCCAGATACTATTCCAAAGAACCATGTGCTAAAGGTATTGGGTAATGTTAATCATTCTTAGTTATAGCTTTACCATGCCCTGAGATTCTGATTATGCTTACAATGGACCTTGTTGAAAATAGAATGACTTGACCCATTTTTTGACTTGAATGTAAGGCAATTATAACTTCATTATTAGATTTTCCAAAGAAATTTGTTTTGACGTTAACCCCATGACACCTATTTGAACCTTTTTCTGACCTATCATTCCCTTAGTACAATCTCATTATATGATAGTTGATAATCCTAATCACAAGAGCATTATTCCTTCTTGAATGAATCGATTTAACTATAAATATTATTTTACACATATTAAATAAAGGATTAACTCATTTATCAAACCTTGTTGTTTATTTTTAGTAGATCTTTAGAATAGTCTACCTATCCTAAAGAATCAAGACCTTTTCTGCATAGTCATTCTATATGTAAGAAGAAATAGTTGGGCTGGCCAACTTGAACCTGTGCAGTAGCAAGAAAAGGGACCTCTCGCTACAGACTATACTAGTGTTATTACCTATTCTCACTAAATACCCTAGGAATTTAAAAACAAAAGTTCCACATTTCTTACCTAAGCCCCATCCTATAGAAAAAAGCTCTTATCGTTATCAGATATGAAGAATTATGCTAATAAGGTCTGGAATACTACCCTCTTATTGCAAGAATTGAAGTTGTTTATAAAAATTCTCTTTTTCTGAGAGAGGTAAAAATGGCTGAAGCGCTCTTTGAAATGTAGGCTGATATCTTCTCTAATAATGTAGGAGAATTTGGTTGATGTAACTGCAATTTCTTCATACTTTTAATGAACATTTATATCAATTGAAAGAGGAGTATAATTGACTTCATTGGGCCTCCATAATACTAATTCCTTAAAAATTCTTGTTATTTATAACTGAATTGGAATTTTTAGGTCATAAGTCAATTGGAAAGGAATATTAACTCAGTTAACCAAAGTAGGCGTAATCTGGGAAATGCCCATATTTAAAAGAGCATGGGACTTTTAAGTTTTTTGGGGGTGGCTGATTATTACCACCGATTTATCTCCCACTCTGCTGAAATTGCAGAGAACTTGGTATAATTTTGCATAAAAAATCCATTTTTTAATTTATCTCAACAGAAATTGTTTAACTCTTTTTTTAGTACTAGGTAATTGTTTAACTCTTACATAATACTTTATCTACTGCTCTTTTTAGCTCACCCTGACTTTAATTGTCCATTTCTTTTAAATTATGGATGCTAGTGATATTGCCATCAGAGCTACAATTGCTCAGCATGATACTAATTAAGATGTATTGGTACATCACATAATGTTTTTTTCTAACTTTACAAAGGTGGAAGTTCTCATTTTGACCTTTATGTATATTTTTATTCTATGTTTGTTCATTTATAACTCTGAAAATATTAGACTAATTTGAATGTTTTAAAAGGGTGAACCACTTGGGTCCCATTCTAATTTTGTAAATATTGTCCAGTATCTGACCAGCAATTTACTAATTAATTTAAAATTTAATAGAAGTAATTGTGGTCAAGTGTGTGTCTAGTTCATTTCTATATACTTAATTCTGACATTGGAAAATCAATAGCTTCAAATCAACTTTTTATTTATATTATAATTTATAAAAAGTGATGGTGTCAATTGTGAGTATAATTTATTGCTGGATAAACTTTATTATGACATTAGAAAATTGGTAGCTTCAAATTAACTTTTTACTTACATTATAATTTATCAAAAGAGATGGTGGTCCTTTGTAAGTCTAGTATTTTGGTAGATGAACATCAATAGGTTTACATTAATTAAACATATTGAAAAAACTAAGTAGATACTGTCAGAAATCAAGATAAAAATCAAATAGAATTCCCTTCTTCCAAATCAGGCCATGCCAAATTGGTTGTCAAACCTACCCAAGATAAATCTATTTCAGGATCCTCCTTCCCTATTCCTGAGTCACGTGGGGCGGCGTTTCCACACATTCATTCAGGTGAGCAGCGCTATCCATTGAGGACGCCCTTGAGGAGGCCATTCTGGAAGATCAGTAAAGATCCTGAACATATGAGGCCCTGATGATCCCAAAAGCACTGAGTCCCAATGCACCCTATAAATATTGAAGCCTTTTAGCTTAATAGATTATTTGGTATTCTAACCCTTTTTCCCATTTTCTTCTCAGAGCTCTTTCCAAATTTTCCAGCTTTGAGCCACCACTAACCCTGGCGCCAGTCCAAAGAGCTGTAGCGCCAACAGAAGTTGTGATCACTACAGGGGGCTCTGAGCTGTCCTAAGTGAAAACGTCTATCACAAAAAATGGAAAATACTAGCAGCCCTGATGATCAAATAACCAGTCAGTCAAGAAGCGTTACTCGATGGGTTAGTATCTCACAATAAGCAATGCTGCCCTCACAGCCGGTGAAGCTAAAATTTCAGGCCATTTTTCAACTCTCGCTGCCCTACCTTGATGGGAACCAAATTCAACTCCAGTATGAAAACCTCAATAATGTCGTTCAACAACTAATAAATGTCATCTACTCCATGGGCGCCCGCTCCAGCTGCTCCTGTGCCTCCTCCATACCTTCCACAATGTGGGACCTCTACGCCTCAGCTGTATTGCCAGCTGGGGAACTTACCCTGGGGCCTGATCGCTACCTTTATAACTTTGTCCACCCCGCTATCCATCACCTCCTTCAGCTAGTCAGATTACACCACCAGGAGGTCTCCTGGCAACTAGGACTCACCCAGAATTTAGATCCCTACATCATTGACTTCTATGATGCCGCCTCTTCCTTTGTGCATGACAACTGCAAAGCTATTATTGATAACCAATGATTAATCAATGAGATCTGCGATCAAATTGTAGTATTGGACAGCGGAATCTCCAGCTACTTCGAGGAGCAATTTTGTCAAAACGCGCAGCTATTTGAGGTGACATGGACCCAGCGTCTCCTCCAAGTTGAAGGATTGGTACAATCCCTAAAACAGCACTATTGAGAGAAGGCCTCTCATGACTACCCCCATGAGTGCTGGGCCAGAAGGACCTAGGGGGCCTGAAGGCCCCGAGGGGCGTCAAGGGCCAGCTGGATCCAAAGGACCACGCGGGCCTCCTGGACCCCCAGGCCCTTCAACATCAGGCAAACCCAAAGACCCCTGGCGAAGGGATGTAACGACAGCCCTGTCTGCCTTACAGGATCAAATCCAAAAGGTGGCACTGGGATGCAAGCTCTGATCAGATGGTGTCCCCTCTACCCCAGGTTCTCTATTGAGGCAAATGTCAGATGAAATGAATAACCTCAGTGCCTTCACTAAGCTTACCAACGCTTGTATCTCCCAGCTTGAACAAACTTGTCAAGGGCTTTAAAACCCGGTTGACCAACCTCAAAAGCCATCTCCATCTACAGAACACTGAGATTTAATCCTTAAAGGAGCAGGTTGCCAATAAGGCTTCTGCTTCGACCCTCAGCCAGAATTGGGACTACATCCAAGAGGACTTAGAAGGCTTGTGGCGGCAGCTTGATTAGTGAGCTCCTTTGGATTATGTGGAAATGGAGATCTCAGAGCTGGTACCCATCCCAGGCGTTAACACCCTTTCCACTCTCATTGTAACTAACTTTAAACCTAGTTTCAAGGAAAGGTTCACTCCTGGATGAGAAAGTATCGCCTCCTTTCTGTACGCCTATGAGAGTTCCATAGAGGAGGCCACCAATCGACAGAAGGTGAAGCATATCCACTCCTGTCTAGATAGCACCACCCGGGAGATCATGACCCCCCATTTGAAGGAGTGTAACATTTGGGAACAGGTCCATACAGCCTTGATTTAAGAGTTTGGCAGCAATTAAACTCTGGCCAACCAAAAGCAAGCATTCATGAGCATTTGACTAAACAAAGGAGAAAACTCTATGGAGTTTGCCAACCATTTTTACACCCAGGCACAACCTTTGGTCATGCCAAATTGTATCACCCTGGATGACACTATCACCGCTGTCATCTCTTCCTTGGAATCCTATCCTGAGGTCCAAATGCATATGATTGGGCAGAAGAATGGGTTCACCTGTATTTGGGAGATCAAGGAGGCCCTCAACAAGTTCCCTGCCTCGACCCTACACTTTAAGGCTACGTCTACTGGTCCCTCTAACTGCCCTAGGGTCCACATAGTCAAAAATCAGAAGAGTCCACATCCTCGATGCACCTATTGTAATGGCTTTAGACACAGTGAAAGACCTGCTGTAAATGTCTTGTCAAGGAGGTGGGAAAAGGGCCATCAGCATGAAGGAAGAGGCGCTTTATGCTGACATCCCTACCCAGCCTCAATTATCCTCTGGGAACAAACCTGAAGCCATCATATTAGAAGAAGTAGTTTCAGTAAATGATGACAATAAAGACGCTGATAGCTTACTCTTCTTCTGATGATTCTCCCATTTTCCTCACGTTACTGCTCCAATTTGGAAGTTTAATTACTCAAGTCGCCGTCTGGGTACACAAGATTCCAGTTTTCGCCATAGTTGATAGTGGCTCCCCCGTGAATGTCATCTCCTCCAAGTTGATGAAACGGGTCAAGATTGCTCCAGACCTGCCTCACTACATGGAATATGGCACGACCAGCCCGCAGTGTACACGATCTATAGGAGCTTATTTCTCCTTGCAATTGCATTTTGGAAAGCTTGCTGTGAACACCCCCACAGTTGTACTAGACAACCCCAGTTATGGCCTGCTCCTTGGGACTCAGTTCCTTTGAGACTATTTGGCGGTGCTCCATTATGATGGTGGTTTCCTCTCCCTTCTAGGACATCAAGTCCCTCTGGTTTTTGAGACTACTCATGACTCTAAGGCGGAGGTCAAAGCCCAAGCCTGCCTACTGGAGACTGAAGGCCAAATTGATTGGCTTGATTATCATATCAGGGGCTCTCGAGTCTGACTACCCCCTCCTGTTGTTGACAGACTGGAAGGGATGCCAATCTATTTATCCCAGGTGACTACTGTACCCCCAAAACCCAAGTCAAAAAAACACCTGGGTCCATGTCAACATTCCCTCAAGGTACCTGTTGGAAATCTGAGGCCTAGATAACCCATCTCCTAAGGAAGTTCTGACCTGCCCCGGGATCCTTGATCCAGTGTATGCCAGATCTATATCTGTGTTGCTAGCCAACCTGACTGACAAACAAAAAATTGTAGGTCCAAACAGTCTCGCCGCTTATGTCCACCTATTACTAATAGGGGCTGTTGTTGATGTTCAAAGCTTTGGGGACTTGAGAGATTTCAGCTTGGAGTTGCCATCCTCAGTTAATCTGGTTGAAGCTAATATTAGAAAGGACCTCTCTGATGAACAGTGACACAAGATTCAGGAGCTGTTGGAGGAATACTCGGACCTATTCTTGACTTCAACCTATAATTTTGAAAGAATGAGCGGAGTCCTCCATCACATAGAAAGTGGGGACGCTCCCCCTTTTCAGTCCTAGCCTTACCAAAAGAGCAAGGTTGAAGAGGCCCAGGCTATGGTGGAACTTAAACAGCTACTCAACGCTGGGCTCTTGATCCCATCTCGTAGTCCTTGGGTCTCCCCTCTTCTGCTGGCCTGAAAGAAGGATGGCAAGCACCGGGTGGTGATGGATTATCAATGACTTAGCTCCATCACCAAGAAGGACAGTTATCCCCTGCACTGGATTGACGATTCTCTCCATCTGCTTGCCAGTTCCCAGTACTTCTTGGCCATGGACCTCGCCAGCGGATATTGGCAGGTCGAGCTTGCCCCCAAAGACTGAGCCAAGTGCGCTCTAATCGCTAATGAGGGGCTATTTGAGCCCACCCGGATGCCCCAAGGCCTCTGTAACGCCCTGACCACGTTCCAGCGTGCCATGGATGGGATCCTTGGGGACTTGAAGCTCTCATGCATCCTCATCTACCTGGAAAACATTACCATTTTTTGTGAACTTTTAATGGACATGAAGAGCATCTCAGGGAAGTCTTTGAATGTCTCAGGAAGGCCTCCATCAAGCTCAAGCTCTCAAAGTGCTCTTTCTTCCTGAATGGGCTAGAGTTTCTAGGACACAAGCTCTCTAAGCTTGGCATCCAACCTATACTTAACAAAGTCAATGCTATAGAAAAGATGTCACGCCCCCAAAGCTTATGAGATATTCAAGTCTTTCTTGGCATGGTGGTCTATTACCATCAGTTTATCCCACAGTTTGCTGACCTAGCTGAGCCGCTGTTCTATCTCCTGCAAAAGAATGTACCATTTGAGTGGCTGCCTGTGCAGGAACAGGCTTTTAACGCTTTATGTACAGCCTTATGTACTAAACCTGTTCTAGTTCATCCTTGCTTTGACCAACCCTTCTTGTTGTTACAGACATGAACGACGTTGCCATTGGGGCTATTCGGGATCAACATGATGAGAACCAGGTCAATCACCCCATGGCTTATTATAGTAAGATGCTAAGTAAGGCTGAGTGGAACTACAGCGTCACCAAGAGGGAATGTCTAGCCATCCTATTAACCATCAAAAATTTCTGGCCTTACCTCTACAGTACTCATTTTACTATTATTATAGACCACTCCTTGCTCCAGTGGCTTCAACAAAATGAAAAACCCCAATGGTCGGCTAGCCAGATGGGCTCTACGACTGCAAAGCTATGATTTCACCATCATCCACCGCGCAGGCACAATACACCAGAATGCTGATGACCTCTCCAGGATGCCGGTGTTAGAAGTTTTGGCCCCTGAGGAAGATCAGCTCTATGACCTGATAGAACAGCCCAAACAATGGGAACTGGAAACTCCTGAGGTTCAGGCTGAGCTCCGCCAAATGACTCAAGTCATGCAAATTAAGGCTGGGCTATTCTACAAGAAAGTCAACAAGAAGTGGCTCCCCTATATCCACCCCTCCTCTCAAACTGATGTCATCCTGGAAGGCCATTCTACTGTGGGACACGGGGTGGTTAAAAAGACTCATGAATGGCTGAAGTCATGATGCTACTGGGACAGAATGGTAGAAACCATCCAAGAGGTTTTGGAAGCTTGTATGACCTGCTGATCCCAAGACTGAGCCAACATTCAATTTCAGCACTCGGTTGTTTCCCCAACCAAACCCTTCAATGTCATTAGCATCGACGTGGTGGGTCCCCTTCCCACAAGATTACATGGCCAAAAGTATATTATCCTAGCTGTAGACCACTTAACTAAGTGGGTCAAGGCAATCTCAGTCCCTGCTGCCACTGCTAAGGCTACCGCTCTTTTTCTTGTTTGCTCCATTTTCACCCAGCACGAGTGCCCCCAGACATTACTATCAGACAATGTATTGAACTTCACCTCCCAGGTAGTACAAGAACTTACTTCATTATTTGGCACCACTCAGAGTTTTACTGCCCCTACCACCCATCTACTAACAGGGTGGTAGAACGTGCTAATGGAACTCTTGTTTCCACCCTACAGAAGTTGGCCGCCTCAGATCCTGCCCGTTGGAACCATTATCTACCCAGCGCCTTGCTTGCCTACAGGGTAAGCTATCACTGTGTCATCAAGATGTCCCCATTCAAAGCCCTATATGGACGGGCACCTCAGCTACCAAGTAGCGTCCAGCCACTGCTCAAAGCCTCCACCCCTGAGAACTCTGAATTAACTATGAGGGCTCTAGTCAATGAAATTGTCCATCTTCATGCTTAAGCCACTCAAGGCATTATTACCACCACTGGAAGAGAGACATCCCAATCTAACATTGGATGAACCTCCTTACCAGATTTTCAATTAGGTGACCTTTTTCTCTTTTATCATCATTGACCTGGAGGCTGACAGAACAAATTGACATACTTTGGTCTGGACCCCATAAAGTCATTCATAAGGTGAAGTATGAGTACTCCATTGCTGACATCAATTAAGGGACTCTAGTAAATTGGGTGCATGGTCAATTCCTACAGCTATATTTCCCCCTCTGACAGGATCTTGAGGGGGGCCTTGTCAGGATTCGAGATAGAAATCAAATCAAATTCCCTTCTTCCAAATCAGGCTGTGCAAAATCAGTTATTAAACCTACCCAAGCTAATTCTATTTCAGGATCCTCCTTCCCTATTCCAGAGTCATGTGGGGCGGTGTTTCCACCCATTCAGTCAGGTGAGCAATGCTATCCATTGAGAACACCCTCAAGGAGGCCATTTCAGAAGATCAGTAAAGATCCTGAACAGATGAGGCCTGACAATCCTGAAGGCACTGAGTCCCAATGCATCCTATAAATATCAAAGCCTTTTAGCTTATTAAGTATTTGGTATTCTAACCCATTTTCCCATTTCCTTCTCGGCGCTCTTTACAAATTTCTCAGCTTTGAGCCACTGCAAACCCCGGTGCCAGTCCAAAGAACTGTAGCACTAACAGATACCATAATGCATAGAAAAACTATTGTATCTGTTGAGTTAACTAAAACCATTAACCACTCAACAAAAACTAATTGAAGCCATTGCATCAATCAATTACCAACTTTATACAAAGACTAGTGAGGTTATTGAATTGACTAAATACTCACCAACTGCTTACAAAATAATTGGGCTAATGAATTAATTAAATTACTGTCTGCTTACTCAAAATTATTTGCTGATCTAAATTGACCAAATAACAACAAGATTTTCAGATGAAATAATTTAAAGATTATCATTATAATCTATATATTATTGACATTCTAAAATATGGCTTTTATCTACCATTTTGTAAATAAGAAAATAAAAAACAACATAAGGTAGTTTCCAATGTTTATACTTTTCTGTTAAGTTTGGAGTTTTTGGTATATTTGTTTACAAGATATTATATAATATATACAATGATTATTAATTTTATATAGAAATAGTTAGTTTCAAAAAACATAGAGATAGTGAGTTAAGAAATAAATGGTATAAAAGAACCAACCTTTGAGAATTGCGTTAAACATTTTAGGGAAAAGAACTGCCTTCAAAAAAGGCACTAAAAAGTATAAAATAATTGATAAAATATATATAATCAATAAAAATCGTTTTGAAGTCTGCGCTGTGTTTTAAAATGCTTTATAGTATTTTCTCACAAATATAAATTAAAACTTATATTGGATTTATTCCATGTTGAAACTTTAAACAACTGAGAATATATAGTGCTGAGTATATATTATAAATTGCTATTATAAGTCATTATAAAATGTGGCAAAAACTTCAAAAAATATTAATTATTCACACTTTCTCAATTATTTTAGCTTTTTAATGTCTTTTTGAAGGCAGTCCTTTTTCCCAAAAAATTATGTTTATTTTTACATTAATATAAATTAATTCATATGTTTTTCATTGTTTTTCAAATTAAGTACAATCCAATTCATGATTTACCATTAACTCTAATAAACATAAAAAAATTAATGCTTAATTATGACCAGAAAAAATAAGAATCAAATAGAATTAAAATTTAATGCTTAGTGATTTCAGAATTTAAACATCATGGGATATAAGAAGGTGCTTGAATAAAACAAGAGTGCAAAAATAATAAATTAACTATGAATTGGCTTATAATGAATGCAAATTGGCCTGGAAATCCTATATCAACAGTTTGATTAAGTGATCATATGCAAAAGTGAAGATTACATATTTATAAAAAAGCCAATGTTGGCTGACTTCATATCACCCATTTAGCTATGGAAAAGAACTGCACTAAAATTTATTTATTTTGGTTCAGTAAGAGTTTTGGATGAGGAGATAATCAAAGCAGATAATAAATTAGTGAAGGTTTATTAATAACTTTCATAGGTGGAGGATATTCTCAGCTGGTATGTTAGGATTATGAGATACTTACCATCATCATTAGTGGATACATAAGACATCTAAACTGTAATATAATGATGCCTATATATTAAATTTTGCAAGATTTAGATAAAAAAGTGATCCTCCCTGAAGGAAATGCTAAAGTAATGACTTGCAGTAGAGGAATAACATATGTTGAATAATATACAAGCCTTTACTTTGAGGTTTACTATATGTAATTTTAGTTGGTTCTGAATTTTGGTAAACTCAAACCTAACTATCAGAAGAGAATGTTTAGCAAAAATATTAAGAACCAAATTTTTGTTACAATAGCTTTTCCATATTATGTTATAAATAGAGTTGCTGTACAGAAAGTTACTGCCAAAAACATTAAAATTCAGAAGATGCCTGAAGTAGAAATTTACCACTTATTTGTATAATGTAATCTTAAAAGGGTCTGTAAATACTGAGTTTGTAAGTGGTGATACAAACTTTAAAAACTACAGCAAAAGTAGACACTACATAAAGACTGTATTCATACACATACATTCATTAATTTGTTATAGAGCCTTGTCATAAGGTAAAGTTTCAATAATGAAAGATCAAAAGAGTAAGACATATCTTAATGTTTTTAGCCAAGAAAGAAAAGATCTAATTTCTATAAATTGGAAAAAAATACTTAATCATGGTGTTGGAATTCCTATAAGAAGTCTAACTGGTGTACAAAATTTTTTATTAAAAAATATTGAAAAAATCATGTCAAATTTGTCTTTTAAATATGGTTTATAGGTAAATAATATCTGTTTATATTACTACATTTTAAAAAAATGATCAAATTTAATAATTGTGCATTGTCCGGGAATCAAACCCAGGTTGACCGCATGGCAGGTGGCCATTATACCACTAAACCAACAATTTTTTACTCCATACTTTATTAAGATAGAAATTTATGGGAAAGTAAGATGGGAGGGCGGAATACAGGTGATTCAGCCAAGGGTAAAAAGGACTGGAGTTGCAGGCTGCTAGAGATCTAGCACCTCTGACCATTGCTGATTGGTGATCACCATCACTAGCCACAGTTCTAGCATTGGCGGGATTACAGGCCATCTGATTCTCAGTTGATTAGTAGCTTTATTGCATGCAATGAGCAATCCAGCGGGGAAAGCCAAACGTGTGGCTTTATAACACTCAGGGATTATGCACAAGTTTTTTGAGATCCGATGGAGCTGATCAGAGATAATCTGAATGGTCTTCAAATCCAAACCTCTGTGATGGGGGCACTCATTGCTCAAAACCTTGGTGACAAGCGCACAGTGAATTACCCATACACAATAATGGTAAATTAAGGCTCATAGTTGGATCAGAGCTGTTCTCAGGGTTTTCATAAAGAAAAGGTCCTGCAATGGATGTATACCCAGTGGTGAATGTTCGCCTGATAGGATGTAATGCATTGTGGACCAGTATTTTTTGAACATGGCGCATTCATAATAATGGTGTGCTATGTCTGCTTCCAGTTTGGTGCATATGGTGCATTCTTTGTGCTGGTAATCCAGCCCGCTGTGCTTGCCCAATTTGAATGCCTGATTTAGGATCCACCAGGTTACCGAACGCTGTTTGGCCATAACCAAGTGGGAGTTCAGGCCCAAAATCAACTCCTTAGTCAGGTAGTTGGTGTCGTGGCCTTTGGTAGTCCAGTCATTTAGGATTCATGGATGGGTGGGCGGATTGCACCACAGTTTTGGGCCTGGATCCCCATATTCTATCAGCATCAATTTGTACCTCATTCTGATTGACTTAGTTGCATATTCATTGGTGATTTGGTTACGCTCCTCCCAGCTTGTTTTAGAAATCATTGCGGAATTATGTGCTTTGACGTCCCTCTGAATTTGGCTGGCCTCTCAGTCCAATTGCTCAAATGACCACCCGCCCTGGCGCACAGCCTGATTGCATAGTCACCAATAGTGTGGGGCACCTTTTCAGGAGGTTATCTGCGGGTGGTTTGCCATCCATTCATGTATCAATCAGGAGGAGACTGGCTCTTGGAGGCCTTGGGCTCTTGCCCAGTTCACGCCCCATGCTAGGGTTGGGCAGTGCATGTGCATCTGTGTTAGCTTCATAAATGACTTCCCCCATATGTGCTGGGCATGAGATTTGAAGTCCAGGAGGCTCATGCCTCCTTCATTCTTTGGTTTTGACAGGGCTTCCAGTGGTATTGGTGCTGCCTTTGCCTTAAATCACAGGAAAGTTTGGAGCATTGACCTGATTTTCTTCTCTAAGTTTAGGCTCATTGGCAGCATGTGAGCAACATACCACAACTTTGAGAAGATGAAGATGTTTATCGCCTGCACTTTCTCCTCGAGGCATAGTCTGGCACTTTTCTAGCATGCCATTCAGATTGATAAGCTTGACAATACTTCTTTTTTGGTCTCCAGTACCACTGGTCCCTTGTCATTGAAGAGTATCCTGAGGTATCAGACTGTCTGGAACTCATAATCAGCGTTGTGTCAGTTGGTGGGCTGAAGCTCAGGTTGCTGATCCTCATCACTGAGGTTTTTGCCAAATTGAATTTTGTGTTTGATGCAAGCTGATAGAGGTTTAATAGCTCCTCAGCGCCCTGGAGGTCAGTCAAGGAGCTTATTCCTACTACTGTATCATCCGCAAATGCTAGCATCTTCAGTGGCATTTGGTTAGGGTGGAATAAACCCTGGAGCTTCGCATTCGCTGCTGCCAGTAGAATGTTGGCTGCAAAGTTGAAGAGTATTGGTGACATAGGGTCACCTTGGTGGAGACCTTGCCCAAAATGATTTTCGTTGGTTGTGCATCTGTGACCATAACCTTCATTACCAGGCCTGAGTACAGCATTGTTATTATGCTCAAAACATGTCAGGGATGCTGACCGCCTTTAGTGCCTCATTTAGGAATGACCATGCTACTCGGTCATACACCTTTTCCATGTCAAGGAACATAAGGTATCATTGTTTGATGCCCCTTGTATCATGGAGTATGCTCTGGACTGAACCAATGCTGTCCAATATACTATGGCCTTTGATGAAGCCGTGCTTGGCACTATGGAGCATGCGCGGTGCTGTTGCCATCGGATGGTTAGATAGGATGCGCGTGAGCAGTTTATAATTGTCATTTGATAGTGCAATTGGGCACCAGTTCTGAAGTTGGCGTCTGAGGCCTTTTTTGTACAGAAGTACAATTTGGGTCTCATGGCCTCCCAGAATTTGTTTGCCATTGTGCAAACAGTGGTTAAAGAGGGCTTTGAGCTCTGGCACAATGCAGTCTCAGAATATGCTGTATATTTCTGCACACATATTGTCAGGGTCTGGTGCTTTCATTCTTGGTGACTCCTTTAAAGCCCTCTTAACTTCATTGATAGAGATTTTGGTTGATAGCTTGGCAATGTCTTCTGGTGTACAGCCACCCAGTGCTGGCTTGGACAGGTCAATAAGGGTTTTTGTTGCTGATTCGCTCATTTCTTTTTGTCAGAAGATATTGCCATAAAAAAGTTCAACCTTACACTTGATTGTTTCAGGGTCTGATGATAAGTTCCCTTCCGCTGTCTCCACTTCCCATACCCTAGCCTTAGTTCAGATTTCCTTGAGGTGTTTCAGGCCCTCTTTGGTCATCATCCCCGCTAGGATCTGATATTGGTAGTTGCATTGGTCCATCTCTCTGAGTCTTGCTTCATCATTATGGCCCAATACTTTTTGTGTGTTGTTTGGTACTGCTCCACCAGTCTTTGCTGTCCCAGCGGGTGAGCCTCAGCCTTTCTAATTTAGACTTCAGTTGCTTCACAGCAGCTGTCCGCTTGTAGGAGGCACTTTTTCAAACTTCATACTAAAATGTTTCATTTTCGCTTTGATTTGGGTCCACTTTTCTAGCAGGTCCAACTCTGGGCAGTTGTCCAGATGTGCTACCAGTTGATCCAGTCCCACGTCAACCATTCGGCGCCAATCCCTGTTCCTCAGCGTGGCTGGTGCCAGTTGCCACTCATGATTCCTCGGAGGTTTATCAAGGTCGATCTCCACCTGGATGACCATGTGGTCACTTTCAGCATTTATGCTAACCTTGCTGTTGGATGTCATTGTCCTGAGGTCCAATGATATGAGGATGTAATCTAAATGTGATCCTGACAGTGGGGATCTGGTGGCGTTGTATGACCACCATGTTAGATTGGCCGGGTCATCATCCTCTTTGTCAATTGTTAGGCATATCCCCAATTTGACTAGGTAATTGAGCATCTCGTTGGCTTTACTGTTGGGATGTTCTCTTGTCGGGTATGTATCCCAGCTCACATTCATCCAACAGTTCAGGTCGCCTACTATTATGTTCATCGCTTTAGATGGTACTTCCACTAATAAATCCCAAAAAATAAGGTTTTTGTGGAGCTTTATCGGGGTGTAGCTTGCTCTACTTGTATGCTCCTGCCAGTGTCTCTGTTTGTAGCTGTCACTATCAAGATCCTACCAGCGTGAGTTTCTTCCATGAATTCCAAGTCTATTTTCTTATCCATTGCGACTATTGCCACATGGTCCATCCATAGAGCTTGGTAGCCTATCTGGTGGGACCACGGGTGGTTTTTGCATTGTGGTTTGAGCTCAGCACCATTTCCTTTTGGTTACCAGCTTGTGTTTCTGAAATATAAATTAGGTCAATATTATTATTGGTTTTTAAATGGTGCATTTTCCTTCTCCTTGTTTGTATGCTCGCCATCCCCAAAGAATTTGTAGTCACAATCCTCAGTTCCAGCTGCCTGACTCATGGGTATGAGGTTTAGCATTGTCTGGGTTGTGTATCGAGTCCCATATTGAGGTCTGGTTGGTCAATGGTGGTGGTATCTATGGTTGGTGGGGTGCAATATTTGGTTTTTGGGGTCAGTTGGTTGGGACTGGGATTATATTCCCAGGCATCCTGTGTACTGGTAATTAGTCGCCATCCCCATCTCCCTGTCAATGGTTAATGGGGATGGTTTTATGATTGGGTCTGGGTGCCCCTTGTTCCCTGATGGTGGACTGGCAGATTCTCCCTCATCCATTAGCCAGATTTGTGCCCCTTCATTTGATTTACCGGCAGAACTCAATTTTTTAGTCGGTGATTGCCCAACCAATTTTGTCAATTTTGTCGCTCCTGCTAATTTTTCACTGGTCGCCTCAGGTTTATTTGCCAATGACTTCCATTTCAATTTTGTATTCCCTTTCATCTTGTCAGGGTTTGATTCTGACTTGCTAGGATCCTGCGTCCACCCTTGCTTGGGGGACTTCTTTGGGTTTGCCTTCTGCCATCTTTCCTCCTCCCAGACCATCCATTCCACTTGGGTTGGACGTTTCTCTGTTGGTTTGGGGTCAGTTCCCCCATCCATTGCATAAGATTTGGGGTTTGGATTTATAAACGATTCATCATCTGCTTTGGGTCGCTTTGCTGTTTCCCATTCCCAGGCTTCTCTATGTGCCAGGTCCAACTCTTGTCGCTGGCATTTAAATATCCACTACCTCCAATAAGCTGCGTGGGATCCTTTCTCTAGCTCTTGGGCGGAGGAAAGTCTTGGTACCCACCTTGGTGATTCCCCCAATGGGGTCATATTTGTACTCCCATGTAGTTTTACCTTTATGATGGTGGCATTGAACCATTGTGTGGCCGGTCTGGTAAAAGAACCAGCACACTTGTTTGGAATCCTCCTGTTTGACATATACTACCCTATTGATTCCAGGCAGGTGGATGAATCTGGGTAGAGTAATTTTGTTTGGTTTCATCCAGGGTGCCAGTTCATACTAAGCTTCCACTGTCTGAGCGTGGAGGCACTTTTCAATGTAGTCACCACCTGCTTGCCAGAATTCTCATACTTCCCCATAGTACGACAATCCAGTCCAGATCACTTCATGCACCCACTCCCATTCATGATCGGTGGGGAGATTTTGGAAGGTTACCCACCTTGAAGTTTGGTTGGCATATCTGGTCAGCTCCATTCACAGATAAATCCCCTTGTATTTGATGCCAATTTCAAGGAGTTTCTTGTGGTCTAACTCGCCTGGGATCGCTATATATATAGCCCCATTTGGGTACCCAGTGATGATCAAAGTCCTCTCCAGCTAGGACTTCGTCAAGTTCCTGATAAATTGACAATATCAGGTCAGACCATTCTTCCTCCTCCACTAGATGCATGTGGATTCGAATAGCATCTTTTAGGTATGACTTTGGTGCCTGGCAATCTGTAAAGCCCCCACTGATCAACTGACAGATGTATTCAATGTGGCTCCCTGCTCCATTTCAGGTGTTGTCTTCGGTATGCACTGCCGCAGCACTGTACAATTTGTTTTTTGCGCTTGGTTTGGGAACTTCAGCGGGGGTCTTTCCCTTCAAAATCCAACTTACCAATTTGTCAAGGCTGAATCCCCGGTTGAGAAATGCTTCAATCTGGCAAATACTGATACCTCAGTGGTTGATACTTCTAGCCATTTGCGCTCCAATCTCTAGGCTCTGCCACTCTAGGGCATCCAACGGTGAGAACACCAGTCAGTAACACTTAAGGGCGGATTCCGGGCTGCACATTGGGTGGAGGTATTGTTGAAGGACCTCCAAAGTAATCGAGCTACGCTGGCACCAGTCCCTTACTGTAACACTATTCCAGCCCCCATCTGTAAATACCTGTGCCATGTCTGCCAGAACACCCGCTTCATTCCATTGGAACGCTTCTGAGGGGGTGAAGCCTTCAGCGGTTTATGGGGCTGCTAGCGTTGGTTCTGGGAAGGATTGCTTCTAATCCCAGATAGTTTTGATGCGGATCCCCACTTTGAGCCATTCTTGGCCCAAGTCTGGGGTCATGACCCCTTTCATTGCTGTTGCCGCCTGTGGTGAAATATCATGTTCCATCTACAGTTGGGCTAATTGGGGGGTGAACCCCGCTGCATCTAGTCTGCAGCTTCAGCAATTGTTGCAGCATCAAGCTAGATTTTTCACTTTTCAATTGGGAATGGTCAGCCTCTTAGAGTTTCATGAATCAGTTTAGTCACCCCCAGCTCTGCCCATTCGCGCACTAGGTCCATACTGGCCCCCGCTCAGAACCAGTATTTTATCTCCATTGGTGTAAATCCATTGGCGGACCAGTTGATGGCCTCTTCCAGTGACCAATCCCAAAAGGGTCCCCATTCCACCGCCTTTTCCTTTGTCCAGCCCGCTTTCATCAAGTCTGATGCAGTGGCTGGTGAAATTTTGGTGTACAACCAGTGTAAGGCCTCAGTTGCCTTGAACCTGGCCATGATCCATGGTAGTGCCTCCTCTGGGGAGAAAGTAGTGTTATACCATTCCAGTGCCGTGTCCACTGAAATGGAGTGTCAGGCCTATTTGAGGGCCGTAGATGCATTTGTAGTTTGTTTCGCGTACTCAGCTAAGTCTGTTGGGTTGAGGCCCGAGCTTCCGATGGCTTGAACATATTGTTCTAATACCCACCTTAATTGTACTCCATCACGTTTAATAGGTCGATGCCAGCCTCCATCCAGGCTTTTGCATCTGCCAGTTTTAAATCTTCGCAGATTGCAGCCCTTTATCACCATGTAGTCCATGGTGATTTTCATCCATTCCAGGGCACCTTCAGTTCAAACTCAGGATGCCTTGAATTGTACTGCCATGTTGATCGAGATTTGGGTGTTGAGCCAGCGTTTGGCTGCTCCAGCAGAAAATTTTTGGTCTTGCCATATAGCCATGATGGCTGGCTTGATACCTTTAGAGACCCACTGAGTCACCGTATAGTACAGAAACTGGAGGGTCTCCCATTGTTTGACCTCGTGAGTGGACATGCCTCGGCGTGCTAACAAGTCAAACTGGATTGGTGTAAATTTTACCAGGGCCGTGGCTGCCAACTTGACCACTGTCAGGATTTCTGCCCCTTCCAGTAATACCTTTAAATTTTTAGCTGAACTCTCTCAGGTATCTGATCCCTCAGATTCGTCCCCAATATAGTTTCACCCCCGCCTTGGTTGGTCCCCAATGGATCATATTGGGTCAGCAATTGGCTATTTGGGATCGGCCATCAATGCATTGTTGAGCTAGAGCCCCTGCCAGCATGACTTCATCGGGGATTGCACCCAATAGCATATTTTGGATCACGCCCAATGAATTTCTCATGTTGTCAAATCAATTTTGGTCAGGGACCATTTCCCCCCGACTGGGACTTTTAGGAATTGGAGCCCAACTTGTTCTTCACTCAAATACCTCAAGAGGATTCAGTAAGTTTCTCTGTGTCAATAGAAAACTTTTTATAGCTTGGCTCTGTTGGTTTGAGCTGCTAATTTTTGTCATTCAAATCCAAGTCAGTTTCAGATCCTACCAATACCTAATTTAATTTATTTGAGGTACGCCAACCAGGGGGACACACAGTACTGAACACAACACTCAAAATGACAAAACAAAACTACTAACCAATTGGAAGCAGAAACTGCTAACCCACCATGGCAGAGGGTGAGGAGGGGTCGGGGGGTTGGTTTTCAGAAAGACCCACCTCATCAAGGGATGTTGGTTAAAGTACCAGATCAGAGCAGAGAGCCAGGGCGTTGGGGCATCCACATAGTGGGGGTTGAGGTCAGCTTAATAAGAGTTCCTCTTCTGCATCAAGATAATGATGGGAAAGTGTTTCAAAAAAAGCTGTGAGGAGAACTTCAGCTTCTTTGCGGGCTTCAGGAAGTTGGGTGAAAAGGGAGATACTGTGGCGGGTGATTTTGGCTGAGGGGTTGAATGAAGCAATTGTTGCAACATTCATAACAGAAACTTCAGCATCATTGAATAGTTTTGAGATGTCACTGCAGGGAGATTCAGGGAAGTCAGGGGGGAAGAAGAGGGTGGGCAGGCCATGCTGGAGCTGAGCCACTGACTGGGCCACCGCGGTGCGTAGTTTTGGGCAATGAGGAGAGGCCACCGCAGCTAAGGCGAGCTGGTGATCACTTTGGAAGGGGGTTGTATTGGGCAGAGGAGCGAAATGGCGAGGGGTAGGGGTTTTATCAAAGTCAGGAAGGAAAAATTCTGCCCGACCATAATCGCATTGGCAGAGAGGTTGACCTGTATGCTTACTAATGAGGACATTACCTGATTTGTCAGTTTCAGCTGATAGATCCCATGGATTTTGGTTTACTGGAATAGTGGCGTTCGAATTTGGGTGGGTGGGATTGAGCGAATGGGCAGATGCTTGGGTGCCAATGGTGGTCCAAGCATTTCTCTGATTGGCTGGGGTAGATTTAGGTGGGAAAGTGAGGCTGGAGGTTTTGGGGGGGGCTGATTTTTCATGTGGGCCCACTGAACGAGATTGAGGGTGGGAGGGGGCAGCAAAGCGCCCCATACTGAACCTCCAGAAGGAGGCTCAGAAGCTGCAGCAGCAGACTTGGCCTGAGGGCACGCTCTTTTTGCATTGTTGAGGCCAAAGCAGAGGGAACAAATTTGCCTACCATTATCAACCCAAGCCCAAAAGAAATGATCAGGCGCTGCAGCCACACTAGCGCGGGGTGGGATTTGTTGGGCTATGGTAGGGTGGTGTGGTATGATGGTGGCTGTTGCCCGAGGAGCAGCAAGGCGCTCTTCACCAGATGGAATGGCAAATATGAGGTTGGTCTGAGTGCCATAAGCCATGAGCTCCGCAACCAACTGGTCATACAAAACCTGGGGTGGAAGGTGGGATGGGAGATTTGCAAAGAATATCACCAGCGTGGTGTCTGAAGGGAGGCGAGTACAGGTTTTGGGAATGGGGTTTTTTTTATAAATTAGAGGAGTTTGTGCTGCCGCTTCAGCATCCTCCTCAGATTGGAACCCAACGTCAAAGAAGCCCTTAAAAGGGCGGAAGTCTATAAAGCCAGCTGGCGCAAAGGCCGCAGTGGCTAGCTCATTAATTGCCTTATTGGCATATGGGAATAAACGCCCATAGTCCACTCTGAGGCAATAGCGAATGGCAGAGCGAGGGAGGGCGAGAGGATGGGGGCGAGAAGGGTGGACGCGCGTCAGGTGGAGCGCTAAGTCCCATAGGGGAAAAATGGTTGGAAGCAGTGGGCGGGTTGTTTGAGCTCATCCAAACGCGCTTGCCCGCGGGGCAGAAAACGCTAGGTGGGGGTGCACTGCTGCCCCACACTGGGGTGGCAGGCGGCGGAGCCAAGGACATCAAAGAATAGGTTTGGGCAGATGGCTATGGATAAATAAAACTTTAAATTTAAAATTGCTCAAAAGTGACTTTGAGCGGTAAAAGAAATTTCCAGACTTACCAATACCTCATCTGGGGTTTTTTATCAGCAATAATTTTCTCACCCCTGCAAGACCCCAATCTCCTCTGCTGATTGAGGTTCAATGGGGAATAAACCTGACTCTGCTGTTCTCGGCGTCAGGCCTCACTCCCAGAAGGTTGCTCTCATCATCTGGGTGTCAGCAGTCATTGATCCTAGGGAGTCGACCCCATCATCCACGCTAGTCATTAGGGCCCCATGACCCTTGACGCGTTCACGCGTTTTGTTGTCATTTGTGTCACTAGATCATTTTTTGATGTACATATGTTAAATTTCCCTTCCCCATTTCTAGTCATGTCAGGGTTTGGGCCAGCGGGAAGGTCATCAGATGGTACATCCATTGTAGTGTCCTTTGTATTATTATCAAAAATTAATATTGGTGCAGGCAAGTCATCCGTTTCTATGTGCTGCGCACAGATGGGTGGATTGACTTCCCTACGCTTGGGTGGTTGGCCTTTGTTCACTGCTCTATATAAGTGCAGTGTGCTCTGGCAGTTGGTTGCTCTCTCAATTCTTGTTCAGTTCACTTTTTTGCTTTTAAAAATGATATTTTTGAGAGAGAGGGATTGTTCACTAAACCAACAAATCTTGATTACTCTTTTTATAAGCTTTCCAAGTAATATTAAGCAATTTTTACAATACTTTTCTGCTGCACTAATGTTATAAGTATGGTGCTTATATTAGAAATGTCCATAAATGAGTATGCAGAAATTAATAATGATGTTAGCAAGAATGCAAGTTTTGTTCATAAATACATAATTTTCTACTTTAGGCTAGACAATCTATTTTTACTTTTTTGCATCTTTTTTGCAGGTTTATTATATATGCAAGAATGTAGTTGTAACTGCTTTTGATTGGATTGTTGTGCTTTAAATGATGGAATATATATATATAATTTAAAAGTTGCTAGTATATTAATCTAATTCACTAAATTAGGCCTTACTTGATACATATAGTATCTATATATACTATATTATGATAGATTTTAAAAAATCAGTGTATAGCAGTGTAAATTGTGAAGGACCTGGTACAAAAAACTTGTAAATTAACTATAAAATGAAAACAACTATATCTTAGTATTTTTAGATAATAAAGAAAAAGTATATTTCAATAACTATAGTTTAATGTAGTCTGAAACATATTATTAGTAAAATATTACTAGTTTTATAGATACTAAATTTGCTAATTATCTAAAGTAAAATATTTGAGTTATGCATAACCAAAATCCATATAATGATGCTACAGATTAATAAATAGATATATTGATATATGTAAATTGTGACGTTGTTATTTTCTTATATATCTAAGGTTTTGAGGTTTTTTTATTAATATTCTTACTAAATTATGCCACTGTAGATAATTTATAAAGTTTAAAGATCTTTAGTTGCCAATAGTTATCAAAGCTTTATATAGTAGGATTAAATAAATTAATTAGTCAATGATTATCAATTGACTCATATATATAGTAACCTTAAGTTAGATAAGATATCTTGTAAAATATTATTTCAGTCACTATGTTTTATATATATATATATATACAAGTGAAGTTACCCAGCATTGCTCAAATTTATTTATAAGCTTGCACTGACACCCTAAAGGCTGTCATCACTATGCTTGAGCCACTCGGATCAACAGCTTTGCTGTTGCCCTCATGGCTGGTGAGCTGGTTATCCTAACTACCTAATATACTTCAAACTCTAACACTACTTTTTGTTTATTTTTGGGTGAGCAATTTGGTGAATTATTAGCTAATATTTGCAATTCTCAACCACCAGCCCAAATAGATTATATCTATCAGACTTGATAGTTTCAGATCTTATATCGATCACCAATTCTCACCCACTCACCTAAATAGATTAAACTTATCATACTCAATAATTTCAGATTCGATCTTATTTGCCAATTCTCACCCACTCACCCAAATAGATTGACCCTATCAGACTCGAAGGTTTCAGATGTCAGTCAGTCAGTGAATGAATTTTTTTTATTTAAGTAGATTAAATTGATTGTTTTAAATTTTATATTATAGATAACAATCAACTACTCAGCCAAACCCATTAATCCTACAAAATCAATTAAATAACTGCAATCACTTAGAAAAACTATCTCAAAGTAAATAATCAGTGGTAGCAAGGGTGGTTAGCTGAGCAGGTAAAAATGCTTCCATCCCTAGTGCAGGTTTTGAGTTTGAAACCTGTACTGGCTAGAAAACATTCTTGGTGTGGTATATCTGTCCCAAGGTTGACCCACCTCAAATAATTTTAATCAGTGGTAGCAGAAACTACTCTAAGAGGCAACCACATTATCTTCCTTTTTTTCAATATTTATATCTTTATTCATTCTTTTTAAAATAAAATTAAGAGGGGATGAGAGGAAACAATGTTCCATCATAGATAGTATAAGTTTCAAACCTCTTTACAAACCCAACATGTGCTAAGTGTTTACAGGTTTCACCCTGCTAGACAAACACACAATTTTAATCTATATTTTTATCTTATAAATTTATTTAGTTTTTTAATATAAAATAATAAGATGGAAAGGGAAAAATAATTTGTCTTAGCCAGTGTTGGGATTTCACCTTTGTTTGGTTAAGGTTAGCTTAGAATAAACTCACAACAGCCCTTTAGGCTGAGTCTTGGATAATCAAGCCTGAGGCCTAATATTCTATAATGGCTATTATAATATTAATTATCATTCTATAAAGTTTAGAACAGATATTAGTTCTAATTGGTGAGTTATTCTCATTGAATATCCTTATCTGATCAACTGTGTTTTTTAGTGTTTAAGTAATATTACTGTTTGATTCTCCCTAATCAAGGTGAAAGCCTTGTCCTGGGGAGAATATCAGCCAACAATGATCTTTATGACTTAATTATTGAGATGACCAAATAATCCAAAAAAGTCCCAAATTTCAATTTAATTTCATGTCCACATTCTAAATTTTGAATTTGGGGTATTGCTTGAATTACTTCAAATTCAATTAATTAGCCCTTTATTTTTATTCTCACTTGCTTATCTAACCTTGATACCATTTCTGAATCTGACAATCCATTTAACCAAGGTTTTACCATTCAGAGAGCTCAGTAATCTGCCGCCTGGATTAAAGAAACTGAGTTCCAAATCCTTCCCTTATGTGACACCTTCCAAGAAATCTTTTTACTAACTCAATCCTTTTTTCTCTCCCCAAATCTATAACCACATAATTCTATCAGTTGTAGCTATAAAAGCATCACTAAGAGATCAAGAAGCTCAGTTGACCCTACAGGTGGGACGGATTAGTTTATTCACTTCAAATTCTGAAATCACTTTTTGCGAATTCTCTATAACCATAAATCCCCATATAGGTTTAGAAGTACTATAAATAGTAGAGGTTTATTTTAAATAAAGTCCTTAACCTCTGAATTTTTTATTTATCTTATATTTATCTAAGTATTTATTTTATCAAAATGGAGAAATTCTCATCCAGCGCTGTGAACTTTGAAACCCTGCCTAAAATTAGTTAAGCTGCTAGTGATCTCCCCTTCCCAACTGATAATTACCATTAACCCTATATAAGGGTCAAAATATTCCAAATAAATGACAGGTTCTACTTCTCTTTTATACTATATATATTTATATTGAATAAGAATCTCTCCAAGGACTAATAATTTCTGAGGTGACAATACATCATCTCAGGCCTCCAACGTCTGTTTATTCTGTGAATACCACCCTATTCTTGTTATCCTGAAAAAGGACAGAGCATCAATTTGATAGATTTATTATATATATGTGAATTTAATTTTCTTGACAATTTATTGCTTACTTAATCAACTCCAAATCCAGCTTTGAGGGCCTTAAAGTTTGGCCAATGGAAAGCCAAATTTCCAAGAAGTGGTGCACACTATAGGGGTCTCTGAGTTATGCACCTGTGAAAACTTCTATCACAAAGATGTTGTCCATTATTTTTCTAGTACTAGATGGTCCCAACCCAAGGGGGGATTCATTGATGTGATGTTGTCCATTATTCATCCAAAGATTCTCAAGATAATGTGATGAGTAATATCCTATAAATGGGCAGAGCTATCAGATCAACTTGATCAACAACTTAAAAAGCTCACAAAAGATTTTTCAAGCTGCTTGTCTTGTAATTTTTGTCTAAGTCCTCTTTGCTGGGGTGAGCCTGTCAGACTTTTAAACCCAATAAGAGAATCTAACTAATGAGGCTATTACTAATTTCTTTGAAATCCTTCAGGAGAAGACTGATGATAATCAGTTGTCAATTTTACATTTTCAAATTGAATTAAGAGTAATTTAAAGAGCTTCTGACTTTTGTAAATGGCAACTAAGTAAAAGAAAAAGTGAATGAGATAAGCTTGCTCTTTTTAATAGGCTAATCAAGCAAACTAACTTTACCAATGATGCTTACCAAAATCAGAAAATTAGAAATTAGTTAAGATGAATATATCCCCCTAACTAAGGATCAATTACTGGATGACACTAATAATCTCTCCAACAATTAAAACAATAGTTATAAAATGAACCTAAAGATGGGTAAATCAACATTACTTGAAACTATGGCCTTGGACAAGACTGATAAGCTGTCCAAAGATACAAAAGTCCAATTCTATTCCCCATCAATTCTCTAAATTCCCACTAATCTAATAATTATTTAATATGTACTTACAATTTAGGTAGTCACGTTGTTACTAAAAATCCCAACCTCTCAATTTAGGCTTTACAATTAGTCCAATCTATGAATTTGCCCTTGAAATTTATTTAAAACCCAAACCACTTGCTTTAACCACTATGAATGATGATCCTTTTAATTCCACTCAATCTATACTATTTGAGAATAATCCACTAAGTCTGGCTGAATTAGTGATTGATCATCTGAGCCTGTTTTTGAGGAGAATCCACCTGGAGAGACATTAGATCCCTTAAAACTAAATTCAAACCTTTAGCACGTTGATTACTGTCTACAAATTTATCTAAGGGCCAAACTATATATTATTCTACTCCAATAATTATAGCAAATTCTGGGACAATTAACCCAAAATTTTACAGTTTATATAAGGATCTTTACTTAGAGGGCTAATCCACCTGATTCGAAATCTAAATCAAATAAATTGACACCTGCTTTTCCTGATTAACTCCCATTGTTATTCAAATCAATAATCCATCATTTAGATCTCCAACTCTTACTATTAACTCTATTTTTTTTGAAGGATTGGCAGAGAATAATGATTTGGCTGTGCTGTTCAACCACCTAAAATACCCCTTACCTTCAGTTTTTCACATATAACTCCATAAGTCTTCAGAACCTTTTGAACCTAGCTTTAATAATCCCACAGAACTCTTAGGATTAGAAACTGAAGCTTACCAGATTAAATTTCCATTGAACTACCACATATTTCAAAAAAAACCAACTGTTTTATGCCTAAAGTCAAGAAAAAATATGACCATTGACTTGAATAAATTGTAAGTCATCAAGCTATTCCAATCTTGAGAGGACACTGAAAACTCAATCTCCTTTGACTTATTTCAGCAAACTCAAGAGAATTCAAGAAATTGACGTCAGACTGACAACTCAAAGTCCCAAGCAAGATGGCCTCTATAAATGTCAAATATTTAAATCATCCAGCTAATCTAAATCTACACTTTGAAAAAATAGTTAACAATATTGACCATCAAATCAGGTTGAAACCTGATTATAACTCTATGAAAAGCAACTGCCACCCCTGGTCATGGCTTGAAAGGGGCTCTGTTGAGATCTCCCCTATTAAGGGTGGAGCCTCAACTTGGTGTTAATTATTTATTAATTGTTTAAAATCAATTATATTCTGATATTTTATCTAAATATGGTATAATGTTAGACTCATTTCATTAGATCTGAATTTATTATGAAGCAACAGGCAATGCCATTAAGCATACTGGATTATAAACTAACAACTTATTTAACAAATCTAAATTGACCTACTGATTCACTGATGAAAATTTAGCAATATTGACTCCTGACTTATATTTTCCTGTTTATTGATCTATCCTATCTTTAATTCATTACCCTTGATATTTAATTATCCTTAATCTATGATACTTCTCACATGCTATAAAAAAGTACTAAATATTTTTATTATAAAAGTTAGTTATTTTTTTGCAAGCTATAACTCATTTTTTATTATATTAAAGCTTCTCATTTTATTAAGACTCCATTTTTGTAACTTTGAGAAAGACCTGACACTTTTGGAGTGTAATACAAAACTATAAAAGCAGTATAAGTTTTACCTGTTATGAATTAAACCTACAGCAGATTGTTAGCAGGATATACCCTGTTAATCTAACCACCCTTGCATAGCAAACCTATTAAACCTATTGAATCAACTAAATAAAACAAACTGCTATGTGAAACATTATCAATAAAATTGCTCACCACCTGGCTATAGAATAAATACTTCATCTAACTTATTATATGTTTTTTAGTATGTGCCTATAAACTAATAAATGCCATATTAAATCTTTAAATTCTTACCTTATGTGATTATAAGAGAATAAACTTGCTTTTATATATGTTGAAATAAAGCTTTATATATATTTGGTTAGAAGTTATAATTTAAAAACCCTAACTACTTGAGAACTTAACACTCAAGGGGCATATACATACCAAAAATGTGTAGTAGTTTTTTAGTTCGGGAGAAATAATACCATATGACATACAATTTAAACTTTATTTATGGTGGGCTGCCCTGGGGACAATACCGCACCAATTAGGGAAGTGAAGAAAATGGGAAAGGAGGATAAAACCCAGAAAACCTCCATGCGCAGCATATGATAGGCCAGGAACTCCATGGACCGCCTTTGATATTTGCTATCTCAGTTCAGAGTATTGGTGCACAACGCCAACACAGTCAAAATTGTCCCCTACCCAAAGTCCATTACTGGGATTGAACTTGGGAGGCAGTGGTAGAGGGTCTATACTCTACCACTGGGGTATCCTCCCTATGACATACAATTTAAAGTTGTTTATAACAAATATTTACTACTTAATAAAGCCAGATGTTAAATATAAGAAGTAACTAATTTTACAAAAATTCTCTTAGTAGGTATCAATAAACTAAAAAGTTCCTCCATCTAAATTTTATATCCAAGCTTATGTGGTTTAGGATATATGATGAAATTAGCTTATGTAGATAAAATTTTATAGCTTTTGTATTTTTTGTAATCATATTGAAAATATCCCTTAACTACTCCATATAATAACCTCAAGATGCATATACATAGCAAACTCATAGCCTTAATTTTTTTGGTTTTATAAATTAAAGTTATATATAAACTTTTTAAATTTGAGTTGTACTATAATAAAAATTATTAAAGTAAAATTTAAACTACTTTTCCACATATTAAAAATCCTAGAGATAAATTGTTTATTAGATGAACTAAAAGTTAGAGAAGAACATCCACATCATGTTGAAGATTCCTAGCTTTAGTGGTTTAAGAGAAACCTTGGCTAATAGTGTCTATTTTATATACTATAGATAGTTTTAAGCAGTTTCTATTGCTATAATTAAATTTAAAAAATCCCCCACATACTTATATTCCAACAATTAAGCTTCACAAACAACCAATTTCATACACATAAATTTGTTGGTTTTTAGAGTAGTTTTTTATTTAAATGAGGTAAGCTGGCCAGGGGATGGACATTACTGGTTTTTAGAATACTTTTTTTAAAACTTTTTTTCAGAATTAGATCAATTTATAATAATCAATTTTTAAAATGAATTTTAAACTTCTTTTTCACACATACTAAAATATTTAGAAAATTCTAAAAATATATGGTTTCTTAGTGGAACTACAACTTTTGATTAGAACCCACATACCAAATTTTAAATTCCTAGCTTTTTTTGTTTAAGAGAAACCTTGAATAATAGTGTCTTTTTTATATATATTATAGATAAAGCTAAATACTTTTATATAAATTTTAGATCTTAGCATATGTCTATAAGTCTTTAACATCATTATTAATATGATTTGTATCTAATATATATTTTTTTGGGAACACAAAGAATTACTTTAAAATAAATAAAAAGTATGAACTGATTGATAAAAGTATGAATAATCAAAAAATCTTTTTATAGTTGGCGCCAAATTTTAAATTGACTTGCAATACCCAATTAAAATAAATACTCAGCACTGTACTTCAGTTGCTTATATTTTATACTTGGACCTAATCCATTATAAGCTTTGATTTATATTTGTGAGCAAAATTCTATAAAGCAGTTTAAAATATGGTGCTGACTTAAAATGTTTTTAATAATTAAACATACTTTTATCAATTTTATTTTATACTTTTTAGTGCCTTTTTTAAAGACGTTCTTTTTTTCCAAAAAGATTTTTATATTTTTTTCAAAACATATATAGAACTTACCTGAAGTGATACAAAATCTATAATCTGGTCAATATTAATGGGTTGGTCAATCCAGGTGTTTTTATAATTAGTTTTTCAATTAAGCGCACTTGAGGTTGTCAGACACTCTGAAGGAATTCTCATATCAATAATAATTAAAAATCTTATATTAAACAATAATTTAAGCTCTCTGTTATTTTGTTTCCACTATATTAAGGTGGGATCAATGGGATTATCCTCACCTTGGAATTCTTATTCATTAAATGCCAAAATAAAGTGAAGGTTAGATTTAACTTGGTTTTAAATTTATTTTTTAATTTCATATTGGACATTAAGGTGTCACCTTTGAGGTACCGCCCAACTTATTGGAGCTTTGCTCCCATTTCAGTCACATATCTAAAAGTCCCCAATGTAATCAAGTGGTTAAAAAGTCTGAATTGAATCTTCACCTCAGCCTGTAGCACAAACCAGGTTCCGGAGCCCTTATGAATCCAGAGTGATCCAGTGGACTGAGCCCTGATGAATCTTCAGGTGGCAGAGGCTGGATTGGCTCCAGCCCTTGATCCAGAGGTCTGGTGGTGAGTATGAGATGTGGTTTTTGGTGGATTCTAACGGTGATAGAGGGTGTTGGACTGGTTCACTACCATACCTTAGCCAATTGGGCCAAACCAAAAGTTATAACCAATTTTGGACCAGGGAATACGCACGTTTACCCTTATTAAATGGAGGCAACTCCTCAATTTAGGGTTGTGTTGCTAAAGGATGGAAACTCGGGATTTCCATTTGTTACACTAAACTTGTAGATTATCCTATTGCCTATCATACCAAAACCCTCAATAAAGCTGAATGCAACTATACTGTAACTAAAAGAGATTGTTCACTATGTTGTTAGCCACTAAACATCTTTTATTACATCTATGATGAGAATTTTTAATTATAAAAGATTATGCCTCTTAAAAGTGGCTGCAACAAATGATATACTTATATATGGAGGCCTAGCTCAATAGGCTTAGAATTCAATAGAATGTGACTTTTTTGAATGAACACAATTCTGAAACAATACATTAATGCTGATGGTATCTATGTTATCAGTATTACCCTGTAATGCCGTGGCAGATCAACGTTTTTATTTAATTGATCAGCCTGAACTTTTTAATTGAGAGCCTAAATATCTTATTTAACATTTTGAAATTGACTGAGATTACTTGGATAAAAAAAGGCCTGCTTTACAAAAAAAAACTTGGTAATGAGTAGATGCATTAAATCATTCTCTCACATAGAGCTAATACTTTAATGGAAGACAATCAACTTACTTGTCAATGAGAAATTAATAGCCCTTCCAATGATGTGAGAAACAATGCTTATGGGAATTTATGGCAAAAACTTTATATGATGTAACAAAAGTATGCTTGTTTTACAAAAAAAGACACCAACAACCCAAAAATTTAACATCAAATTGGCAGTCCTATTAGAGCTTTTGCTATCATAAGTATTTATAAAGTCAACCCTCTTCCTACTGCTATATATGGTCATTACTATATTCTTATTACAGTGAACATTTTTTAAATGGATTGAAGCTATTTCAGTTTTTGCATCTACTGCAAAACTACTTATTTTCTTCTTCTCAAACATTTTTACAAGGCATTGAAATCTAAAAGTTATATTATCCAATTGTGAGAAGAATTTCAATCTCTCAATAAGTTGTATAACTTATTAAGTTAATGGGTACTTATCAATACTTAATTGCCCTACCAGATCCTACTACTAATGGAGCTGTTGAAAGGGCAAAAAGAACTCTTGTGGATATTTTGTGAAATGGCCTTTACAGACCCTATTTGTTGGAATATATATTTGCCAAGTGTTAAGTTAGCATTTAGGGTCGTCCATCAATAAGCAATAGGGTTATATCCTTTTGAGACCACTTTATGGGCGTGATACTATTTTTAATTTGATTGTACAGTTATTTTATGTTCCTCTATATCTAAAACTAATGGATTAGCCATGCAAAGATTATCTAATGATAATATAAGTTTACTAGCTTTGTCTTCACCTTATATTTTCATCAAAAACTAGAAAGGGCTCTAAGAAAACTCTCAAAGACTGGCAATATCTGGTTACTAATTTGGCAACCTTGTTTTTTATCATCATTTGCCTGAAGATCATGTGCATAGATTTAGATCTCTTTATCCAGGATCATATATTGCTTACTACAGAGGTTTGAATAATCTATTGCAGCTGTTGACACCAGAACTAAAATTAGTCTGTTCATAGACATGTCCTCCATTGATACATACCTCTAGTCAAAATCTTAAGGGGCATTGTCAAATAGTTCTAAAATTCTTCTAAAAATTATTATAGGCTTTTCCATATTGAATCTAATTATACTTATGAATCAACATCTACAATAATGATCCACCTCTGCCTGATAGAAACTTCAATTACCCAAGAGTATCAGGAGGAGCAAATAAATCAAAACTATTATAAACATTTCTGATAAGAGCTATTTATACCAGAGAAAGGACGTGTCTGATCATTAATCATTGATAATTATTTTTCCTCATCAGTACACGCCAATCACAAAAAACGTACAATAAAATCCTATTTTTAATCTTAAATTTAATAAGTAAATGCTACTTTACCAATATCAATAATTATCCAACCTGATAACCTGAAGCTCTGTTATTATTTTCTTAAAGAAAACTTTCTCTAAGTAGTTAATAATGAATCAAAATAATAATCCAAAGCCTTTAAAGTACCTATATTTGGATTTCAGTGCAAAATCCAACAAAGTGGCATCCAGGTAGGGTCTGATCAAAAACGGGTATTAAAAAGGGTGTCTAGACCAGGCTGATCTCAGAGAAGCTAGTGGACTTTTAGTTAGAACATAGTGACATCTGAACATGTAAACTTTATTGAGTTATAAGTCAATAGGCATTGAGAAGCAGAGGCGGCTTAGATTCTGGAAAAAGTGGTGGTAACGTCTTTCCAGAGACTCTTGAGGTCAAATCTCACAGAGAAATGGCGGAGTTTTGAGAAGTTTTGAGTAGATGGAAGGTCTGAACTAAGGGTCAAGATGAGTTGTGACAACATGTCCATTGTGCACAATTGAGTGGTGATGTATGAGGCTGATTTTTACCTTTCTTAAATAAAGAAAGCGTGTTATACCCTCACAACTACCTGTTTCAAGGCAACGAGGTCTTTATTCAATATGGGGAAGTGGAGGGTTTCAGACAATGGCCTGGGTGGTTTTTGGGCCACTCCAAAAAGAAGTTAGTGATTCTCTAGAAAGACCTAGAGATGCTGAAATGGCTTGGTGGAGGGCAAGCGCCCATTGGGGAATAGGGGTGGCATCTTAGGAAATAACCAGACGTAAAAACTTCAGGTAGATTGTAAAGGCGTGGGAGCAGATATCCAGAAGCCTGAGGCCCTCTTCATAGTGGGGTCAGGCAATTATAGACAGTGTCATCAGAGTATGGTTTAGACCTCAGATCCAACAGCAAAGGTGTACGTTATGCCACATATAAAATGCATCTGTGAATGGGCAGACATGAGCGAGGAACATGACTTTGGAGAGGGGAACCATTTTAGATAGGTCCTGCCCTGAGGATTTATTCCGTCAGTCCAGCTGTCATCCTGGAGTTCACAACTTATGGGATAAAGTCCTCATTGTCTTTGAAAGCGACTCATTGTAGGTGGTCAGGATACTCAGGAGATGTAAGGTACCACATGTGGATTTAAGACCAAATGACAGGGTAAGGAGTGGGAGACACCTGCATTACCATTATTTTGAAGCTGTTGACCTTGGCTTTTGACTCCTTGGTGTACCTTTAAAGAGTCATGACACTGAGGGTGACATCCTTAGGGCAATTTAATGTGATGGCAGTAACATATGCAAATGCTAGGTAAAGTTAGGGGTCTTACCTGGGACCAAGATTCCCATTATCTTATTTCTTCAAGGAGGCCAAGAGGGGGTCAAGGGTGCTTTTAAATAGAAATAAGCTCAGCAGTTTCCTTTCTGGAGACCTTGCCTGATGGTAAGGACTTTGTATAGCCCTTAATGCTAAGACTCTAGTAAACAGTTGGTTGTAGAGCGCCAATATCCAGCACTGAGATGCAAGGGGAGATTAAAGTGGGCTAGGGAAGCATTGGTGTACTAGCTAGCAACTCAATTGTAAGCTTCATCTCTATCCAGGAGAGCCATGAATCCATTCAATCTATGTGAGTTACTATTAAAGTCATGCAGAAGCATTATAATTATCCCATAGAAAGTTCTCCGCAATAAACCCATGTTGAGAAGATTGGGCGGGGATACACCCATGTGGTTATGTGGTTGACCAAAAAATTTGTGAAAAGTTTTTAGTCTGCGCTGAGCATGGATATGTGACGCCAGTTAGCCTGGTCTTTAGGTCTAGTATTTATTAATGAGGGTCAAAATTAAGCCTCTAAAGTTGGAAGGGACATAGCTATTATCCATGAGTGTTGTAAAGAAGTTGTAGAGGGCTTTAACCATAGTCACTGGCTTCATAAAGGTTCATCTCAGAGGGCATGTCATCAGGGCCAGGGGGTCTAAGCTGTAGAGATCAAGACAGGATCCCTTAATCATCTGATAAGAAATTTATGCCAGAAGAACTTTGTCAACCCATGGGTCAGTGGGTGGTGTCAACATCAATCACAGAAAAACTGAAATCTGATGGGTCAACCTGTTCATTTTGGATAATGTTGGATTATAATAGGTGTAAATACTGCGTGTTTTCATCCTTAATAGTTGTTTTAGTAGTGTCGATTTTAGTACAGTGATTTACTGCACTGTGGATTGAGTTTTTGCCTATAATAGGAAAGCAGGTGGGTGTTTCCACAAAAAGCATGGGATGAGGTGAAGTTGGCTTCCCGCTCTTCCTGCAGTGTGACTGCTAATGGAGTGCTTCTTGATAAGCTTCCCAGTCATTCAGCCAACTGGGAGAGGGAGAAGGGTTGCAGATCTTCTCAAAGTACCTAAAATTGGCTTCAGACCTTTGATTTTGTAGTGAGCCATAGTCATCTAGGAATTGGTACAGATACAAGCAACATGGGTGATTCCTGCCTTGATTGCTATCCAACTATTGGTGGGTCAATAATTTATGATTGTGGGAATGTAAAGTTGTCCCAAATAGTTTCAGAAAAATACTCCTAAGTAAGGGGTAATCAAGAAGAGCCAAGGCAAATCTTGTCCAGAACCTGCGCTATGGTCTAAGTGTGGTGTTGAGGATAACAATTATTGACCTGTGGATTCTCAGATGATTGTTGGGAGTAATGTGAGAGGAGACGCGGCCAAACAGAAGTGACCAATCAGTGCCATGTCAATGCAAGATGATGACTAAAATCTTTATCTGTCATGATGGATTCTAGTCATACAACATAGTTCAGACGTGGAGGGTGGCAGTGCATCCATAAATCCACTTAAGGAGATGAAGTCCTGGAGTTAATTAGGTATAAGGCGTTCCCTTGACGCACTGGGTGAAAGTCAGGGATGCAGTTTATGTTGGTGTTGAATTTACCATAAGAACTTTGTTGCGCAGGAGATTGAGTTGGATGAGCTTTTCCAAGAGACAATTTATAACTGAACCTGCATTAGGCTGGTAGATGCTAGTGACAAAGAAAAAAGTTGGTAATTGTGATTTATCCGTTATTATATTACCACAAGGCATTTCAAAAGGAGCGGGGTTTAATCTATGGATTTATAATTTTGAAAGTAACTTGGGTTGTTCAGAAGAAATTGCGTTCAAACTGTTCATTTAATGTTTTATGTTCTTGGGGGAGGACGTGGGGCTCCTGGACAGTGACAATATCAATTTGCGCTGACCTGAAGTTGCAGAGGAGGTAGGCTCACCATTTAAAAATTTTGCAGCTCATTTGCTTTGCTGGATTGCAGAGATAAGATGCTGCCACAAAGATTCATAGCTGCTCCCCTCCACGTCCCATAGAGGTTTCCAGCACTTGAACCTATTGCTGTGAGGTGGCTAGTATACATTTTAGCTTGACTGTGGGTGGCAATCTGAGAAAAACGCTAACAGTTTGAGAGTTTAGAGAGGCTGGGGGCGGAGGACCTGGTGATCTAGCCAGTATTCTGCCCCCTCTATGTTATGGGGAAGGTCTTGAGCGTGCTCAGGGGCAACCTCCTTAGTCCCCAATAGATGAGTCTGAGTCCAAAGTCTCATTCTTCAACACCGCAAAGAAGATACACAAGACGTGCTATGTGAACATGATAAGACTATTTTAGGTGTTGCATCTACTTCAGGCATTAGTTTATCAGTCATTGATGTCGGACTAATCTCTGTCAAGAGCTCCAGTTTGATGCACTAGAGCACTGCTGGAGACTGGTGAGGTGCAGTGGAGCACTGGGTGGGGGTAAATGATGAGGGGCGCCTTATGAGGATGTCATGCGCTTGATAAAAGAGTTTTAAAATTAAAGAAAACAGAGGATGTGCTACTAGAAAGGGTAGCTTGATTGAAAAAGTTACCCATAATGATGGTGTAATTAACTGTATCAACTGCTTGGCGCAAGGCCTAGGGGTCAGAGTCTTAAATGAGAACCCACTGCGTAGGTTGTGGAATTGCTGCTACTGCCACATGGGAGAAAAACTGGCTTGGTTTTTGCCCTGGGTGGTGGCTTAGAAAAGCTGTTTGAAAATTGCACTGCACTAAAAAGTGACCAATAGCGTTACACCATGAGCAATGTATGCGCGCCAGGTCTGAGTTGACTAAGAAGATCTCAAGGAATGCACCAACGACTGCCATGCAAGGGCTGACCTTAATATATGTGGGCTGACAGAAGAACAGAGGATGAACGATGACCTTGCATACACACTTACTGTATGAGGAATAGCAAGAGTGGAAGCAAAGTCTGTTGAGAGTACAGACCCAAATTCCATATAACCTCTATGGAACACTAGTTTAAGTTATTCAAAATCCATAGTTGTCAGCAGGTTTTAAAATGTTACTCATGAGATTTTCTCCAGGTGAGAGCGTTTGTGTGATATAAAAAAGATTCCAAGTGGGATTATGACTTAAAGACTAGCGGCATGATTTGCTAGTGTCGCCTCAGTGAAGCCTGCATCAATGTAGCAATTTTTAGTAGATCATGGATAATGGTGGTTACTGGGTTAAGGTGCCTCAATTTGTCGCGAAGTAGGAGAAGGAATTTTCTGTATAATATCTATGAGATTATTTCTGTGGTAAAGGCATATTGAATGGGTGAGAGTTATGTGCAGCAGAGCTTTTTGCGCTCTGGTTTTGGCCTATTTCTTTTTACCATTGGCTATAAATGACAATTCTCATGGATCAGCTTAAGGTAGGGTAAGCGCTAATGGTTTCTGCAAATGATCAATGGCCCCTTTAGACCACTTATGCTTTCTTTGAGCTGTAACTACTGGTGTTACATTAATTGGTGTTTTGGTCAAGATTGTTAGTTTCTCCTTCTTTTGGCTTGCTCCAGCAGTCACTGGTGCCAGATGGCTTTTAGGGGCAGAATGTTGGGCCTCACTGGATTGCAGAGGCTCATTCAGCATGGTGTCAAGTTTGGCTAATTGGGAGGAGAGCATAGTTTCATCATCAGCCCAATCATGTCTAAATCAGCTCTATTATTTATCAAAATTTCATTTGGTGAAACTTATTGGCTGATTGGTGCTTCAGCTATATTCAGCATAGGATGATAAACTTGCCAACTTGTGAAGTGCCAATTTTAGGATTTAATTTGGTTGGATTTTTTGTGATTAATATAAAGAAAAAAATTCCAAACTAGTGGATATTACATTAGGAGGAGTAGGTCTACCCAACTCAATGTTTTGTGAACCATATTGGACAGTTATTCCAACCTTCTGCCAAGGGTTTTGAGACAGGTATCTGAATGTTGCCACTTATAGGGGAATCCAGAAGCCCTGCATCAGTAATAATAGAGGTTGCTGAAAATCTAGCTCAGTATGTGAGATGAACTCTGGGAAGGTCAGGGTTGCATCTTTCTAGGCAGACACAATTAAAACAGCTTAGGCGATTGTCCTGGTAGGAGGAGGCCCTGCGGGTTGGTAGGATGCAGCGTGCACTGAGCTAGTGGCCACACAGGTTGCATAAGTGCAATCTGGAGAGCTGGCTCTTACTAAAGGGACTGAAGGTTGGGTATTGCCGCTTTCACAGATGCCAACTGAGAGTAGTTGGCTCTAATTTACTCTACTATGGGTAACTTGTGTTGCTTTCTGGGGTGGGTTGCCCATTTGGCCAAGTCAGCGTGTTCATTTTCAGGGTTTTCCTACTATTTTTTGCTATTAATTTTTCATTCTTCTGGTAAAGTTAAGCTTCATAGATGAATTGATGTTTAAAAGTGATGTTTAGCAAATTATAATATAATATAACACATCTCTAAGTTGTTAGTTATTTATCTTATACATGACTCTTAAGCAATTATAAATTACTAAAACTTATGAACTTTAAGTAATTTATCTCATTTCTAGATAAAATTTGGAAAAATATAATTGGGTATATGTCAAAATGGTTTGTCACATATGCAAATATTATACAATGCCTTATAAAGTAAAATCAAAAACTTCAAAGAATATCTAATGTTAGGTGGCTATAAAAATATTTTAGTAAAAAGAAAATAAAATTAATTGGGGTGTTCACATACTCTTAAGTTTTATTTAAAAATAAATTATATATAAAAGACATTTTTTCATGGTAATCTTTGCTAATATTGTGCAAAATATGGAGCATGAAATCTAATGACAATATTATTACTAAAAGTTAAATTCTAAATTTAAGATTTTTTAAAGCATATTTTGATTCGAAAGCACTAAAGCAATAATAATACTTAAACGGTAAAAAAAATCTGTAGTAGGTAAGCTTCTTTTGGAGAAATTCTATCATTTTATAAATGTGTTTACAGACGGTTTCTAAATAAATAGTTCTTAAAGACATTTTAAACACCAATAACGCTTATCATACTAGATCAAATTATTATTACTGCTTTAATGTGAATGAGAAGCTATATAAGTTAATTAAAATTTCAATAAGCTATTTTTAACAATAAAAACCTGTTAATAATCTCTTTAAAACTTTTGATCATCTAATTAATGCTTTGGATGAGAATATACTATTACGTATGAGACATTTTTTAACATATGATACCGCATCATGGTATTATATCTTCACTAGATATAATACAAAAATTCTAAGCTTATATAGACAACAATAGCAAGGTATTTATAGGAAAGTTATACTATGTAAATTTTTGTTTTATCTCTGGTGAACAAAAGTTAGGTAATAAGCTAATTGCATTTCAATTAACCTAAGATGACATTATATATAAACAGAATTTCAATGTTAACTATTTAAAAAAGTATTGTCTCTCTATATACAATGTTTACCTTTCCAAAAGACTGTAAAACGCTATAATAAATAGTCACATAACTAGACAATCTTCAATTAATCACAACAGAAGTAGTTTCATCTTGTTTTATAGCATATCATTCTTATAATGTATGGCTTATTAATATAATAAGTCAGCTAGTATTTATACTAAGTTATATCTGGACGTTATCAGCACAAAAATTAAAAAAGAACAGATCATTATCTAAATTGATGTTTTATATAATAGAATTTAAGATTGATAAAATATGATATTAATATCTCTTTCATTATAAACTTATATGAATGGATGTATAATGTTTAGCTAATTTGTACTAAATACCCACATAAGTGAAAGTCATTGATGCTGTATAGTTATATTAATGCCTCTTTGAATTTTTTTCATTAATATGGGTTGATTGGTAGATGATACTGATTAAAAAGCTAATTAAATTATTAATAAATTTTTTAAAGATTACAAATAATTATAGATCAATTGTTTTGTTTACATTGTTATTATATATAATAAGACCATTTGTCTTATAAGTAAATATAAAGATGGTATTGACTTTTATATAAGCTCTGATTCTGTTACAAGAGCTAGGAAATTTATATTTGACCCTGATATGGGCAAATGATATGCAATACATCATATTTTTAACTGTATACAAATTTTCATCATCTAAATTATAATTTTGATATTATAGTTTCAAAAATGTCAAAATAGAATTATCAATTAGAGAATGCAGGATTCATAAATGGTATATACAATAATTGTCCCATATTTTACCGGATAAAAATTAATATCATAATGTACTTAGTTTATAAAATATACTTGATTAATATTGAAATCATATAAATAATTCTAATACTATAAAAGTAGAGAGTCTTATCTATGCATGAAATTTTTGTGGTGCTTGCTTTTACAACGTGGTTACATAAATAAATTGAATCTTTAGCTATATCATAAGATTGAGCTGCTATCTACGTCCTTTTTTCCTATACTGCTAAATTGTTCTTTCATTCCAGTCTATATTGAACGCTTATTGATAGATTCTATTATATATCCCTTTAATAGTTTGTAGAATAAGCAACTATAGAATTAGGCAATGATGTTTGCCAACACACAATCAGCAATACAATTAATAGGCTCATCTAATTTTTTTCCATAGATAGCCATTATGCAAGATTAACTGATGTTAAAGTTTACTCATTTATAAATTTTGATACTTATTTAGTTATCTTAAAAGCTTCAATCAGACCCTTTTAGTGCATCTACTAGAATAAATAGTATATAATGTCTACAATAATGTAGAATTTCATGTTGTGAACTTGTTAACAGCACAAAAGATGATTTTTACTTTTGGACATTAACTGATGGCATTCTTGTCTTATAATGATATTGAAACACATAATTGTAATATAATAAGTTTAAAATTTTTAAAGTAAACCTCAGTAACTTTATATGGTCAACAACGTTTTTAGTATTATTTTTTATAATTTGATATCTAATAAAAACATTTAAGTTTGTTAGATAATTGTTGGGAAGGTGAAGTAGGAGGCATTGCATTACATTAATATTAGGGAAATGGCTTGAACGTCATGAAAAAACGCACAAGCTTACAATGTTGCTGATGTCATATTTAGCTTCCTAGTATAATTGAGAAATATTTTTATAGATTTTGTAACTTTATATTGGCAACTATAAAGTGTGCTATTGCAATAGTGTCATGTCAGTATTTGAGGCGCATAAATAGTTGCTAACTTTTGTTGACAAACCCACATTGCATTATAATTTTGAAGATCTTCTTTTAGTTATAATCATGGATGAAGCAATGAGTGTGTATAATAATATTTCCATAACCTTATAAAAAGTCTTCCCTGTGATCAACAACGTAGTAAAGGGTATATAGATGAAGATTTTCAACTGGGAAGGACTACAAATGGATCCATTATATAGTCACTGGTGATAAAAACAATTGATAGTGGTCAGAGTTCTTTTATACTCCTCAACCACAATAATTTGATAGTTGGCAATGGCGACCATCAAACAACTAACATGCTCTAGAATGTTCAAAATAATTTTAAAGCCGCCTTTAATGTCCAAAATTCAGATCAATGCCACCAATTATAGAAAATTGACCAATACTTACCAGATAAAATTAATAACTTGATCACCATTACCCAACTTGTTTTAACCAATTAGTTGATCATACAATTTCAAACTTGAGCGAGAAACTAATCTAAACGTCTTAGTATGGTTCACCACTTGATTCCAAAAACAAATTATAAAAGAGGCATGATCCACTTAGCAAAGCTAAGACTCCACACCTGACCAGAAAATAGAGAAAAAGCAAGGAAATGACCAACACCAGGTCTGAAGAAATCCACTGTGATACAAATCTCCTTTATTAAAGATTTCAAAATGGACCTGAAAAAAGGTTAAGGTAAGGAGTAGCTGATGTGGAGTTCCTGATAAACAACAGTACAAAATTACCTCAATTATCTTTTTTAAGAAACAATGCTTAATTTTATTAAAGTATAGATTATCTCAACTATATCTCAACAAACCAGTCTATATTACAAAAATTTAAGTTTGTCCTAGTTTTACTTCACTTTGATAAATATAAAAATCTAAAATATTCAATCTATGATTAGTTTAAAAACAACACTGTTAGTAACCAGGCTTAGGATTAAAAACTAAAGGCACTTGAATTGGACACCTTGTGAATATTGAGCTTTTAAAAAAAGTGGGATAAATTATTCTCTATTGTGTATTGAATTAAAGGGCAGCGTCCTATTTATCACTAAAATGGCGACAGAGTGTCCAAACATAGATTTTGATAGTGGAGTTATATTTACCAAAGAAAATCACTATGCATTAAGTAAGCACGTATTCAATAATTTAGTATCATAAAAATTTTCTACAACATAAAACTCAAAGTTGTGTCTAAAATGCGTTATCTTTTTAGTACTATTGGGGCCCAACCCAATTAGGGGAGCATACACACAATTCTATTTTCAGGTAATAAAATAAGATACAATATTCCACATGGCACTGCAATGGTGAGCCTAAGTGGCCATGTCACAAGGGGAGTGGGGTCAGGGAAACCCTTGTCCAGTGTAGGATTAAGATACTGTAAAAAAGGTGGACATTACGGGGTCAGAGAGTCTGCAGAATGAGGTAGTAGACAAAAAAGGTTGATGTTACCTTTGTTGATGGGGCACGCAGTGTGCATTGCCTTGAAATACTAAGCAAGCTAATTCTCAGAAAAATAAGAAGGTGGGCACACAAGTAAAATTCATGATGTGTTATCAGGTTTCAGATAGTTGGGATCAAAAAAGGAAGATTTCTGAGCATCAATGCATGCATAAACTGAAGAAAATGCAAGCTCCACAATATCATATTTGGCCCCTAGAGGGAAGTCAGCCAGGAATCTGGAAGTGGATTACCCTCATAAAGTGGCTAATTTGCCACATGGATGGCTTGTCATAAGATAGTGTTGGTAAGGGCCGCCGCAAATTCAACAGCAAGCTGGTGTTGATCTTCATAATATAAGAAACCCCTTTCATGGGTGGAATTGTGTTGAGGCTTTATAATTGGGTAGGTGGGTGAGTAATTCAGGCCAATCAAAATTCGCCAATTGTGCAAGCCTAATTTCATCATTAATCCATTTTTGAGCTTAACTAGATTTTATATGGGCGATTGCAGGCCAGTGACTGGTAATCATTGGTTGAAGTGGTTGTGGTTGTGCTGCAAACAGTGACCCATGGTAATTTAATAGGAGCCTGAGCCCCAAATATTCTCAGTAATGTTCAGTAATTTAAGTTCTTATTGGATGACACAGTGGTTGCAGCATTTGCAGTGGAAAAGGGAGGGGAAGGGAGAATCATTTATATTTGAACTTTGCCCTGAGGGAGCAGCAGAGGGATCACATGAGGGGGATGAGTGTTACTTGCATCTGCAGCAAGGAAGGAACTTGAAACTAAATGATCTAATCTAAATCAAAAGAGACAAAATTGTGCCCATATTCAACGTGAGCCCAGAAATGATGGGCATGGGTAGAGATAACCACTATGCTAGGAGAGATCACAAAGTGGGTACCTGATGGAAGGGGAAGATAGCTGAAAAGGTGTAAGGCCTGCCAGGTGGGTGGTTATATAGCAAATCACAAACAGCAACACAGGGTCAGCACTGTATTTGGCCAACCATCCATGAGTATGTGACGGAAATTCGGGTAAAGATGAGAGGGAAAGCCAGCAAACTAAACCACTAGTATGGCTTCAGCTAGTAGTTAAGTTTGGATGGTTGGTATGGATGTGTTTTTATAAAATATTGGAAGCTTTGCTGCTGCCATGGTGTGGCTTCACAGGAGAAGCCAAGGTTGAGATACCCTTAAATGGCATGTATCAAATAAAACTGGCATTTTTTAAACCTCCTGAATCGTTTTAATGATGACAGCGCTTGTGTAAAAGAAAAAAATCAAGTACTCAACCCAAAGGCCAAAATGCAGGATGCTCTAAGGGAGCACCAGGGAATTCAAAGCACCACATGGGAGCACGCAAGATGTTGGGCTAGGTTTTATGTGGGACAAGGATCCCAGAAGCATTCAAAGGTTAGCAGAGCCAATTAGGAGCGTTTATGATTGTGGCCAAAAAATCGTACAGAGGCAGCACTACACCACATTATTCAGGGATATAGGCGTTGAGCATGTTGTCATAGGAATGGAATGGAGTGACAGCAGAGGTGGTTATAGAAACTTTTTATATGCCATAATCAAATAATTAATTGACCAACATAAAAAAGATTATAATCTGGGTTATACCCAACCCCAATTGGTATCTCAGCCACAGATATTGATAAAGTTATGTAAAAAAAGGCAATGGAGCTGACTCTAGTGTCATTACAGGATAGACAACTTTAAATAAAATGAGTTCAAAGTTCAAAAATTGCAACAAGATGAAAATATTGAGAACATAGCCTACACTGTTGAAGTATTCGCTGACACATGGAAATAGAGGAGGAAGTCATCAAGGAAAGACTCAGGACTCTGTAAGAAGAAACTGTGAAGTTGCAAACACATCTTGAGCGGGTCAAGGAACATCCTAGCAGCTCATGTCGCTACTACTCCAATAGATGGTAGACCTCAAACTGTTAAGTAAATAAACCTTTTAGGATCTTTAGGAACTAATTTACTTTTCTAATTAAAATGGAATAAAAACACACCCTGAACGATTATAAGAAGCTCTTAGACTAACATGATTCTAGATGAATAATCTTGGCAGAAGTGTAGAAGAAATAAAAATTAACTTCAAGCTCAGCCAATCCTTGAGATAAATTCATTAATAAAGCAAAACCGTTTTAAAGACAATAATCTTAGATACTAAATAATGCCAGCACCTAAATACACTGTGCTCAGGGTTTAGCTGAAGATAAGTCAGATTTGTACTTACTCTAAAGTGATGCTTTTGGTGAGAAAACGATCATGGGCTTCTTGAAAATGTACAAAAACATTACAAATGGTGCAAGTAACTGTCAAAAATTCACTACATACAATATTGTATGATTTGTAAGCCCAATAGATCATTAGTGCAAGTTTATGACTGGGACTGACATGGACTAAAGTCAAATAGATACTCTTATCTGAATTCAGCAGTGAACGCGATGTCTAAATATGAAACAAGACTTATTATTTAAGAAAAGGAGGAATAATAAGTTATTCATAAACTCTGGGTTGTCATATCTTAAAGTGCAACAGACATAACTAGGCGATCAATTTTCCTACAGCAAAGAAGGTGCTACTAAGATCACTAAAATTGATCCAACTATCAAGTTGTATATGATCCTAGCAGATAAGACCACAATGACAATGGAAGGCAATCAAAGATATGATACTAAATGTTCAAGGGAAATACAGGACTGAATATAGAGTTGCTGTTTACCAACCTCAAAGACTTGGCAAAGATTTCTATGCCACTTGGGACAAGACAAAAACTTTAAGTGAATAACACAAATCTTGTTATACAATAAAAGTTGATGAAACTTAAGTGTAACAAGTTCCATAAGTTAGGACACTTTCAGTGCTTCTGCCCAATCTATGATAAAGAAAAAAGATATATTAATTAAGGAAGAGAACAAAAAAGCAGTGGTTTGGGTGAGTCTACATTCAGAAGGGGAGGACTACATGAGGATGAAGCTATAGACAACGCATGTTACCACGTGGTAGGGCCTCTAAAACTATGGCAGTTTATGAAAGGATTTTAATATATGGAACCTAAGGATTCTGTTTGAGTACCACTCATCTGATGCAGGCCACACAGCCCACAATAACAATTCAAACCTTAAAGAAGGTGAGCAGTTTGTTTTAACACCTTTAAAGATAAAAGATGGACAAGAGTACATCTAACATGGCAATGCAGAAGCCAGAAGACCTGGAGGAACTGGAGAAGTAAGTCACTGAAATAACTAATGTAATTTCAAGTGAAAGAGCACAACCAAAGTATATTTTGTAATACATAGAGTTAGGGTTTCGACTGTCCTAGACACTTATTCATCAGTTAATATCATGTTATCCAAACTTAAGAAGAAGTTAAGTTTTGCTTGGCATCAATTATAAAGCTAAGTATATAAAAGCCTATTCATATACCACGCATTCCTTAGGAGCCACTCTAGTATGCCTTTACATTTTGAACAAATGGGTCTAGAGCTCCAGAAGTGGTTCTATACCACAAACACTATGAATTTCTAAGTAATAACAATCCATCCCTCATTTTATTGCAAGTAATGACTTTACTAATAATATGGTAAATTTAAACAACTACCAATAGTTTTCATGGTCAAATAGGAAGTTTTTAAGCCATACAAACAACAAAAATGTTTAAAGAAATGGACCATTCTATCTACCCTTTACATACACTCTCAAGAGGAAGGTAGTGAAGCAACTATCAGACATGGTCATTACAGAAGAAGGTTTTATGTTGAGCGCGAGTGAGACTGAAGAATATGGCCCATTGAGCATCAATTTATGCATTTTCTATCAGCGTGAAGATACCTTAGATACTATACTTGAAGTCTTCAGCTGGGATGATTACAAGAGCAGTGACAGGAGACATGGGCCTTACCTGGGTTTTTTATCCTAATCTACATTAGAGAGAGTTAGCCATAATACTAAAGAACATCACACTTCAACCAAATTGAGTGAAAAAGGTACAAGTCATTGATGAAGCTAGATTTTCAAGTTCTGACAACATAGAATCAGTACATTACATATGAGACTTTAAAAAGATAAATTTTCAGATGTATTAGATGAAGAACAAAAGCAGTTGGGCGTAATATTAAGAAGTTTTGGATAACTTCAGGACAGGAAAAATATTATTGACTATGCAAATGAGAAGTCCATTAAAAGGTAACTTGATTATCTATATCGTTTAATTCCAAACCATACTGCTGATCTAAAGCAGTAGAAAATATTATTGCTAATAAACTAGCTCAACAAAGATTCTCTACTGGGACCATCCAAGAACTCATGGGCTTTATCGCAGCTTCTAGCATGCAAGAAAGTATAATGCACTGAGCGGTTGGATTACCACAAATCAAATAAGGTCCCAAAAATGATTTGTATCTGCTTCCTAAAAGTTGACGCCTTAAAAGCTTGGTCATCTCAAAGTAATTCTCAGCGATGGGAGTGTGTAGTGGCTACTGGCAGATGGAATTGTTACTGAGGATCATTTTAAGTGCGCCCTGATCAGTAGCCAGTTCTGTTTAAGCCAATAAGGATTCTAGAAGTGCTTTGAAATACCTGTAGCAATTATAGTTACATCAAGGAAAGATTTACGCAGGTAGAAGGCACTTAGTTAGGTACATCTTTATGGAGACAGAATACCTTAAAGTAAATGTGTAGATAGGACAATAGATATGGCTTTTAATATATATATTTAATTACTTCAATCCTGCTGTAGTCACATTTAGTAAAGTCGACTGTAAAAAATGGGGATTTGAGCAGGTTTTATAATATAAGTCAGGTTGTTGGCTCTCTTGTATGATGACAAGAGATGGTGATAGTCCATATTTAGAAATTGACTTTGTTAACTTTTCCTTTGTTTAAACAAGGCGACCTCTAACCATTTGATCTCAGTCAATTTCCCCAAACTAAACAAAAATAAAACTAATAAATTTAGATCTATGGTAAAGTAAACAACAACTTTTTTTAGAGGTTTCTGAGGGTTTTAACTGTCAATCTCCATAATTTTCTCTCAGTTGGTACTTTTTCAGTCAAGACACAAGCAATCAATCTATATTTGCAAAATGGATTTCAAGCAGTCTTGAATTTATTGTCGTTTGAACTGTAAATGAGTCTTTTATTTTAGAAATTAACATGTATCAAATTAGTATGAACTCAATTTCTGGGAGAGGAGGATTTGTTAGGCAGTTAAGGTAAGTCAACAATTCAATAAGTCTTGAATATGATAGTTCCATTAAAAATCAGTCATTAGTCCTTCATTGCAGTCAATATCTGCATAAAAAATTAGTCACCTCATGTCCTTAATATAGTGCAGTTAGTAATTATTTTTGGTGTATATGTCAAATCTGGTGGTTGACTCAAAAACAAACCTTTAACAATTAGATTGAGATGATTATCCTTTCAATGCTCAAGCTAACACCTATACTCTCACCTCAAAGCCTATCACAATTACACGATTCAGGCTTAATATCTCAACTTAAATTCAATCAAGTACTTTATCAATAAGATTGGGCCAAATATGCTTGCACATTATGGCTGATTATCTATGTATCAAATCTCAGCAATTGGTCCTTATTATCAGGAACACAATCAACTAACTAGTATACAAAATTGTTTGGGACTGAACTAAAGTTAACGTTTAAAGTCCCATGGACCATCAGATGAACAAAAAAATGTAATTAATTTCCCGCTCTAAGGCGTAATTTGTATGTTTATCCATGTAATCGGTATGATAGCACTTACACATGGACCACCCAAAAGGGAGTACCTAGTGCTATTGAGAGAGAGGCCTGCCAATGTCCATATTAGGGGTATGTCATATATTTCAATAGAGGCAAGAATCTCACAGAAGGTGTATCTTGTCAGCAGTATGACGAAACTCAAATCAAGAAGATCCTAGGACAATTTTTCATGCCTTTTATCGCAATTTTTGTACCTGAAATCCTTTCAATTTTGAGAGTATTTTTCCACCAATAAACCTAAGAAAAGGTCTCAGTTGTATCAGTTCAAGGGCAGAACTGAGCAGTAAAATATCTGCTGAAATTGCATGCTCAAATGTGGCCAGGAGATGCTCTAGAGGAATAAATACCAGCACCTGGACTTATGTGTCATTATCAAATAAATACCTATAATAAAAGATATTTTATTTTATCCTCTTCTTGGTTTTAGCAGAGTCTTACCTTTGGAGAAGTGTCAACAAGCTGAAGGCACAGCTTGTATTGAAACCTGCCTTGAAGGAGTTCCCAATTACATTGGGAAGATTATGCTCAAAATCGACCAGAAGGGTCAGGGCTATTTTAATAGGCCTAGTGAGTTTCCAAATGGTGAATATACCATAAGCCACTTGCCATATTGAGAATCATCCGGCGGAACTTCATCCCAATTAAGCATACAGGATACCAATTATCAAGCGAGCAATCCTCAGAACTTCACATTATACATAAAAAAATATAAAAGTGTTTGTGTTGTGGTCCCAAATATTCAGTCCATTTTCAACACCAGCATTGAAGATCCATTGTGAAAATGAAGTTTTAGTCCTCTAAGAATTGTAGAATCTACATGATGATGCTTCCATTAATCTAGTTGCCAAATCTTCCATTTATTATGCGTGACCCCATTGTATGTGCTGAGGCCTCTAGAATTTGTTTGGTGTATTGATATTCTTTGAAACGTCTGAACCTAATGGGGTCCACCCGTTTTGCCTGCTAATAGAATCTTGATGCTATGTGGGTTTGGTGTTCATTAGACCAAAGGTTAGGTACGTCTTTTTTAGGTTAGGGTGTAAATCAGTCAGCAGAAAATACATAAAGAAATTAAATTATTATTATTTCATTAAAGGGAATGGAACTAGGTTAAGGTGTCAAATGTCCATTAAAGATTAACAGAAAACAATCTATTGTGAGTTAGAGTCAATTCAACAATGCAATTTATAGTATTTAAAGTTTTGGATATTTAGATTCTTTTGAAATGTCTTATGGTGGAACAATGATAATCAATCTACTAAGTGACACAAGCGGCATGGTGAGGTAGCTCTAGGTAATATTCATAATTTTGGTAAATGCAGGTGGGGAAGTGTATGATCTATATAGTATTAAAGTATTATCACTAAATTCAATGTCTGGTTGGTCAAAATAAATTCTCAAAATTTCCCCCACTTAACCAAAGTTAAGAGTTCATAAATTGCCGGAAGGCGGCGTTTAATCTATTTGTTAGTAGTTGGGGCCTTGGCACCCTGCTGAAATCGCTTCAAGATATGGTATTTACTCTATTAATGATGTGCTTCTTGAAGGGTTCTTTGAGCATGTAGGTATAAGTTGGAGTCTTATTCTATAAACCTAAAAGGACCATTCCAAGTGTGTTCTAGCTTATTGTTTCTTTTAAATTCATTATTGTTGTATTAAAACACCCGCTCACCCATGCTTAGAAAGGGTAAAGGGTGTCAATTCCATTTTTTATGTTCTTTAAATATACTCTTATAAGCCAGCACATTGGACTAAGCCTCAATCTGTATCTTGATTAACAAATTTTTGAGATTCTCTAAATACCGTCCAGAAGTCATTTTCTCTCCATGAATACAGAAGTATAAGATCAGGGGAAGAGCGGCTGTCTTCTCTACAATACTTAAATTAGCAACTGTCAGTATAAAGGTAAATGAAGGCATTTGCTTCTTCAAAGTATACCAAAATGAATGGTATAAGGTGAATTAATCATATAGTCCGCCAGAGACAATTGGGCTGGGAGATCTGGAGAACTTAAATTGCAGAACCTGGTAAGTCAGAGTGAGATTTCTAATAGTTACTGAAGGTCCAATTTAATAAGCTGGCAGTTCATTATGTTAAAGACTAAGAAGTATCTATGGAAAACTTTCTAAAAATAAAGTATAGTGTAAAATAAATTATTAGGTAAAGAAATATTTTTATTTTATTAAAATTGAGTAATATTTGTAGGCTTCTCCTGAGCCCCCAATTTTCAGGGTATCTATTGCCTCAATAAGCAAAATCTTATACACCATGAACTTGATCAGGTGAGGGTTTGATAGAGGGAATTTCTTTGACGTTTTTACTAAAATGCATTGTATAAGGATCCATTAATATTCAGTGATTATTAGTAAATTTCTTAAATTTAGTGAAATATAGTTCAACTGAGAAGTGAACTGAATTAGATGAGTTTAATAGATGACGAATCATGCCAAAACCCCCTCAAGATCTTGCTAAGGAGGATGATACCTCTAAAGGAAATTGCTATGTACATGATTTACATTGAAATAAGCCCTTGCAGCAATAGTGTATTTTTGACTCTGTCAGTGTATCACCTGATATGGTCCAGACCAATTAAGGATAAGTTTATGGTTCCTACCACCAGGTTGATGATGGTAGAAGAACTAATTTTATCAGGAAAAATTCTGGTAGGGCTTGTCTTTGAGAGTTAGTCTAATGTGTTCTTTTTAAGAATAGTATTTTTTTATAGATCCTACATCTATATATTTTAGGCATATAATTTTATTGGTTAATTGCTGTAAGGTAAGTCTTACAATATCTGGGATAGCTGATTCAAGGATGGTTTATGGCTTGAAGGCATTAAAGGTTCATGTATATATAATGCTCAGAAAGGTGACATTTTAATTATATTAATGGTAATTAGACTTAGTAAGCTAGTAAAGCACTGGGAAAAAATAATTCCTGTGCACTAGATCAGACTTTTTAACTTACATAAAATAGAAACTAGAATGCCATTGGCAAATTCTAATGTACTGTTGTTGACCAGATGATAGAGAGTGATAAAAAGGTATCTTACGCCTAAGATGGAAGGTAACTTTTTGTATAATGGATAAAGAAAAGTTTGTATAAATTTTGGTTAGGAGTACTTGTGGACAGCCATTCCTGTAAGAGACTTAAAAGTATAAAGGGAGAGCAGTGGCTTTAGCAGTGCATTAGGCACAGACGCGGCCTTACTTACTTTATTAAGTGGGAAACACTGAGAATGATATACAAGCCATATACTGCTACAGGAAAAGTTCTAATTACAACAATACTAACAGTAACAAAAGCGGTCCCAGATCTATGGGTTCAAACTAGAAGCATGGATTAAACTTATCTTGAGTGTGGCAGTTTATACATACTTCTAGAACGCCATGAACAGCTTCAGCCATATTTTCTCAATATAAAAATTCTTTTCAACCAATAAATGTCAAATAGCCTTGTGTACCAGGATTTTATGAGCTTTTTATGACGATTTTGGTAAACATAGAAGGCTGGAAATAGGGAAAATTGAGTGCTACTTTTTTCTAAAGTTCCACTTTTTAACTTTAGTATTAGATGCCATTTTCCTCAGCTAGGCTTAAATATCAAGTGGCTCTAGAATTCATTTACAAGGTTTAGTAAGAAGATCATAAATCCAGTCCTCTTTTTAGAAAAGATATATGTTTAATAGGAAGTCTAAACCCATCTGCATCTTAAAGAATGGATCCTGATTATTAAACTACTGAAATATTAATTTTGTACTCTTATGGACCAACAAGATAATCTCCCATTAGAATTTTTCATTTTGATAAAGCCAAAAAAGAGAAAGGTTAGTGAAAATTGTTAAATGTTTACCATACAGATATGGATAGAAATGTACAATGGCAAGTAACACTACAAGGCATAGATGCTTTATTATAGATTAGTTTTAATCAGCTCTAGTTAAAGTCTTGCTAAAATTGCAATAGAGTGACCCATTTGATCAGCATTCAGCTGAGACTTGAAGTCACTGACAGCGGTATTACTAGCATTGGTTAAGAGGACAAAAGATTGGTTGTAATTAGGGTGTATAAAAAAGTGTGGGCAGCTTTAAAGCAGTGTTTAAGGATCGAAAGATTATTATTGTATGGGACCCCAAAACCCACATTTTTATGTAATAGTTCTACTAAAGGGTTGGTAAGGTCAGCAACGTATGATAAAAACCTTTATTATCCCACCATTCTAAGGAGTCTTATATCATGTAAATTTTAAGAAGTGGACATTTGTTCAATGGCTGCCTCTTTGTTCATAATAAGGAGGATACTTATCATGTCATTTTGTGCCTAAAAGCCCAAAATTACTTTTAGAAAGATCTAAATTTAGGTGACAATCTAGTACTAAAAAAAGATTTAAATTTAGAAGGTTCTAATTTTGGAAGATTCACATAACTGTTGATTTACCTGATGAGGATGATTGATATGAGTCATATAAATCTTTTATAAAAAATGCAACATCACTAAGGTAGACCAGTAATTACATTAATATAAGGTTCCCAGAAAGTTTATCCATGGCCCGTGGGATGTGGTAGGGGCGTTGAATCACCCCTTCATTATCCAAGTGGGATCAAACAAACTGTTAAAAATGAGAAAACATTTAGCGCGGTCTTAAGCAGAGAGGTCAATTTTCCAGTAACCACTGGCCAAGTCCATCACGAAAAAGATACTGGGAGCCAGCAAAAGGTCTCAGAGAGTCACTAAATTTGAAGTAAGAGGTAGCTATCTTTACTGTTGATAAATTCAGTCATTGGTAATTCATAACGACCAAATGACTCCCATCTTTCTTTTCTTAAATTAGTAATAATGGAGAAGAACAGAGACTTCATGAGGTTAAAGTAGCCCTGCGCCAAGTAGCTATTGTAATTTGAGAGCAATTTTGGCTTCTCATCTTACATTTTTCATAAAGTTGAGATTGAAAGGGGGTAGAGTCTCCCATATCTTATGATGTTTATACATCTCATATGACCATAGTTGTGAGGACCAGAGGAGATAATAAATTATCAAATTAGGCTTCATTGGTAGCTTTATGAACAGCGGATATATTGGAACAATTTTGCACTAGTAGAGCAGCAATAGAGAGTAGCTCCTTTAACCCAAAGTCATGTAGGATCTAAACACCTTAAAACTCAAGTAACTCATCATAGGGTAAAATTAAGACGTAATCAATAAGTTTATTTAACTTAATCATATGTTAAAGATTAAAGTTAGAATTCCTAAAAGGACAGTGATAGTGCCTTGGTAGGCTAGTTTTAGCTCTTGGTCTATGAAGAATTTAGTAAGGAAGGATTAGGTAAACCAGAAATCTCAAACAAGTGGTTAGGAGGGAACTAGCTGAAACAAGTTTTGACCAACATATAAGATTAAGGAGGTATGGGTACTTAAAGGAGAAATGAAGCATACTTTCAAGCGCTTTGACCATAGAAGGGGACAGTTTAACCTTTATGATCCCAAGACACATCAATCTAATTTGTCAACAGAATTGGGAAATTCAAGTAAACAGGTTCTTAGATTAGAATATTTTTCATTAGGAGAATCATGCAAGATTTATGGAACTTGCTTTCCATGTAGAAAAATGTTATCTTTGTATTTTAATGATGGACGCGAGTTCCATAAGGAATTTGGTTCCCAGAAGAAGGTTGTAGTTATTATTATCCAAAGCCACTGTATGATAGAAATTTATAGTCTGCCTAATTTTAGTGGCAAGTGGAAATAAGCACTAATGGCAAGAGAATAGGCGGTTCCTGCCATACCATACTCTAGCAGATGATTGCAATCATGTTGTATTTTATTTTGCTATTAGTTGCAAGGAAATAATATCAATAGGTGATATGGAGTTGACAATATCTTTCACTTTCATTTTATAAACCACAGCTTCAAAATGGAACTGTAATTACCATTTGAATTGGAGTTTTTATATGCTGCAGAATCTAACTCAGGAACAGTATAAAAAGAATTACGCTAGATTATTATTGACTAAAAGTTTGATAGAATCTAAATCCTCAGGAGCACCAGAACTAGGAATTTCAGAAGGAACTATACGTATGGAATAATCATGTGCACATTTGATTTGTCATCACAGAGAGCCACATGCCCTATTGGTGACCCCTCTTTTTATTTCTCATTGGCCATCCTCACTCAACAATGATGTGAAGTATAGTTTCATCTCATATCTTAAGTGCAGTTAGGCGATTACCACTCTTGGTGTAACAGTTTTCTTGAATGTAAAATAGGGGTTTGAAATGGGCTATATGCTGTAAAACTAGTAGAAAGGTCAATGAAGAGGAAAAATATAGGGTGAAATAGACTACTTTATTAAGTTAAAAATTGCTAATATTTATATGGTGCGTGGGCACAAAGTGCCAAGGGGACCTCCATGGCCATGTAAAATCAGGATCTTTAACTTTTTCCAGATTACCCACCTGGTTATTACCCTCGTTGTTATGTCCCATCCTCATGACTGCTAGGGTGGAAGCCACACCTAAGTTTCAGTAAGCGAAGTTGCAATTTAAGAAGGCATCTCCTTCAATTCATAGGCGCATGATGCCTCCTAATAAAATTATCATCAGTGTTTTCAAGGATGGGTTCAATTGTGAGGGCTCAAAAATGGACTTATAAAGACTCGATTCAGGAGAAGAAATCTCAACTTGCCCATCATAAAAATCCTCATAATGACTATTTGCGGACTAATTACCATTTACCATATGAATTTGAGGGTGTGTGTCATGGAAACAGCAGAAGAAGTTTAGACCGGCCTGCCAGTTGGGATGCATGAGCACCCAAAAAGCAAGCCAGAATTTCAGAGGCACTACCAACTGTACAACTTGATATGGAGCTTGGAAATGTGATATCACGAAGTAGTGGTGAAACAGCAAGGTGAGGAGTAGCCCAACGACAAGCCACACTGAACCTATTCCCAACTCAGTGTTTCTAGCTGCAGGAGGTGGGATTACTGTGATAGTTTCAATGAGATCCTTGACATGTGAGGCCATCTCATTGGGGGCAACAAGGAAATGGATTCTTTCTTTCCATTGATGGACATAGGGCCATAAGATCCCCATGTACTGCTGCCAGAAGTTCATAAGAGCGGGGTTGTGGAGCCAAAAATATCAGACTCACTGGAACCAATTGGCGATGGAGGGAGCCATAGTGACCAAAAGAATTGGTAAAGCCTACCTGGAGTGTGGGGCGATGGACCACCAGGGAAATGCCATCTGGGATGTGGTCGGAAAGGGAGATAAAAATTTGGTTTTTTTGTTAAAAACTTTATTTGGATGGAAAGTAAGAAAATTGACCAACAATTTTCTCAGTGTGATGCAACTGATTAAATAGTGGTTGATTGGGTAGTGACAGGATGGGGTTAGGTCCCACAAATTTGACCTAACTGGCGAATTTTTTGGGAATGGGTGGGTTTATTCTTTAGAAACTGACATTGCGAAATTTGGCAGCGGGCTGAGCCTCTGTCAGTTTGACCTCAGACTTCTGAACCAAGGATCAACTGTGTTTCTGACAGTTTGCATGATGGCGTTTGGCCTGACGAGTGATGGGAATCCCTCAAGGCCATCCCATATAGGGACAGGTACATTTGGTTGGGAACAGGTTTGGAATGGCCAACCTGCTTATGCTCGGTCATTTAACCATTCATTCAGTCAACAGCAGTGCATTGGGCACAACGCCCAAATTACTATCAGAGGGCTTCAAACCCTCATTGATGGCGCCCGATATTTGTTCTACTGGTTTAGTGATTGAATTGGAGCCATCAGGCAATCCGGCCAAAATCTCATATTTCATGCTTTTACAGCCATTTGAATTTTAGCCATCAGCCAGATTACCACCTGAATTAGATCTGGCCAATTTCAATTCAGTAATCTTGGCACAGCATTCACTAATTCTCCGCAACAGTTTTGATGAGGTGAGTGTGGGTATCAGGGGTGGGATCCAAAGTGGAAGGGCTGTCACCCATCGCTCATCTACTATATGAGCGAGATCCCAGAGTGATGTGAGGTACCGCCATCCTCTTTGGGTGTCTTTTTATTTGGGAATGAGAAGATGACCCAATTGAGAGCTTTTGGACGCTCTTTAAGACTTACAGTGTGGGGCCAAAGTAGAGGTGAGAGCAGAAGTAATCACTGAGGCAGGTATTCCAAGGAGCGCCTACTTGATATCAAAGATAGAGGTAAAGTTTCTATTTTATGAAGTCATGTAATTTTTGAAGTTGATATTAACTGGCCAGACTGGATTATACTTTAATTACCAAATCATCAAGTGAAAGCCAGTTATATGTCACCAGTGTCATGCTTTTAAAAAGTGAGAAGCAAATACAAAGGGGGATTCTTCACATCTCAATTTTATACTCATAAAAGCTTGTTTCTAGTGAGGGTGAGGTCACTACTGAATTCCTTAATGAGATTGGCTTTGGCTTTGCCAATGTGTTACAGTGTATCAGGTGAGGCAATACAATTCTCATGTGGCTCTACTAAGGCAAGAGGTTAAGTACTTTATTTTTTGTTATTCATGAGCTTCCTTCAACGCTTTTTATATATATAAAGAAAAGAGGCAATACTTCCCTCCTTGTGAGGTAAACTTATCCTTAAAGGAGATAGCTTAGAATCAGTTCTTCCTGAAGCAGAGTAAATGTTGCCACCAAATTGAGCTAGCTCAATTAGCCTCAGATAACTCAGATATTGGCGGGAGGGGTGGCAATATACTCAGATTTAAAATACTGTTATTGAAAACTGTTTAAGTTTTCCTGAAGAGCCCGATTTGTGCATTCATGGAATTGGTAGAGACTTTTTGTTGTACTTTAGTTTACAGGGATTTGTGCCCAACCCATTGGTTTCTGATAAGAATTTGAAGTTCATGATTGTCTTGCTCCAATATAGCAGTCTTTTCTTTTGGATATTTAAATCTGATTCTTATGAAACTTAAAGATGATAAATATTATCTGACATCTTCTTTAGGGTATTGTCCATGATATTTGGGTCAATAGGTTTTCCAGTTTTGTGTAACCAACATTATAGAGCAATGCTCCAATCGCTTGATCCAAAGCATAAGTTTGTCTCATAATAAGGGTTTATCCTGAATTAAAGTAATTGAATGGCAGGTCCAGGAGGTCCTGGGCTCCTAAGATCTTGAGATCTAGGATGACCAGGAACTCTGGGAGGACTGGGAGGCTCAAGAGGACCATATGGGCCATAAGGTCCATTTAAACCGTGCTGACTGAGGGTCCAGGAGCCCCTTGATCATTATCACCGCCAGGAGGCCCTATCACTCCTTCAGGTCTAACTGACCCTCAAGGGTCCCAGGCCTCCAGTTGGACCAGCCAATATCATTTCTTTGGAGGGCGTGAGAATCTTCAGAGCCAGGAGGGCCCAGAAATATGGAACCCTGTGGCTATAAACACTTGTTGTATTATGACCCTTGAGCTGAGTAATTTTATCCAAAGTTTGCGCAATAGATTCAATGTAACATCTAGAAAGTTCAGTATTAATTGTAGTAACCAATTTTTAATAATAGTAAAGTTTCATTAAATCTGTAAGCAACTTCCTCGCAAAGAAGGACTGCTAATCCTATGTCCAATTGGGATAGTTGGTTTTGAATGAAAACAATTTGCTGTCTGTTTATTTTGATAATAGCCTCTGGTTATTTAAAACAACTGAGGATGCCAAGTTGTAATTCTATAACAGGTAGGAGTGCAGTTATTGAGACATGGAAAAAGTCGCAATATCTCTTTATGATAGATTCTCATTACTTGAACTAAACAATGGATGGCATGGTAGATAAACCTTCGTCAGTACTTATCAGTTTGAGACACACTCACTTCTGTGATGAATAGGGTAGCATATTAATTAAACTTCTCATATTGGCTGTGACAGAAGACCCTTAGTTTCAGTGGAATTGATACCTGGAAAAAGAACACCTATTAATAATTGATTAACAGAATCAGAAACATTAGAGGACAAAACAAATAATTTGAGGATCAATAGTTGAAACGGAAATTTCAAGAGTAGCGTGGAACTGTACGTTTTCTGGCTCAGTTTTTTTGGGATTATGATTTACATTGGCGTTTACCCATTGATTAACGCTTAAGATTTCTGAGAGAGCCAATTGAGGCTTCAATTATTTTCATCCATTAAAATATTTTTCACCAGGTAACTTGGGAGAGGACCTGTAAGAAAGCACAGTCTTATTGTTAAGATAGAGATAACTGAAGGCAGATAATTCAACAAAGTGTAACAAAATAAAAATATATATAGAGTTTGAAAAATATATTACCAATAGAGATAAAATTCTGGAAGATCTAAGGAACCTAATATAAAGAGCCTGATAAGTCATAGTGAGAGTTTTTATTAGGTGATATGTGACCTATACTTAAGGATGGCAGTTCAAACTGCTAATGACCAAGGAGTGTTTATTGAAGTAGCCCTTTAAATAAAATATAGAGTAAGGTATAGTAACAGGTAAATTGTCATGGTTGAATGACTTAATGGTGGGAACCAACGCCAAGGATAAGGCTGGGTGACAGGAGGCCCAGAAGGTGAAACTTCAGGCTCTTCCTGACCTCAAGCACACATTAGACCAACGCTGGGTACAAGCCAAATATGCCCAGGTTGGTACTAATGAGGTGCAAAACGCCCAGCCCCTTGTATCAGCCCAGGCGTTGAAACAAATGATCTACATAACAAACAAAGACAGTTCAATTCGGTTAATTGGAGAACAAGGTTTCAAATCCCTTTTGAGTTTTATGAAATTATGAGCTTGGGTATAATACAGCTTCAACAGATAACTTGAGTGTAGCCACTTTCAATATATTCTACCAAATTGGATGGGAGCGTTTGCCTATTGGAGCGTCAATGCTTGGGCACACTTCTGCAAACCCATATTTACCCCAACTCATTTTAGATATGTTTTTCACGACCAAAATTCCTTGTTGTTTGACTTCTAAAAATAAACCTTTCCCATTTTTCATTTTTACCTATGTTATTTTGAACAATCCTGTGCGCGGACCTCTTCAAGGAGGTCTCGTGCTACATTCACCTTAAAATTTTACATATGATCCAGTTAGCCCCTGGTGGACCATTGCTTCACTCAGGTTCCCTCCAACCTGAAAGGCTTACCCCTTTCCCCTTTGTACACTGCGTCATTTTTGGTGTGGTATTTTTAATAATAATCGCACTCTTTAACTTAAGTTATTATTGCACCAGCACCCTCTGCTGGGCTCTAGTAACTGTGGTACTAATGGCTAGTTTCTGTGCATTGGCTCTGTGCACTGAGCACCACCACGCTGGAAACAGGAAAGTCCAAGACATTCTACTTACATAAATAAGTATCTTTATTAAATTAAACTGATCATTTGTATGCTAATCCTGAACCATCCATCTTTCATAGTGTCTTTTACCTTCATTGGCAAGACCTTCTACACCCTGAACTTGGTCAGGTGAGGGTTTGACAGTGGGAATTTCTTTGAAGTCCTTACTAGGACGGATTAGACAAGGATCATCAATATTGGTTGATAAACTTTCAAGTTCTTGGAGTTAGTGATATATATCTCAACTAAGGGGTAAACAAAATAAAATGAATTGGAAAATGGTGAATCTAAACAGCGACCATTCTGTGGATGAGTGGAATTTATGTTGTACACAATATGAAGGATGGTAGGAAGCGGTTTCAACTGGATGGTCTGGCTGACACCAATTTATATAGGATGCTGACAAAAGTGCCATTAAATGATCCACCATGCCATTAGTTTTGGGGCATAGGGCGTTGATAAGACACCTGAATCCATGACAATTCGTTGAGCTTAGAGACCATCTGAGAGGTGAATTTTACTATTGTTCATCAATATAAATTGGGGATAATTGTGTTTTAAATAATATATTCTAGATCAATTTGGCGGTTGTCATCGCCCTCAGGTCTCTGATTGATTTAGCTTTAACCCATTTTATAAGATGGTCAATAGCCACCACTGTATACTAAGTTGATTGCTGCTGGAAGGTAGTGGACCTATGGCATTGATTAACACGGTGTGAAAGGCGTAGTTAGGATTAGCAATTAATATGATGTACTCTTATAATACGGCGCTTCCACTTGTACCAATACAACACCCAATGGCCTTGTGAATAGTAAATGCATTGATTCCAAGTGTAGTATTGCTTAAACTGCTATTATGTTTTCTTGAACTCTCCATGAACCATGGCCTTATGGCCCCAAGAATAAGATCCATTTGCTTAGTTGGTCATGGTTTAAGATATTTGCAACCTTATATTGATTTGAAGAGCTTTCCATTCTTAATGATGGTGTTTTACATCATTTTATTAAAAGCACATTAAAACTCCCAAGACTTGTTGTTATAACGTTGGTCCTGTATTTTATTGTATAGAATTTTTGCCATGTCAGCAGTCTATGTTTTGGTGGGTTGCTGATATAGCTTCTTGGTGTTCTGTGTTTTGCACCAGTCCAATGCTGAATTCTGAAATCATATACCTGCAACTTTAGCACCCAGAGGGCTAGTCTTCTTTCCAGCTCCTTAGAATTTTTGTAGCTATCTGAGGCAAGAGTGTAAGATACCACTTTGAAGTGCACTCTGTGAATGTATACTCAAACTGGTTTCATGTGTAGTCACCACCAAGCACTCCTTCTTGTTAATTGTATAATTCCTATAATGTGCATCAAAGGTCTGTCTATAGTAGGCTACAGGATGCTTTATCCCCTTCTTTCCGTCTTTGGGCTGAGATAGAACAGCCCCATGATGGTGAGTGACGTGACCATTTGGATTACAAATAGTTTGTTTTACATGGATACAAGAGCACTAGTGTTGATGCTAGACAGGTAAAAAGTCTATCAAAAGCTTGTTACATTTTTTATCCACGTATCTTTGAGTCTCGTTCAAAAAAGTGGAATAAAAGTTTTCTATAACGCTAAAATTCTTTATAAAGCACTGATATTAACTAATAATCCTGAGAAAATCTATATGTCCCGCCTCTTAGTTGGCGTCTTCATATTCTTTATGCCTCTACTTTGTCTGGCTGCGGTTATAATCCCTGCTTTTTAATAAAAAAGCCCAAGTACTCAAGCTACTCCTAGAAGAAATTGCATTTATTAAGCTTGATTTTAAGATTAGTGGTAGAAAGACGGTGTAAACTTCCTCTAGATATTGTGGTTATATTCTGAATGTTCTTAAAAAAGTTTGTCACCCATGTACACCAAGATGAAAGAAAATTTTATGATCGCCCAAATGCTGTCCATGGACTGTTAGAAGTAGCAGGGGCATTACATAGCCCCTGGGGCATCTATGTGTATTGGAACATCCTTTAGATGTTATTATGGCACTTCTCTTATTCTTCCCAGAGCACCTCTATTTTCCTTTAACTGGAGATTAGCTACTTGAAAAAGAAGTATTTTGCTTTTCCTAGCTGATCTAGCACACTGACTTTTCTCAAAAGAGGATAATTTTCTTTTTTTGTTATGTTGAGCATCTAGTAGTCAATTACTACGTGATTAGACCTGTCTACTCTTTTAAGCTTAAAATAGGTGATGCCCATGGAATCCTAGATTGTACTAGAACGACCTTTTGGATTAGATGGTCAATTTCTCAATTGATAACTTCATCCGCCGCCTTAGACTGATGGACAGGATGGAGACAAAATAGGTAGGTGATTTCTCATGTCTATATGGTGGATTACGTTCTGTGCACACCCCAAATTAAAGATTTTTTTCGAAAGAACTTTTCTCAGATTCATTGTAAGTCGTTATTTCCTAACACTTTTTGTCCTCTGTAAGGCTGGCTAAGCTATTATGAGGTATTATTGAGTGGACGGACTTGTAGCTCTTGTCTTCTAGTCCAAACACCTCAAACATCCCAAACTCATATATATGTCTTTTACTTCTTCCATTGGTATAATATGATGAAAGCAATTATTTAGTGTCATATTACCTAGAATGGGTAGGGTGAAGGGTGACCAGTAATAAAACTTTACTATGATCTGAAAGGACGAGCTCATGCGCAGTGACAGGGTTTTTGCTTAATCAGTGGAAGTGCGCAAACAATTTGCCATATAGACACGGTGGTTTTTTAGCTTAATATCGTATTTATTATGACTTAGTGACAAGAAGAATTTTCAGGCGTTCTCAAGCCCTAATCAGAATTCCTTATAACTCATATCTGATGCAATAAGTACCTGTTTTGACCATGCCCATTTTAGTACCCAATAGGTACAGTCTCATCCTAAAAATGCTAGGTTTACAAATAACGGAGCTTGACCCTTGACCCTGCCAGCTTCTGCTTATGTAGTACTCTGGGATGTTCTAACCAAGGATTTCTAGGGTATTCCCCTCAAAATTGGTTTTGACTCCATAGGTTCTCAAGGAAGGTGCAAAATGATAAAATCATAATATGTGTTTGGTATGATGATTTCTGGAGCCAATATGACTCTGGAGCAGAACCTTAATGGAAACGCACTGTAGGCCTCAAAAAGAGGTTGAATTGAGTCCTTCAGTTCCATATCCTTTCAATGATTAATATATGGCGCTACCTCAAGTTTTTAAAAGCTTAATCAATACTATTTTAATAGCGCCCACTATCTACTATAGTAAAAAACTTGATATTGCCTATGCTAATATTGAATAAATACACTCAGAATGGTAATAATCAGTAGGGTTTATTAAGTGAACGCCAAGCTTGTCCGCCTTCCTCATATAGGACTGTAGATCCTCGAATTGTGGGGCTGGATTTCCTTAGTTCTCCAATGAGAACGACTATGGTAACCCCTTCTAGTTTTTATATATTGACAGAGGTAATGGGTAGTTTATAATACTATAGTTGCTGCATGTAGGGGTTTCACCACCTCTCTAGCTTGTTCCAGGTTCTTATCTTAGCGTGAGCATGTGGTAATGCTAATAAAATTTCAGAAATTACTGACTGAAGCGTTGAGGGCACCGCGGCACAGCCTGTTTGTGCTGGTTGATTGGTGAACTTCTATACCAAGATTCTACAGGGTTAGGTTGAGCTCTGGCGGAAGTAGAATATCTCTTTTTACTCCACTTACTATTTTCCCAGATCTTTGGTAACAACTGTCCTCATGTAATGCACCTGAAATCTGCCTCTTGTATTGCACTGGATAGTGTAGTGTCCTTTTTAGTTGCATAAGCCACATGTAGTGTCCTTTTTAGTAGCATAAGCTACATGTAGTGTAGCATATGTTGGGTTTTCTGCCCCTGGCGTCATATGTGAGGTTCGTCTCATTTTCATGTTGAGTCGCCTTGTTTTGTAACTTCAATTTTTATTGACACTATATTGGGTACATTGAATGTTGCAGTAATACAAGGAATATAGTTCACCATTTACAATACATAAATTTATTTTTTAAGTCTGTCTAACATAAAATGGTGTAACGCTTTGTAAGGTTTGCAAGCGTTAAATAGGGAGATTTGTGCATCATTATATATTAAACTTTAGTGTTAAATAAGACCTGGGTCGTGAGGTAGAAGCGGTCAGGAAATTCTAGAATCGTTTATCTTTCCAAGGGAATATGTTAAGGGAGGCTGTCTTTCTGGTGATCGTCATCAACTCTCCTCCAATCTCTTTTATGATAAAGTAATTAACTTTCTTAGAAGACACCTTGCCTTGCTAATATTTGGAAGCACTAGTACTTGACTTTCCAGGTCTAGAAGTCCATTAACACTGACATTCAAACTTACTTGCATGCGCCATCCATACTGATCTCAAGCAGTGAATGGAATGTATTTATCTCCCTTTCTTATTGAGCTTAGGCAAGTTATTAGGGTTAGTATATTAGCAGCTGGTATCCTTATTTACTTAACTGAAGCTCCAGGGTAGGTGATATGTTTGGATTGCAAATTCCTAATTAAATTAATATGAGTCAATGTTGATGGGTTAGAAGGTTGCACAGGACGAGATGGCATGTCATCACGGTTGATTGGGTAATTTTAACAGTTAATACTAAGGTCTCAGTAAAAAAAATTTATGCTAATCTTTTAGGGGTGGGCAGAAAATTCAGAATTTCTGTGATAATTCGCTTGATGGACGCTTCATCACATCAAAATCCAAGTCTTCAGACTAGATTTGCGTGCATAAGTGAATATTTTTTTGACTTTATGGCAAGAGACATTGCTGACATATACAAAAATTACCCCTAATTTTATCCCAAAACTAGTCTAATTTGTCAGAGAGATATTGGCGCTTGGCCTTAATAGCTTTTTTCAACTTCCAACAACATTATTTCCATAATTTCGAGTTTGGACTTCATTGCAACTTTTTTTTAGTGAGATGTTCTATTTTCAGGCTTTGGGCCTGCTCTAGGTCGTTCTAAAAGCCAAATCTATGATATAGACTGTTAGAGGGTAGAGTTGTGCCAGTAAAGTTTAATTGAGGGCGCTGAGCTTGCCTTGGCTATCCTTGGAGTTCCACACAAGATCCCAAATATGGTGTGATTATTGATTATGGCGCCTGAGAGGCAATTAAGGTGATGGTCCAACTCTTTCACTAACTGGTTGATATTGCGACCTATCTGGTCATATGCCTCCTGGTTGGCGGCCTCTGAAATCATATGACGCACCAACTCTGATATCAAATATATCTTGAATTGGCTACATTGGTGGGTTACATCTGCCACACATTGTGCTGATCCTCCAGAGCGGTCCAATATATCGCCAATGATATGGGTCAGACTGGTATTATATTAACCAGCTAGTCTGTCCACTCTTTGATTACAACTATCTTCCTGGTGTTGGTTGTGCAAGGTGACAGAGTGGAGTTCCTGGAAGGTGCCATTTAATAGCTCCACCAGTAGATGGTTGTCTTGGTTCTGGGACTCCACAAAAGCTACCAATCTGCTAATCTCAATATTCTGTCAAGATAAGATCCACATGGTCTGGAGGAAAGATATAGTATGTAGCAGGAAATTATCTCAACTATCTGTTACTGAGTAGCAATTTTACAATTCACAATGAATAATGTCATTTTAGAATAAGTAATACTTTGCGTGTAAGATTTCTGTTTTTTTATAACTCTTAAACTTTTCTAAGTGGGTTTCATTGATGGCCACAGTGGAGAGGCGGTACCCATGGTTTATCCATTCCATGACTTCTTTGAGATATTTGTAAGGTAAATTTGCCATTCAGCCTAGGGGACTGATAAGCTAACTTCCCTCCAGGGACAAGTTCCATGGTAGAAACTTCACTCTCCTTGTTTTCTGAACTGCTAAGTTGAAAGTAATCTTATTTGGACTCTCCAAATTCCAATCGTTTGATAGGACTTGTACTAAAAGTCAATGGTAAAGAGAATTAATCTTGACTCATCTTTAATTGTTTTTATAGAATTGTTGGAAGTGCCCTGATTTTTATCACATGAATGTTTACATCAAAATTACTACAGGGCAAGGTTTGTACAGGTAGAATAGCACTCATTTAGGTAAAGCTGTATGAAGACTAACAGCTCAAAGTAAACATGTAGATAGGACAAGAGAGGTAGTGAAGAAGTAATTATAAATGCTGCTGTAGTCTCATTTAGTAATAAAAGCAATGAATAATATATCATGAAATTGAAGTTCTAGTCCCTTTAAGAATTGTATTATCCGCGTGATGATATTTCCATTAATAAATTGTTGCATCTGCCAGCTCCAATATGTGACCCCCCATTATATGCGCTGAGCCCTCTCTGGAATATACTCAGTCTATTGACCTTAACTGTGGCACCTGAATCTCCGGGGTCATCCCACTTTTAACCTCTAAAAGCTCTTGATGCTGTCTCTGGGGTTTGATTTTCATTAGGATGAAAATAAGTACTTTTCCTCTAGGGTAGAGGTAGAGAATAAAACCGGAATTATATATGACATAATTGGCTAAGTAGTTCTGACGATTATCAAGTTGAGGAATTGAACTGGAATGGGAATGTTGGACAATTGCATGTTCAATTAAGTGGGAAGAGTGTTCCAGCGGTGATTGATGTAAGTGGTACACAAAAATCCTTGGTTAATTTTTGATGGGATCCTTCAAATCAGAGTAATTCTTCTACTCTAAAACTTCAGCTGAAGTCCCTAGATTTTTTCACCCAAACTCCATAAAACTCCCGGCAAAAAAGGCCAGCTGACCTAAAACTCTTTCCCAAGCACCAAATTAAATTTTTGGCACATTACTAAGAGAAAACTACCCCTATTTATAAACCTGAAGGGGGTTCTGGGAGGTGCAAATATTTTACCTGGCAATCAGCCATTAAGATCTGGGGTAATCAGCTGAAGTGAAAATATTTTCCAGATGAATGTTTGCGTGACTAAATTATAATGTTACCCCATGGTTATGTCATTCCATCTGATGACCACGCTCCCATATTAAAAGCTTTGGTGAGGCGGAAAGAATCTCAAGAGGCCTGATCAGCATGATTCATATTTTACTAAATTGAGTAACCTCTCGCCTATTCTAATTTTCGCCGCCTTTCTTATTTTTAGCCCTGGCTTACCTTAAATACAAGGAGTTGAAATTATAATATGAGAGCGCTTTTACCCCCAAATTTCAAAATTATTGTAGATTTAATAAATCAAGTTTAATTGTATATTTATTATTCCGCTTATATAAAGTCAACACAATTATCAAGAGTGTGAATTATCCCCCTTTGGAAAGTTTGGCGGAATCCTGTGTACAAGCACCAGCGAGCTTAATCATAGACATGATTCCAACTGAGGTTTTAATATCCAACAACAAAATAGAAGTTTCTTGTTAGAAATTAGAATTGATGTGGTTATGCAATTCATAACAATTAAGTTTTGGAACAATTAGATAATTTGTAATGTAAAATAAAAGATTGATAGAAATTGATCTACCAAGCAAAACAGGTGGCGTGGCAAGGTAGGTTTAGGTAAAATGTAATCACAGAGATGCAATTTGAGCAGTACTGAGAGATATAAGATAATAGAGTATTATTATCAAAGTCTATATTATATGGTTGGACAAGCCCAACCCTCAACGCTGCTTGCAACATTTCATAAAGCTATGGACTAATTTTTAGGTGAGGTGAGGTGAGATGTCATATGCTTTGATATACCTGAATATTATCACCATGTTTATTTTAAACCTTCCAGGACCAATCAATCTCCTTCATGAAGATTTTATTAAATCTTGAGTGGCTAACTTGAAGCTACAATTAAGCAAGTGATTGTTTTCAAAGAGGCAATTATAGTTCCTTTAAAATAAGATCAACCCTTAAGGAATCAAACTACAAGAAAGCAAAAAGCTATAGTGGCCATAGAACAATAAAAAGTATTCGTAATGTCCAAGACTTCTTAAGAGATAATGGATAAAACAGACAGTTAGTACCATTATCAGACTTGGCTGCATCTTTAACATAATTCTTTATGAAGAAATAAAAGTTTTAGTTGAGCCTAGCGCAAGGTCAGGCCTTCAAAGAGTTGACAGTAAGATTTGTATAGCATCAAATATGATGTTTATGAACTTAGACAAGACGTCTATTTTTTATAGATGTTAGTAGTTTCAGGCTTGGAGGAATACTAGCTCAATTAAATCTAAAACGGTAATACTTCCCCATTTTGTTTACTCTAATTTACTCATTTGGGAAGAGAAGAACTACTTGGCTACATAGAGAGAATGCCTGATTATCATAAGGGCTTAAATACTTTCAACCCTACCCATGTGGAGTTAATTTAAGATGATGATAGATCATGTGTCATGTTGATGGTTCTACACTCATTAAAGTTCTTGACAGGAGGCTCTCCAGATAGGTAGTACAACTACTAGTATATAGTATTGAAATTAACTAACAAGCGGGAAGCATACATCTGAATGCATATGGATTATATAGACTCTCTGTGTTTCACTTCAGTTTCACAAAAGCTGACAATTATACAACCTAATAGGACTACCATAAAACAAAATAGCAAAATCCGATGAAGTGAAAACTCTATTGGAAAGATGTTCCAAGGATACAAAGAATATGGAATGGAGTTTGCAGAAGAAGGTCCAGGAGAAATAGTAACCTATAATAGTACTTTGATTGCATGGACCCAGTGATGGAGGCCCACAAACATGATGGGCATAGAAATTTCAGAAAACCTTGCTTATCTTAAGGAAAATTTTTATTAAGACTCAATGTCAAATAAAATAATCAAGCCCTGAAACTGTGTTTACCGTATGTAAGTTTTAGACCTCTTGAGTCAAGATTTTAATATTAATAAATAACACCATCAACACCTTTCCACAACTTATTAATTGGCCGATAGACCACTACCCAAGGCCTCATGTGAAACAAGTTTTTCAATGAAACAACAGACCATTATACTATAATGAATTGTGGACTCAGTGGTGAATATATACACTTTAAGATCAACTTCATAATTAATATACAATTAGGTTATTGTTAGGCACAGATGCCCCCAAAAAATTCTAGCTGGTAATAACAAGAAATAATTACAGAATTATTACAAAGACTGATGGACCTGGTAGAGGTGAGTCATCATTTTACTATCATTACATCCCTTCATCATTTGAAATCATTAATGCATTAATGGAACCTTAGGAGAAACACATAAGAAGATTATAATGAACTACAAGTCAAAATTAGATAATTTTTACCCTCCGCATTTCTTGCCTATAGCTTTAGTTATCACCAGGAGATAACATGCTCCATATAAAGCACTCTATGGAAGCAAAAAAGCATTTTCAACCTCGCCTTTCCCAGTATAAATTCAGAATGCAAAATACTACCCCATAGCAACTATCAGCAAGATTTGGATGATGATTTAATAAAGATACAGTATAAAAGTCAATAATTATAGTGTCGAACATCCCAAAGAGCCAAGCTTAGAGTCATTGATGAACTAAAATATCAGTTTTGTTAGTAGGTAGAAGATCTATAATTTAACATACCTGAGGAAATCATTCAGAGTAGTTGCAATCCATCTGGAAAGGTCCAGAAACTGTCTCAGCCAAGCGAGGAGTTGAGTACTCCAATATTGATTATGACACCAACATAGTGTATAACAGAACATGAACGGAACCTTATATCCTTCCCCTGGTCTCATCCTTGGAGAGGTAATGTCATGGATAAAGCCATTAATATCATATAATAATTCCTATACTTAACTGAACATTTCCAAAAACAACAATTATAGAAATAACTTTAGTGAACTTTATTAAACAGAGAAGACAGAAAATAGAACATAATATATTAGTCAGTGACCAAAATCAATTTAATTGAAGCCATAGCACTTTTATACCAAAAACCACAATGATTTGATGTTTGGAGATGGCGACTATTGAGCTCCTTTTATACTCTGGGATGTACAAAATAACTTGATAGCTGCTGTGATATTTGAATTCAGTTAGTGTTTCAAATGATGGTAGAATGAATAATGATCCGCCTGATATGAGTTTTCATTTTTTTATAACATCATTTGACCTAAATATTATCAAAAAGAGTGCTCATTAGATTAGTATAAGACCAAGATACTGAACCTGGATGTTTAAATAACACTAACTATAACCAATTAAAAAGTATCAAAGAGGCAATATTTGTTTGACAAAGACTAATGACTACACCTAACCAATAAGCATAGATTGAACAAGGAGATGTTCAAAACTAATGTTCAGAAGAAACCCACTTTGTAAAGAAACTCCTTAATCATGGAGCTTAAGTAAATGGACTTCATGAAGAAGCTTAAGATAAGAAGCAGTTGACGTGGAGATACTATTAACAAGTTTAAGTACCCCAAACCCCTAATTATCCAATCACATCTTTTATTTTAAGTATAAGTATAAGAATACTTTGTTATCTGATATACTAGTTTATAATGCAGAATCTTAAGTTTGTCATTGGATTTCATTTTATTTTGGTTTAAGTGAAAGATCTTCAGTAATCAGTCTAAGATAAGTTTAAAAACATCGCTGAGCCAGTCTTAGGATATGACTTATTAAAGGCATTTATGAAAAGGACAACTTTTAAATATTGAGTTTCAAAAGGAAGAGACTGAATTATTCATGTTGTATCTCTTAAAAATCCAACACAAAAAGTTGTCACTAAGGTGGTGACGGAGTGCAAAACATAATATGCCAGCAGAGAAAATTATGATTTCACATATAGAATCTTGCTGGAACATGAGAGCAAACTGTCACAAATTAAGGATTAAACGAAATATCTATAACGTTAAATGACATCTTGCGTGTTCATTTGTGTATTTCACAACCACACCTGGAAGCTCAAACTACATTCATCACCAAAGTAAAAGTGAGAAAGGGTCATGGAGCTTAATGTCACCTTACCAGTATCTACAAATACTTTAAATCTTCATCACAGGACTTTATATGGCTATCTAATTTAGATAAATTCAAAATTTTTGGTTAAAAGATTACTAATAGAAAGTTTTGGTAATCCATCTACATTTTAATTTCAAATATTCAGCCCTGATATACAAAAATTTTATATATATATTTACTCCCATAATATAAGGTGTACATCATGTTTACTAAACTCTGTTACTATAGATTTGACCCTAAAACTTAATTTATGTTTTAATTCATGTAAAAGATGTTAATAAATGTTTAAGTGCACAAATTATTACATGCATTGTTGCTCTGTATTCTAATTATGTTCCCTTTATATTACTTTTTGTTGTATCAGATACTTCCTTAAGCAGTTATCAGAACTGACCCTGATTTGATCACATCACACTTTCTTTGCTTAATCAAATTTTATATATATTAATACTCTCAATCTAATAATATAGAAAATGCAAGTTCTAAGTCAGAAGCTTTTACTTTTCAACTGTACCCACTAGATAATTTCTGATAGAATAAAATAGCATAAGCTTTGTCACTTTAATATATTTGAACTGACATTGTAAGAAGTGATCTTGATAAAATTTAGCATATCCATGGTAATAATTTATTTTAAGTTTATTGACATTGACCTTTTTACTTGTATCAATATTAATCCTTATGTTATTGTCAAGATAAATTATTTATATAAGATACAATTGTTGATTTTAGCATAAGAAATTTAAACTCAATTCTGGATAAAAATTTCTCACAAATGCAGATAAATTTTATAGCTTATTTACATTGTGTATATACTAGGAAAAACAAGTCATAATTTTAGGATCTTGTCCAATGATGTAAACTATTATAGGGCTTACTACAGGAGTTCATTTTAATTAAATTGCTGATAACAAGGGTATGTGATAGTTTTATGAAGGCAACTATACATTTGATTTTCTCGTGACCATATGTATTGATATTGCTTAGGTATTTTCCCATAGGAAGGTACTGACAATCTTCCTTCTAGTAACTAGGAAATAAACTGGACAATGGAAACAAACCTTCAACTTTTTACACAAGAATACTGAAGGAACAACTGAACAAGGGAACCTATCCCTTCAACACTTTATACAAGAGTTCTTGTGCACAAAACAATTAGATAAGAAAATATCTCTCCTACTCTTCCACAAGAGCACATAAAAATTGTATAACCGTCTAATTCACTGTTGTTATATTTCTTTATTAAACAAAAATAAGGTTTGAATAGGTAATTTGGTGCCCAACTCTTTAGTTGGCACATCAATAGGAATGGCACTAGTTGCTGATGAACTTATCCCTACAGAGTAATCTCTAATGATAAACACTTTATCTAGTTAGTTATGATCTCCCTGTAGGAATCCAGCTTATAGGTGCTCACTGGTGTTTACACCGCTGGATCCTACAAAAGTTTTGTTAAAATTTAATAAATATACACCAATAGAATCTTGATTTTACTATGGTTTTTATTAGTAGCGCGGGGTAAAAGAGAAAAAGCAATATTTTTTGACATCCAATTGATCAGTATTTAAACTGCATTAAAAGTTGGGGGGAATTTGAAGATAGGGTTGGAATAGTTTAGATGCATTCCAAATTAGGAAGTATGGTATACTATTTTATAAGTTCTTTGGAAATTTTAAGTTAATTGTTGGCAAAACAACATATGGGATGAGGTTTTGGGGCAGAATGTACCTATGCGGTGATGTTTTGATGTATTTTAACCAATCGCCGCTTGCTAAAATACTTTCACCTTGGGGGGCATCCGCCACGCCTATAAGAGGGGTGGTCCCCATGTAGGTGCTTGGAAGGACCTGATTGTGGCAGGGGGCATATCTTCCAATGGTTGCCCACGGTCTGTCATGTGGTTGGAGTAATCTGACTGCTTGATTCTATGTTTATTGCCTGTGCAAGTTTTAAAATGGTGTTACCCCAAATAACAGGGTTCCACCAAGAATTGGCCAAGGTCTTTTGGCCAATATCCTCAATATCATCATACTCATTATTAAGATCGCTCTTATACAATCATAAATTTGTAAGTGGCTGAAATTTCCCCTTTTTGGCTGAATTTGACCCGAAACATTCTTATTTTTCAGCTGTGGTAAATGTCTGACATCACCCCCCTCAAGAATGTTGGGGGGGAGAATAGGGCCATAGGAAACGGCCATGTACGCAATTAATGGTAATGCCAGTAGTTAGAGATTTGATAGAGTACTCGTTTCCTCTCTTGTAAGTGATGGTGAAGGGACCCTCCTAAATTAATCCAAGCTTACCGCTTCTAGGAGTGATGTGGTTATGGTAGCAAAATACCATGTCAAACACTTGGAATGTAGGTAGGGGGGTTTGGAACTCATTGGCAGCCTGCCCTTCTTTTGTCACTGTTTTTGTTAAATTGGTCATAGCTTTGGTTTGGAGTTGGATTATGCGCTGAGCCAATCTTCTCATGACTTTTTCAGGTTCCTCAACTATAGAAGAGAATTTATCTTTAGCTAAGAGGGCAGGTTTGCCTGGTTCCCGACCATACAAGACACAGAATGGAGACATTTTTAAGATCTGGAGATAGCTACTCCGGTATGCCATAAGAGCACTGGGTAGATATTGATCCCAGTGAAGAGGATCAGAGGAGGCCATTTTTCGAAGAATGGAAACCAAGGTTCCATTTGCTCTTTCCACAGTTTCATTAATGGAGGGGTTATATGGAACTGAAAAAAGTTGTTGTTCTCCCATAGATGTGGCCAGGATTTTGACTACTCTGGAGGTGAAATTCTTACTATTATTACAGAGTAATCTAGGAGGCAGCCGTGATATGTGAAAATGTGTTAAAGTAAAAAGGTGGCGGTGGCCTTGGCCATTTGGGAAGGAAGAGCCATGGCTTAAACCCACTTAGTGAAGTGGTCAATAGCTACTAGGATAAATCTGTTTCCACTAATAGACTAAGGAAAGGGACCTACTACATCTGAACTGATGGTGTGGAACAGTTGTTGAGGGATATTTGGTTGATATTGGTATCTAGTCTTGAAACTGGAATGCTTCTTACACTTAAGGCAGGCTTCCATGACGCAAATAATAGATTTCATCATACCATCTATAAAAATATTACTTTGGTTGTTATTGGCAAGCAACCCAGTAACCTTTTTACTGCACAGGTTCAGTTTTCTCATGCACTTCGTCACATTGTATAGAATGAATTATTAATTGATAATAGTATGGAGACTATTATCTATAGTTGAGTATGAATTATATTTTGGCAATGCTCGGCCAGTATTCCCAATTAAATACTCATGATGACGTACTTGTAGGGATTCGTTACCTTGCTCTTGTCCACCTGATCTTCGCTGAGATAGCCAGGTAACAGTCTCTTTCAGCCCAACACACAGTTGGCAGCTATCCCTGATTGTGGCTCTTTTTTCCTAGATCCCCACTCGGATCTTTACTCTTCTCTCTGAGAGTCTTCCAATTATTGCCCTCTGCAATAATATCTTTGATACAGAGCAACACAATAGAAGCTGATAGTCTAACTATATATAAATTGATAACTTAAGCTATTTTACTAAATGCTGTAAATACTGTTTTTTTATAGTAAATCCTAGGGAATATATATAGTGGGGAATTTGGCTGTCTAACCCTTGGTTGATACCTCTTTGATGAAATGGCAGCCATTGCCATTAGAATCACTCACCCTTGTATCAGCAGCAATGGTCTTCCCCATCCTGGCTAGGATTCTGTCATTGGACATCCTTGAGGCCTCAAACGGAAAGAGTCATAAAACGTGTCCCTAACGTTTTCCTCTTGATACAAGCGAACCAACCATATTTTGCTAGTGACCTGCTTAGATAATTGGACTTAATATCCATTATGGCAGGTCACTCACAAACCAATTGATTTGCTAGTTGCAGATGGTGTCACTCGCCTCACAACTTGCTATTAATTCCCAATCAGTTGGTGATGAAACCTGACCGATCCCAATTGGTACACCTGATAGTTAATCACTTACAAATGCCTCTATTTCGTTGGCAACTCCACCCGATGAGATCTTAAGTATTTGTCCAGATTGATCCCCAATGGATATGACCAGGAGAATATCCCAAAATCCCCCAAATGTAGTTACTCCAAAACTTGGGCCAACCAGTTTCCAATTCACTTCGCCATAGGGAATTTTCCCCTGGCGATACCAGGTAATCTAGCAGGCTGGGAATATGGGAAAAACCTAACACAACCCCCCTCTTGCCTAGATTTCCAGAGAGAAAAGGACTGGGGCATGAAAACACTGCTTCAGATACTGGGTCAAATATTTCATTGGCTCAAGCAGAGTGCACTCATCAATACTCAACGCTGCTCGGGATGGCCTTCAGCATATGGCGTTCTTCATCTTCCTCCTAGCTACCGCCTTCTCAGAGCGCGGTCCCCACAACCTGCTGTTGTGCCAGGCTGATCAATTTACACATAATGATATTAGTACCAGGATCCGGTTTTCCCCCATCAGGGATATGACCTGCTGTCATATTCAGGATTCTTGGTCTGGCGTCCTTGATTTCCTGATTTTCTCCTCATCCTAGACAGAAACTCTTGCCATTGATGTTCATTTTGGGGCTTAATTAAGAAAACTTATTTCTATTTGCCCTTATTTTGCTCATAAACTCTTGGCTCAAGTTATTCCTAATTCTTCCCTTGGAGAGCTTATCTCATTAATTTTTGAGATTAATTTCTCCAAAATTGGAGTTAATAGATTGTAGACTGCATAATGTTAACTTCTATATAAGTCTGACATCCCCCCTCTCATCCAGCTCATATGTCAAATTCTGAGTCATGATACCAGCAGCTCCTAAATAGTTTGTCTGATCCAGACCTCCTTCTCTTCCAGCAGATGAGTCAGGATGCTTGGTGGAACCTCTTTTATGGTCCATCCAGGACTCATACGTCTAGTCTGGCACCAGCAGCTAGTCCTTCTGTGAAATTACTGGAAAAAGTAATCCCTCCAAAACCAGGTGGGTTATCATTTTGAACAACTCTCAGCCAATTCTTCCTCTGTTGTCGATTCCAGAGTTGGACTTCAAAACTCTCCTGGACTTGGCTCCTTTTGCTGATGCTCTGAACATCGTCATAGATGATCCAGAGATAATGCCGGTTGCTCTGGATCATTCGTTTCTTGCTGGGTTGGACCTGATCCCTGAGTTCCTCTTTCAACTCAGTCAGCATTACAAACCAGCTGTTCTGGTCTCTGAGCTCACAATTGGTAACAGTATTCGTTTTGAGCTCCCCTACGCTGAACTCTGGGCCTAAGTTTTAGGGCTTTGACTCTAGCACTGAATCCCTCTGATCTTGCTAACATCCTGGATTGGGATACCGCCGCTTATGTGCTTTGCTTTGCTGGCCAAGTTCTTCGAAGTTGGTCCACAAAGCTTCCAGCCTCGCCTGGGTTCCACCATTTGTTCAGCTTTAGCATCTGAGAAGCCCGTAGTCATCGCTTGCAGGATGCAATCTGTTCCCTGCACAACTATATCTTCTCTGGCACTTCCCATAAGTATCTTCCACTGATGGCGTTGATAGGGGACATGATTCAGCAACACCCATCAAGGATCCCTTCTTTGTTGCCAGCCCATATGTCTGGTGTCCTTGATGAAGCCCATCGTCAGGCGCTCAGTACTAATATTCTCACTCAGGTACCATATCAGGATTACTTGGGTTATTCACCACATTGCCTCTTCTTATACTTTCGCTTTCCTCCCCACTCCAGGGTTTTGCAATTGGCTTCATCTGACATCTCAAATTTCCCTTCCCCTAGTCGCTTTTTCACAGGGCTCAGCGTCTGCTCAAAGAACGTGGTTTCATGTAGGTCTCTCCCTCGCTAGCGTCCAATCTCATATTGATTTTGACGGGCTGTTCATTCCTACTGCGATCCATTCTCCCTCCCCCAAGAGGTGACATAGGTGGAATCATCCCCATACAGGGGACAATCAATAAAAAGAAAAATTATAAAAATACATCAGTTTTTTTCTCTGTGTGGTTTATAATAATATTTTTTTCCAAATTTTTTATCAATTTTAAATATTTAGTCTTTTTTTCCTATGGGACCTGACCTTGTTTTAGTTCAGCGGTCCATCTTTTTTATTTTTTCCCCCAAACTGGGTCCTTGGTACTAAAACCTTCCAGTTTTCTATAATTCAGAGGTTCTTTTCTCGGACTTAACCATCTAGTTTGGTTCAAAGGTCCTTTTCTAGGACTTGATCTAATCATCAGGACATAACCAACTTAATGGTTCATCAGTCCTTTGGAAACTCTTTTGTTTTTTTTCATCAATCCAACGCTTTAGATACTTAGCATGGACTCGATTCAAAACTCTTCCATCCAAGAGATTCTTGATGGAGTAAGCATCAGTTGCGATCTTGACAATCACTTCAAATGGACCTAACCACAATGCATCTAATTTGTTTCTTCATTCGAAACCATGCATATTGCAATAGGCAACTCATTCCCCTATTTGGTATTCTTCTAAGGCTGGTAAGTTTTTATCATCCATCAATTTTGCTTGTATACTTTTCTTCAAGGTTGTATTGAATGCTTGCAATTGCATATCTATCAGGATACTAATCAGTCAGTTCAAGTATTGCTTAGTACTCATCCCCAACATAAGTTCCACCACTGAATATAAAATTGGCGGCAACGCGGCCTTTCTTCCATATTACAATCAAACGGCATCTTTCCATCGCTGTATGATGACTAATATTGTAGGCAAACATCACCAAACTCAGGTACATTCCCCATGTGGAAGTTCTCCCTGCAACTAGATTCCTCAGCGTCGCGCCCAACATTCCATTGACCCATTCTACCAGTCTGTTCATCTTTAGCTGGTAAGGTACTGACATGACTCCTCAGATCCCCATTATATCATTTAATCTCAGGATCACACGAGACATGAAGTTTGTCCCATTGTCGCTAAACAATACCTGCGAACATCCATGCTGGTATACCAATTGATTCAGGATGAACCTCGCAGTACTGGTAGCATCTACTCTCATTAGGGCCTTCATCTCAACCCATCTCATCAGATGGTCGATAGCAACTATAATGTACTTGACTCCTCCTGTGCTCATTGTCAGCAGTCCCATCACATCAATGGACACCGTGTGCCAGGCAAATCCAGGGCGGACCAGTCAGTATCCAGTTGTATTCTTATGTGGTTTGTGCAGCTGGAACTCCACGCAACAAGCTAGATAATATGCGACATTGTAGTTGATTGATTCCCAGTAATAATACTGGTGAATATGATTTGTTGTTTTCCTCAGGCCTCCATGCCCGACAACCTTGTGAGCAGCTTGTACTATCGCTGCTCTTTCCAACAGTTTCAGGAATAATCGCTTCCCATTGATTGTATTGAATATTTGTCAATCATGGTCTCAGTGTTTTCCATCACTTTTTGAAGTGCACCTTGGATTTCTCGGCGCTCATCCCCAATTTTTCCTTTGACCATTATCTGGAATAGCTCATCCGCCTGTGGGTATACCAAGTGGACCATTGGCAACCACGATAAGCCATCCATGTTCTGGTGAGAAGCCCCTGCTCGGTGGACAATCTCATAATCATAAGCCTGGAGCTTAAGTTCCCATTGGGACAGTCATCCTTCTGGCTCTCTTAAGTTGTGCAGCCAACGCAGTGAAGAGTGGTTCGTTACCACCTTAAAGTGCATTCTGTGGACGTACACCAAAACTGCTTGCATGCGTAAATGACCACAAGGCATTCCTGCTCAGTCATGGTGTAGTTCCTCTCAGCAGCTGAGAGTGTCTGGCTCACATATGCCACCGAATGTTTGTCCCCAAGTTTGTCTACTTGGCTCAGTATGGCGCCAAAATGCTGTCAACAAAGCATCGGTTAGAAGAATAAACTCCTAATTGAAATTTGGATATTTCATAATTAGCAAATCTATCAAATACCGGCGTAACTCATCAAAGGAGTCCTGGGCCTCTTCATTCCATTTTAATCCTTTTTTCAGATCCTTTAATAAATGTAATAATGGCTCAGCTATTTGGGTGAAGTCCCAAATAAATCTTCTATAGTATCCAACCATCCAAGGAACACTTGTATGTCTCAGAAACTCTTTGGTACAGCCATACATTCTATAGCTGATATATTCTGGGTATGTGGCTGAAATCCACTGGAGTTGATTATGAATCCCAGGTATTTCAACTCTTTCTAAAGAAATGGCACTTCCTTGGCTTGATCTTCAAGTTAGCCATGGACAATTATTTAAATACTTCTTCCAAGTGGTGTAGGTGATCAGTAAACGTCCTACTGAACACGTTTATATCATCCAGATATACTAGGATGCATGACAACTTCAAGTCGCTTAATATTGCATCCATGGCCCTCTGAAATGTTGCAGGCGCATTGCATAGACCCTGGGGCTTCCTCATCAGTTGGTATAGCCCCTGCGTGGTAATTATTATACATTTTTCCTGGTCTTCTTTTGGCAAGTCGATCTGCCAATATCTCAAGATCAGATCCATCATGGAGATATAATTCGCTTCTCCTAAATGATCTAGCACATCGTCAATCCTCAGTAGGGGATACAAATCCTTCTTCATAATTTTATTCAGCCTTTGGTAGTCAATTACCACTCAGTTGGATCCATCCTTCTTCTTCACAATCAGGAATTGGACTCGCCCAGGGACTTGATGACGGGACTAGAAGCCCATGCTTCACTAGTTTTCTGATTTCATCTTCCACTACCACTTTGGCGGCTTTTGATTGTCAGATTGGTCTCATCCTTATCAGCAAATTTTCCCCAGTGTTGATCTTGTGGATCATGTCTCGTGCACATCCCAAATCATGGTCATCCTGAGCGAACACTTCATGATACTTTTGAATAGTTTGAGCACCTTCTCTTGCTGGCCTTCCAACAGATCAGTGAGCTGCTCTCGATCAACCAATAGGTTGATATTTTCAGTTACCCCAGCCAGTAATCCCATTTCATTGAGAGACCCAAAATCGTGGAATCTTTTCAATCAGCCATCAGGATCAGGTGAACAAATGTGATGATCTGATTCCTCTTGATCCTCATTGGTTTTTCACCCAATTTCGCCAGGAGAACTCGAATTTCTCCATGCCTGGCATTATTATCCCAGGAGCCACCCATGGCTCCACTCTGGACTTCTTCCAGGGGCTTCTGTTCTCCCCATACAACAGCTCAGGAATCTTCAATGTCAACCCCATGTCAACTATCATCTGCAATCCTGGTGGTATGGTCCTCTCATTCTTGATCCTCAGTGGAATCCCAGTTCTCTAGGATTTCCGCTGGCATTTCACATCGCTTCCTACTAACTAATTGGTACCAAATTGGGAAAATGCCGTCATTGTATATTAGATTGATGAAGTTGTTTCTCTAATTCAGAAGAGCTTCACCGCTCTTCTAGTATACCAATGGTAGCGTCTGACCCAAGATGGTCAACGTATTATCCTCAAAGTTACATTTAAATCCATAACCCATAGAAATTCTATTCCAATCAGAATGTCATAGTTTTGGTTCGCCAAAACTATTGCTGGCGCAGATACCACCGATGACCCAAAATCATAGTGGCAGTGCACAATACGCTCCACAGGAAACGGTGGTGTTCAGAACAGCTGTCCTGTATTCTTTCTTGTGTTCCAAGTCAGACGAGATCTTCATCCTCTTTACCATCTTGGTCAAGACAATATTGATGGGCACTCTGCTGTCAACAATCTCCCTCACCCTTACTCAATTCACTTGTATGTCTATATATTTACACTTAGAGTATTTTAATATAATGTTTACTGAGTGAATAATGGCAGTATTAGCCGAATCTAGGGTGTGAATAATTTGCACCCATAAATCAGGAAATGATTCCTTTATCACGCTGAGGGGGATAGACAGATTAGCCTCATCTAAACGGATGTTAGATATTTCTTCAGGATTCTCAGCAGTTCAAATCTTGTCTGCCAGTTGTTGGGCGTATGGCTGGGCAAATTCCTTGATTATCTCAGGGTTGATTCTCTTCGCCCCAGCTCTGGTCATGGCATTTACATCCATATTGACCACTTGATACAGCTGATCCTGCTCATCATCTATGAACAGATCGCTAATATCAATTTCTTCACTCATAATTTCAGGAGGAACATGTATCTCCGCAGCTCTAGACTGTTCCTCATATAGGCCATGGGCCCTTTTCCCGAATCCTTGGTAGCTGCTGACTCCTTGGCCTGGACCACATTAATATGATCCTTCAGCTTTTTACAGTGTATGGCGAAATGTCCTTTCCCACCACACCGATAGCAGACCTTTTCCTTCTTGTTTAACCATCTGAATTCTTTGGGCTTATTTACTGGCACCGTTTGACTAGTTGCCCCTTTAGCTCCTTCATTTCCCTTCATGGGATTTGGATTTAATACCAGATTTGACTTGAAGCTTCTATTTGGGGCCATCAAATGTCGCTCCAAAAAATCTTCAAGTTATCTACCATTTGCAAGCTAGTTATTTCCATTACAAACATGGAAGATATCATGTGATGTAAATTGTGATAGGGCCAAAGGGCCGCTTGCAAGGCGATTCTAGCATTAAAGTCATATAATACCTTTGTTATGGCCAGGATCTATAACTCCTGGTAAAACCAATCTGTGAAGCTAGCTAGAGACTCATCTTTATGGAACTGGATTCCCATAAATTCCTGCTTTCATTTCAACATGCATGTTGGACTCCCAAACTCTTTCATGATGGCTACCTTTGCCTCAGCATACAACCAGCTGTCTCCCTCCAGGTGAGGTAACACCAAGTTCTGACAGTCAGTGTCTAGGCAATTCATGACCATCAACACCTTTTGACAATCACCGTAGCCATTCATGGTCATGTCAAACAGTCAGAAAAATGCTGGGGTATTATCCTGATGAAACGTTGGAAATTTTGGCGTTGCCCTAAATTCCTCCGAGTTATTTCTGGCCAATTCTCACAGTTCAGCTACTCAGCTAACATGCGGAGTGACTTTAGGCGTCATCTCTGAAATGGCAGCAAAAGCGGGCAGCATATTCCTTGGGGTATTTGACTTCCCAAGTATTGTGCAAGGTCTTCTTTCTTCAGCATCGCTTGCCATATCAGGCTCACAAGCACATCTGTGAGCTTTAAGTTCCTCCACTTGTTTGACTAATCTCTTGATATCTGCACCAAAATTTCTTAAACGAACGCGATCTGCTTCTCACTCCATTTTCAGGTATAAGACCTCTCAAACGAGGTCCCCTTCTTTTTTTCTTCAATGAGTTTACTTTGAGTAACTCATTCTCAAAGCTTGCTACATTCTCTATTCCTTCCTCCACCTTGGTGACTCATTCTGCTAATGCTGTGAACTCCTGATGGCCCACTGAGTTTAAGGCATTCTGGTTTACAGTGGCTAACTTGGTCCACAATTTGCGTAGCTCTTCTTTGTATGACATTCTTATAGATTCTTCATTCAACTACCCCTGTAGTGAGCATCAACTTGTAAAAATTTACCTTGGTTGTTATTGGCAAGCAACCCAGTAACCTTTTTACTGCACAGGTTCAGATTCCTTGTGCACTTCGTTGCATTGTATAGAATGTATTAAGCAATAATAATATGGAGACTATTATCCATAGTTGAGTATGTATTATATTTTGGCCCAACGCTTGGCCAGCATTCCCAATTAAATAATTGTGATGTCGTACTCATAGGGATTTGTTCCCTTGCTCTTATCCACCCAATCTTTGCTGAGATACTCTGTTAACAGTCTCTTTCAGCCCAACACACAGTTGGCAGCTATCCCTGATTGTGGCTCTTTTTTTCCTAGATCCCCACTCGGATCTTTACTCTTCTCTCTGAGAGTCTTCCAATTATTGCCCTCTGCAATAATATCTTTGATACAGAGCAACACAATAGAAGCTGATAGTCTAATTATATACCAAATTGATAACTTAGAACATTTTACTAAATTATGTAAATACTGTTTTTATAGTAAAATTTAGGGAATATATATAATGGGGAATTTGGCTGCTCAACCCTTGGTTGATACCTCTTTGATGAAATGGCAGCCATTACCATTAGAATCACTCATCCTTGTCTCAGCAGCAATGTTCTTCCCCATCCTGGCTAGGATTCTGTCATTGGACATCCTTGAGACCTCAAACGGAAAGAATTAGAAAACGTGTCCCTAACGTTTTCCTCTTGATACAAGCGAACC
>JAKSZP010009296.1:0-202662 GCA_022478985.1 Massospora cicadina
GGGATGGCATTCCTTTCTATGCTTCAGATGAGGTATTAATTAGGCCTGATGAACAACGCGTGGTTGACACTAAAATCACGCTCCAAATACTCCCACCACTGTTTGTTACATATTATAAGTCTTGAGGGCGTTAGCCTTGGAGCCCCAGGTACTGCCTGGGATACTAGACCCAGACTACCAGAGGCTATTACCATTTTGCTGGGAAACCTCACCAGAAAAGACATTGTCATTTGAAAACACCAAGAAATTCCCAAGGCTTTCTACTTCCAGTGGAAGATATTGAACGTGGTCACTCTGTTGGCTCAATGGAAGATTTGGGTTTTCCTAGGGATAACCTGGTGTGTACTCTACCTAGTGTTCATATTTCGGATGAGTTAACCCCAGTTAAATTGAAAAGCGGTCATACCTTATTAGATGAATATAGCGACATATTCTCTAAGTCTGACAATGACTATGATCACATGAAAGGCTGGTGTCACTCTATTGATGTGGGTGATGCCCGCCATATTCATTCAAAACCTTACCATAAGTCAAAGGTGGAAGAAGAACAAATGAGGACAGAGATCCAGCAATTGCTAGATGAGGGGTTTTTAGTTCCTTCACAAATCCCTTGGTCTTTCACTCAGTTGCTTATTAAAAAGAAAAACGGATGTCATTGGATAGTTATGGACTACCAAAAATTGAATAATTTCACAAAAAAGGATAGTTATCCTATCCCCCACATTGACGACGCCCTGGACCAACTTTCTGGATCTAACTTTTTCTCCGCCATGGACTTTCCTAGCGGCTATTGGCAAATGGATCTTCCCCTGAAGATCAGGAGAAATGTGCCCTCATTTGTAGTGAGGATCTTTTCCAACCAACCCAATTACCGCAAGGGTTGTGTAATGCACCTGCATCTTTTCAGCGGGCGATGGACCATATTTTGCAGGACCTGAAGTCAACTTGTGACATTGTATATCTTGATGATATCACAGTGTTTTCACAAACCTTAAATGAACATCTTGATTATCTAAAAAAGGTGTTTCAAAGGTTACACAAGTCAAATACCAAGTTAAAGCCTTTAAAATGTACCTTTTATTTAACTGAGGTAAGCAGACCAGGGGATGGACATTACCAAACTAAAAATCATAATAAAAAATAACGATTCAAATGAAATGCCTAAAATGGACGGATCAATTGAATCATACCTAACAAAACATCCAACCAGGTGAGCAGCGAATACTACTATCCCTCCATGGTGGATGGGGAGGGGGGATTGGGGGGCTCTTCTTTGGCTGCATCCATCTCATCCAAGAGTAGGGTGCGTGTTAAGGAAGATAGTAAGGGTGTGGGGGCATCAGCGGCATGGAGTTAGATATCCTTGATGACTGGAACTTCCGAATAGTTGCCAGCCATCATTATACCAATGATGTATTTGGCCAGAGCGTCTTCAGCTTTGAGGTGGGCATCTGGGAGTTTAACAAACATGGCAATGTTGGTTTGGGTTATTTTTGCTTTTGGATTCCGTGCTACCATTACCATGTTCTGAACGGCTTCAGTAATGTTTTTGTATAAAATTTTCATGTTGATCTTACTTTGTGCAGTAATATTTTTGGGGATGATGGGAGGTGGAATTCCTCCTATGAGCGCAGCCACAGATTTGGTGGCAGCTTTGCAAAGCAGACGGTAATCTGGTGTGGCGGCTGCTTCTACTGCAAGCTGGTGGTTGCTGTAGAACGGTTTGGCGTTAGGTTGTGGGACATATTTCTGAGGCGGAAATTTTGCATCCCATTCTGCGTTACAGAGCCACTCAACTTGCAGCGTCAGTTCTTCAATGACATTACCTGATTCGTCAATTTCATCCAATAATTCCCATGGATTTTGGTTGAATTGGATTGGGGAATCAGCGTACAGTTGAGGTTTGTTTGATTCATTTGTGGATGCATGGGATCAAACTGGGATCCAATCTGATGTTTGGTTGGATGAATTATTTATGGCATTGGGGCAAGGTGGATGCTGATTGGTGGCTGTAGGTGCAGCTGCAGCATCAGGCATTGGAGGAGGGGGAGGTAGGATTGTACCACATGTCAGAGTTGGTGCGGGGTGGGTGGCGGATTGGTGGGCGTCAGGCAAACTTTTGGCGTTGGCAGAAGTTTCTGAGTATGGGCATTTGCGTTTTGAGTGGTCTAACTCAAAACAGGATCAACAAATCGTCCATCCGCCCTCAACGCGGGCCCAGAACAGATGGTTGGGGGCAGATGGGATGGTGGCACGAGGGGGAATTGCCAAAGAAATTTTTGTAAATTCAGGGCTGATTGTGGCATATGCTTAAGGCCCAGCGAGGCGTGTGGCCCCATTTGGGACCACAAATTGTAAGATGGGGTTGGCACCGTAGGCTGCCAAACCTTCCATCAGCTCCTGGTGGAGCACTTCAGGGGGGGAGGTAGGTGGGCAAACCAGCAAACTGGACCACCAAGGTAGTGTCCATTTGGAGCTGGGTCCAAGTTGTTGGAAAAGGAATATTATTGAATATTAGTGGCATTATTGCCGCAGTGGCCACATCAGCTTCACAGGGGAAGCCAAGATCAAAGTACCCTTATAGGGGCAGAAGTCAATGAAACAGGCTGGTGTCATCACCGCCTGAGCCATTTTGATAATGGCTTGGTCATTGTAGGGGAAGAATATCCTATATTTGACCCTAAGGCCAAAAATGCATGTTGCTCTGGGGGAGCACCAGGGGGCAGCGGGGCACTGCTTGGGTTTGGGCAAGATGGGTGTCGAGATCCTTGGGAGGAACGAATCATCCCAAGGGTTTGGAATGACTGGACGAGCCAGTCTGAGCGCGTTTTCCTGTCAGACGGAAAATGGAGGGGGGAGTTTTGCTGCTGCCCCATGCTGGGACAGTTGGTGGGGGATCTGACAATACTGGAGTAAGACTTTGGTGTGTGATTAAGTGTTTGCTTTTAATTTACTAAATTAATTTGCTCAGAAAGTTAAGCTGAGCAGAGAGAGAAGCCTTTAAAATGTACCTTCTTCCAACATAAATTATATTTCTTGGGCAGTCCATTTCTCAAGAAGGAATTTAATTCATGCAAGATATGGCTGAAGCAATTTCAAAAATGACTCCTAAAAATCTATGGGATATACAGTATTTCTAGGGATGATGAGGTATTACCATCAGTTTATACCCAAGTTTTCCCAGCTCAGAGAACCTCTTGCTCGTTTATTAACTAAGAACACCCCTTTCTATTGGGGCGCTGAACAGAAGGCTGCTTTTGAGACGTTGAAACAACTGCTACAACATCGTCCTATTCTAAGGCACCTTGATTACAGTAAACCATTTATTCTATTTACTGACGCTTCAGACTATGCCGTTAGGGCTATCTTAGCCCAATTAGATGAAAATGGTGTGGATCATCCCGTTTCTTATTTATAGTAAAATGCTGTCTAAAGCAGAATGCGACTACAGTGTAACTGAGAAGGAGTGCCTTGCCATTCTGTTAGCTGTGAAGCACTACTGCCCTTTCTTTTATGGGACCGCTTTTACTGTGGTTACAGACCATGCTTCCCTAAAATGGTTACAGAACATGAAGGATCCTACTGGCCGGTTAGCTCACTGGGCTCTAAAGCTACAGCATTATGATATGAAGATTGAGCACCATGCTGTGACTTGACACATGAATGTTGATGGGTTGACTTGGCTGCCCATCCTTCACTTGGATAATAGTGAGGCGGAGAGGTTACATGACCTCTTAATGACCCCCAATGAATGGGAGGATGAAGATGAGCCCATTCAGAAGATGTTAGCTCAGCACTCCTGTAACACAAAAGTAGAAAATGGGAAGTTGTACAAGCAGGTGAGATTGAAATGGCTGCCTTACCTTTGGCCCTTGGAACACGTACCTGCTATCCTAGAAGCTCACTCCACCTTAGGCATGGTGGGGCAAAAACTTATGAGTGGATTAAGGATCGGTACTATTGGGATGGTATGATAGAGTCTATTGTTGACGTCTTGGAAGCTTGCCTTACTAGTAACTTGCAATCTTGTTTCAAGACTAGATACCAGTATCAACTCACTACCCCACAACAACCGTTCCACACCATCAGTTTAGATGTAGTAGGTCCCCTTCCTCAGTCTACTAATGGGAATAAGTTTATCCTAGTAGCTATTGATTATTTCACTAAGTGGGTGGAAGTGGTGACTCTTCCTGCTCAAACGGCCAAGGCCACAGCCACCTTTTTATCAATACATATTCTCTCAACATGGGTGCCCCCAAGTCTTACTCTGCGATAATGGCAAGAACTTTACCTCCAGAGTAGTCAAAATCCTGGCAACATCCATGGGGGCCCAACAACTTTTATCAGCTCCAAATAAAACCTCCATAAATGGGACTGTGGAAAGAGCAAAGGGAACCTTAGTATCCATTCTTCGAAAACTGACCTCCTCTGATCCTCTTAACTGGGATCAATATCTACCTAGTGCTCTTATGGCATACTGGATTAGCTATCACCAGATTTAAAAAATGTCTCCATTCCATGTCTTGTATGGGCGGGAACCAGGCATAACTGCCCTCTTAGCTAAGGACATATTCTCTTCTAGAGTTGAGGAACCAGAGAGAGTTATGAGAAGATTGGCTCAACGCATAATTTAACTCCAATATGAAGCTATGACCAATTTAGCAAAATAGTAACAAAAGAAAGGCAGGCTGAAAATGAGTTCTGAACCCCACTACCTACCTTTCAAGTATCTGACATGGTGTTGTATTACCATAACCATATCACTCCTAGAAGCGGTAAGATTGGAACAATTTGGGAAGGTCCTTTCACCATCATCTACAAGAGAGGAAATGAGTACTCTATCAAATTCTAGCTACTGAAATCACAATTAATTGCGTACATGGCCATTTCCTCCAGCGCTACTCGCCCCCAACATTCTTGAGGGGAGTGATGTCAGATATTTACCTTTGCAGCTCAAAAATAAGGATGTTTTAGGTCAAGTTCCACTGAAAAAGGGAAATGTCAGCCATTTGCAATTTTCTGATACTATTAAGAGCAATTTTAATCAAAATGTTGACAATATCAACCAAAAGACCCTGACCAATTCTCAGTAGAACCCTGTGACCCAGGGTAACACCAATTCAAAACCTGCACGGGCACTTTCTGCAAAATCAAATGATTGTATTTTGCCAATCGCTTATTGACTTCAGGGAAACCAGAAGAAGGTACTCCCCCAACCATCACCAAGTCCTTCATTACAACTGCGCGGGGGCCACCCCTTTTATAGGCGTGGTGGCGGGCCCCCAAGGTGAGAATAATTTCTCTAGCAGTGATTGGTTGCTGTACATAAAATCCTTACCACATGGGTATATTCTGCTTTAAACCCCAACGTCCATTTTCCCAAAATTAACTAAATCTCCCCAAGATCTGATAGGATTGAAACCCATACTACCTTAATTTGGAAAGCATTAAAGCTATTCCAAACCTATCCCCAAATTCCCTCTGACCTTCAAAAATAGTATAAATACTAATTGCTGAAAATTGGAAAGGGATTACTTTTTTTCTTACCCCCGCGCATTTAGAAAACCATAAAAATTACCATTTTTTAATAGCGCTTTTTATTTCTATATTAAAAACCTTTGTGCGATCCAGCGATGTAGCACCAGCGAGCACATAAAAGCTGGATTTCTACAAGCATCACCCCTCTCAAGCTTGTTAAAGGAAGAATAGGGCCGTAGGTACCATCTAGTACTAAAAAAAAAGAATAGGGCCGTAGGAATCAGCCATGAACTCAATTTATAGTAACTTCAGTAGCAAGGGATTTGATGGAGTACTCCTCCTCGCTTGTAAATAACTACAAAAGGACCTTCACAAATGGAACCAAGTTTCTCCCATCTAGAGGTGATATGATTGTGATAATAAAGCACCAATTCTAATAATTGGAAGGAAGGAAGAGGGGCTCAGTGCTCATTTACAGCTTGACCCTCTTTTGTGACATTCTTAACTAAGTTGGTCATCACCTCAGATTGTAACTAAATGATGTGCTTAACCAGCTTCTTCATGGCTTGCTCAGGGTCATTCCTATCAGTGAAAATGTCTTTTGCCAATAGAGCTGAAACCCCAGGTTCTCGCCCAAACAATACTCAGAAAGGCGACATTTTAAGAGTCTGGTGGTAACTGATACAGTAGGCCATGAGGGCACTTGGTAAGTACAGATCCCAGTGAAGGGGTTGGAAGTGGCAATTTTCCATAATCTAGAAACCAGGGTCCCATGGGCCCTTTCCATGGTACCATTGGTTGAAGGGTTGTAAGGGGCAGAAAAGAACTGTTGTTTGCTCATGGAAGTCACGAGAATCTTCACCACTTGGGAGGTGAAGTTTTACCATTATCACAGAGCAAAACTTGAGGACAGCCATGTCGGGTAAAGATATACTGTTGGAGGAATGTAGCTGTAGCTTTTGCTGTCTGAGCTGGGATAGCCAAAGCCTCTAACTATTTGGTATTGTGATCAATAACTACCAATATATCGATTTCCACCTGTAGTTTGGGGTAGAGGGCCAACCAATTGAGACTTATTGTGTGGAAAGGCGGTTGAAGGGTGGTAGGTTGATATTGATACTTAGTTTTGAAGCTGGATTGCTTTTTACATGTCAGACAAGCATCCAGGACTTCAACGATGGTCTCCATAATTCCCTCCCAATAGTAACGTTCTTTTACCCATTCATAGGTTTTCCATACTCCGCTATGCCCTAGGAGGGTATAGGACTCCATAATGACAGGTACTCGCTCTGAGGGTCAGAGGTAGGGTAGCCAGTTAACCCCTACTTTCTTGTATAGATGCCCATCATCCACCTATGTTATGGGAATGTCTCTATAGCATCTTCTGTACTGGTTCATCCTCATCCTCCCAAGCATCAGGGGTCATTAAAAGATCATGTAGCCGCTCTGCTTCACTATTATCTAAGTGAAGGATGGGCAGCTGGAGTCAACCCATTGGCATTCATGTGGCTCGTCCCAGCTCAGTGTACAATAGCCGTATCATAGTGCTGGGCTTTAAAGCCCAGCGTGCCAACTGCCCAATGGGATCCTCCATATTTTGTAACCAGTTTAAGAGAGGCGTGGTCAGTAACCACTTTAAAATTAAGTACATATAAAAAGGGCGGTAATGCTTAATGGAAAGAAAGATGGCCAGGCATTCCTCCTCTGTGACATTATAGCTACTTTCTGCCTTAGAGAGCATCTTGCTGAAATATGAAATGGGGTGATCAACCCCCTGCTCATTCAGTTGAGCCAATATAGCTCCAACTGCATAATCAGAAGCATCAATAAACAGCATAAAGGATTTGATGTAATCAGGGTGGCGCAGGATTGGCCGTTTCTGCAGCAGCTTTTTAAGCATTTCAAAAGCAGCTTATTGTTCCACTTCCCAATGAAAAGGGGTTTTTTAGTTAAGAGTCATATGAGGGGCTCACTGAGCTGAGCGAATTTGGGGATGAATTGATGGTAGTTGTAAGTCTAGGGGAATGTCCCTTGTGTGTCAGTCAGGCCCTCTTCCCATTTCCAAGTAAAAGGCTCTGAAGAGGGTAGCTGTACCCCTCGTCACCCAGGGTGATCTCGCCCATGTGGTAGATGAGCGCTGGGTAACAACTCTCCTCTTCAGACTCCTCCCCAGTGCCCACATTCACCTCTCCCAAACTTGTGCATCTGATCAGGGAAATTTGCACTGAAATCGCCAAAATGAAGTTGATTAGTCTGAAAATGAGTGGAAACAATCCCAATGATCAGAATCCACATAGTCAAAAAGGAATGAAGATTGACTCTTTGGCTGGAATTGCCAACAGTTTTGATTCAGCCAACACTGCGATTGTCAAAATTAACCTATCCCAAAATTGTTGGGGATGATCCCTGACATGCAGGTATCAGCATTGGACACCATTGATGATAGTTTGAAGCTCCCTTTTGGCAAATTGGGCGTTGCGGCTGACGCAATGCTTTTGACTGAATGAACGGCCCAGAGACCGGGCATGGGTGGGTTGGGCATCCTGAACCTGTTCCAAATCAATTGGGACCGCCCCTACATGGGGTGGCCTTGGGGGATTCCCATTGCTTGTCAGGCCAGACACTGTCACACCAACTTCCAGAAATGCAGTCAAGTCTCAGTTCAGGCGTTTGAGGTCAAACTGACAGCGACTCAGCCTTCTGCCATTTCCTCAATGTCAGTTCCCAGTGAGCTTATCTGCCCCCATTCCTGAATAATTCTCTGGTTAGGGTCAAACTTAAGGGACCCGATCCCAACTTGTTTCCTCATCAATTGACCACTATTTAATCAGTTGCATCACACTGAGAAAATTGTTGGTCGATTTTTCTTCCTTAAATTTTCCATTAAAAAACCTTCCCCAAAATCTAGTTTTTATGTTGAAAAATAAACCTCCTTTCCCGCTGACAATCACATGCCCCTTGGGGTTAACAGCTGTATTTGTCTGGTATTTTATTATGTGCCTGTATGAGATTCTGGCTCACTGGCAGTTATTGGCAAAACTCTTTTCCAGTTTCATATCCGTCATACCAGCAGCAGTGCCTTCGGCATTCTGGTTTGCCATTCAGGTGCTCCAGCACTTAGGCTGGCAGGCTGGTCTAATTCTATCTTGCTGTTTGCCTGACAGTAGTACCCCATCATGGCCAAAAATACCTGAATATTGTGAAGGGTTTTGGGAGCACGCATCTTGGATATCGCCTTGACCTTATCAATAAGAGGCTGGATTCCATCTGAGGAGATGAAGTGGCCCAGGAAGTCCAACTTCTTTTGGAAGAATGTACATTTGGAGGGCTTCAACTTAATGTGAGAGGCCCGCAACCACGGAAAACTTCCTTTAAATGAGAAAGGTGTTCATTGAAGGTCCAGGAGAAGATGGTGATATAATTAAGATATACAATTACACAACTAAGCTTCAGATCCTGCAAGATGTGATCCGTGGCTCTCTGGAAGGAGGCGGGCGCATTGCACAACCCTTGTGGTAATTGGATAGGTTGAAAGAGACCCTTGCAGCAGATAAGCGCACACTTTTCTTGGTCTTGTTGAGAAAGGTCCATTTGCTAGTATCCGCTAGCCAAGTCCATGGAGGAAAAGAATTTAGACCCAGAGAGTTGAACCAATGTGTCATCAATTCGTGGGATGGGGTAGCTGTCCTTCTTGGTGAGGTTATTCAACTTGAAGTAGTCCATTACTAATCGATGTCCACCATACTTCTTTTTTATAAGCAATAATGGAGATGCCCAGGGACTTTGAGAAAGAACTAGTAGCCCCGCATCCAGTAGCTGTTTAATCTCCGTCCTCATCTGGAGCTCCTCAACTTTTGATTTTCAGTAAGGCTTGGATTGAATAGGCTTGGCATCACCAACATCAATGGTGTGGAACCAGCCCTTCCTATACCCATAGTTAGTATCAGATTTGGAGAAAATGTCACTATAGGACTCCAGTAAGGAATGAACTTTATTAAGTTCAAAGGGATTTAGCTCATCAGAAATCTGCACGTTGGGCAAAGCGCATATCATTTGTTCAGTGGGATAGTCCCATATCTAGCATAGACCCAATATAATGAACTTGGTGGATGTCTTCAATGGGAAGCAACAGGGATTTTCCAATCTCATGATGCTTCTTTACAACCATGTCCTTGTTAGTGAGATTTCACAGCAGAAGATTGATAGGTCGCTGGTAGGCAGGGTCTAGGATACCTGGCAACACTCAAGTTCAAAGAACTGATTCCATCAATGATTGTTAAGTGCAGAAGGCAGTTGTGGGGGATTTGCATAGTAATTTTGGTGTCTATCATATTTTGTTCACCCGCTTCCATGACTACCTCTTCTAAAGCATACAATGGAATGCCCTCTGAACAATCCACAGAGTCAGGCAGCTTTTATGTATTTCTGCCCGATGTGGTGTAAGTAAGGGTGAGGGCGGAAAAAGGGTACTCAACTACGCATGTATATTCCTCCTTCTTAGGCTCATCATTTGTAAAGACTAGAGGAACCTCATAATTTAGAAGGGAGAGAAATCCCTGTTTCATATTGTTGATTCCATCATAATCAATCATAAATTGCGTGCCAATGAGTAAGTCCTATGTGTTATTGGTTAATTCCACAGTGGGAGAAGCCAGTAGGAGTTTCCCAATATGTATGGGTAGAGAAAAGTAGGCTCCAATAGCTCACGTATTGTTAGGCCCTGCAGTTCCAAACTCTTGTGAATAGTCCAGGTCAGGCGACAGCTTGATTTTCTTGATGAATCTTGAAGAGACCACGTTCACTGGAGCACCCATTTCAAGGATATCTAGAACACGCACTTTATTGATAACAACCTCTACCTTGGTTATGGTAGTACCAAAATAGGGGGAGGGCGAGGACCTCCTTCAAACGGAGAGTGGAGGCAAGGCGTTGAGCCATCGCAGGGTAGTTATCTTTAATATATTGGAGGATATGAACCTGCTGGGTGGAGCGGATCATTCTCCCAATAAGCTGGTCAGCATCACTAGTGGTATCAATTACCTCTGAAACCTCAACAACTGTTGAAGGTAAGATCAACGTGGTATTATAGCTATATAAATTTTTTCAGCCCTTTTATATATATGGAACCTGCACTTTAATTTGAGCACCCAAAACATAATAGCCTGCGTTTTCACCACCACCTTCAGACGCATCATCAGAGGGATTATTAATGCACCTTAACGAGTTACTAAGAGGGGCGTATAGACCAGCTTAATTTCCTCACAGGGGAGTGCTTTGTCACTCTCATATACCTTTTTGACTTTTGAAGGGAGCATCGTGGCTGTGCCAACTTTTGGGGGAGATCGTGGAAGTGTAATGGCTTTAACGTTTTCCTTAGGAGTAATCGGCTTTGGCTGCCCCATAACGGCAAGTTTTGAACTAGAGGCATCCTGAGTTGAGGCTGATGAGGATTTAGGCAGCGGCTTAGGTGAAAGTGATGCATTATTTATCTTAATAGACCTTTCTGCAAAAGAGGAGCCATGAAAAGTGATACCTGACTTTACCAGCTGAATTTTGGAACCTGAAGCTAGAGGGAAGCGCTTCCCCATAACTGCCAATATTTACTGGCTATCCTCACATGGAGGAGGAGTAATCTGTCGCTGAAACTCTGCAGAAATTGGTTTCCAGAGAGATATAGCCATAGAAGAGGCTGAAGGGGCCAGAATTGATTCCTGCTTTGTAGCTTCTTGAAGAGTGTGGGAAACCAGCTGTTTTTTATTGCTGACGCTTTTATGCCGCTGGCTTCCACAAAAATTTATATAAAATTTAAAAGAAAGCACTTATAAAATTTAGGTTTTTAGGATTTTTATTATAAGCACGAGGGTAGAATGGAAAACTATCCCCCTCAACATCTGAACATTTGGTATTTAAAGTATTTAAAGGATTTCAAGAGTCAAGGGGAATTTGGGGATATGTTCAGAATAGCTTAACCTAGCCTGAATCAGGAAATAGGAGGGGATAATTAATCATAACTTGGGAACTCGCTTCAGGGCAGCGGAAGGAAAGAAGAGGAATTTTGATTGGCCAAAACATACTCACAAGGTAACGTTTTTATGAACTTGAGCCAATACCCGCCCAAGAAATTTCTTGCACCTTGGGGGACCCCCGCCTAGCCTATAAAAGAGGGGGGTTCCCTGCATAAGTACGTTGAAGGACTTTGGGGTGGTGGGGGAGTGCCTTCTGATGGTAGCCCTGAAGTCCATTGTGGTATCAGAGAATTTGATCGCTCAATTTTACGTTGAGTGCCCATAGAGGTTTCAAACTAGTGTTACTTTAATTAACGGGTTCCACCAAGAATCAGCCAGGGTCTTTTGACTAATTTTATCAACATTATCATTTAAATCGATTTTAAGGTCATTGGAGAATCACAAAGGGCTGGCATTTCCCCTTTTTAGCTGAATTTGACCTACCACATTCTTATTTTTCAGCGGTGAGGGCAAATGTCTGACATCACCCCTCAAGAATGTTGGGGGGCGAATAGGGCCATAGTAAGCATCCATGGACCCAATTTATGGTAACTCCGGAAGCGAGAGATTAGATCAAATACTCATCCCCTTGCTTATATGTAATTGAGAATGGCCCTTCCCAGATGGACCCAAGTTTCGCCCTTCTGGATGTATTACAATTATGATATTAGTGTACCAAGTCGGATACTTGGAAAGAGGGAAGAGGTTTAGAGATCATTTGCAACTTGTACCTCTTTTGTGACTATCTTAGCTAAGTTTGTCATTGCCTTGGATTGCAACTGTAAGATATGCTGGCTAACTTCTTCATAGCTTGTTCAGGATAAGTCTTGTCAGTGAAAATATCTTTAGCAAGTAAATATGGAACCCCAGGTTCTCGCCCATACAATACTCAGAAAGGCGACATTCTAAGGATCTGATGATAGCTGATGCGTATGCCATGAGGGCACTTGGTAAGTACTGATCACATTAGAGGGGATCTGAAGTAGCCATTTTCCGTAATATAGAAACCAGCGTCCCATTTTCTCTTTCCACTGTGCCATTGGTTGAAGGATTATAAGGGCGGAAGAGAGCTATTGGGTGCCCATGAAAGTTGCAAGAATCTTCACCACTTGGGAGGTGAAGTTTTTACCATTATCACAGAGTAAAACTTGGGGGTAACCATGTTGGGTAAAGATATATTGAGGAAGGAAAGTGGCCGTGACCTTAGCCATCTGAGCTGGGATAGCCACTGCCTCGACCCATTTGGTAAAGTGATCAATTCCAACCAATATAAAGCGATTTCCATCTGTTGTTTGAGGAAGAGGTCCAACCACATCAAGACTTAATGTGTGGAAAGGACGTTGAGGGGTGGTAGGCTGATATTGATACTTTGTTTTGAAGGTGGACTGCTTCTTACATGTTAAACAGGCATTAAGACTTCGATGATGGTCTCCATGATTCCCTCCCAATAGTAACGTTCTTTTACCCATTCATAGGTTTTCCGCACCCCACTATGTCCTAGGAGGGTATGAGATTCCATAATGACAGGTACTGCTCTGAAGGTCGGAGGTATGGTAACCAGTTCACCCCCACCTTCTTGTATAGATGGCCATTATCCACCTTCATGTTATGGGAATGGCGAGCTAGCATCTTCTGTACTGGTGCATCTTCATCAGCCCATTTGTCAGGAGTCATAAGGAGATCGTGTAGTCTCTAAGATTCACTGTTGTCTAAGTGAAGAACAGGAAGCCGTGTTAATCAATCTACATTCATGTGGCGCGTTCCTGCCCAATGTTCAATGGTCATATTGTAATGCTGGAGCTTAAGAGCCCAGTGAGTCAACCACCCCGTGGAGTCCTTCATATTCTGCAACCACTTCAGAGAGGCGTGGTTAGTGATTACTTTGAAGGGAGTCCCATATAGGAAGGGGCGGTAGTGGTTGACAGCAAGCAGGACATCCAAACACTTCTTCTCCGTGATGCTTAGTTACGCTCATCTTTGGAAAGCATTTTACTGAAGTAAGATATGGGATGATCAATTCTAGTTTCATCTAGCTGGGCCAAGATAGCGCCAACACATAATTGGAGGCATCCATAAACAACATAAAAACTTGCCATAGTCAGGGTGGCGTAGTATGGGCCTTTTTCGCAATAAAGCCTTCATAGTCTCAAAGGCGACTTGTTGTTCAGCGCCCCAATAAAAGGGGGTGTCTTGGACAAGAGACATACAAGGGGATCACTAAGTTGGGCGAACTTGGGAATGAATTGATGGTAATATCCCATCATGCCCAAATCTACTTGGATGTCACAAAGGGTTTTGGGAGCAGACATCTTAGATATTGCTTTGACTTTATCTTGAAGAGTTTGTATCCCATCTTGGGATATGGAGTGCCTGAGAAAATCCAACTTCTTTTGGAAAAAGTACATTTGGAGAGCTTCAGCTTTATGTTAAAGTCCCACAACCATTGAAACACCTCCTTTAGGTGCGTGTGGTGCTCATTGAATGTCTTGGAGAAGACTGTGATATCATCAAGGTAGAAGATCACACAGCTCAGCTTAAGGTCCTGGAGAATATGATCCATTGCCCGTTGAAAAGTAGCAGGGGAATTGCACAACCCCTGAGGTAACCGAGTGGGTTGAAACAAACCCTCACTGCAGATAAGGGAGCACTTCTCGTGATTTTGCGGAGAAAGGTCTATATGCTAATACCCGCTAGCCAAATCCATGGCGGAGAAGTATTTAGACCCAGAGAGTTGGGCCAGAGCGTAATCAATGTGGGGGATAGGGTAGCTGTCCTTCTTGGTAAGGTTATTCAACTTATGGTACTCCATCACTATCCAATGACCTCCATTTTTTCTTTTTATCAATAGGAACGGGGATGACTAAGGGTTTTGAGAAAGTACCAACAACCCAGCGTCCAACAGCTGTTTGAGCTCCGTCCACATTTGTAGCTCCTCAACTTTGGATTTGCGTTAGGGTTTGGAGCGGATGGGCTGAGCATCACCAACATCAATGGTGTGGCACCAGCCCTTCATGTGCCCATAGTCAGTATCAGATTTAGAGAAGATGTCGCTATAGGAATTTAATAAGGTGTGGACTTTCTTCAACTCAGCTGGGGTTAGTTTGTCTGAGATTTGAACAGAGGGTAGGGTACATATGGATTGGTTGGTGGGTAACCCCATATCCGCCATAGATCCAATACAGTGAACTTGCTTTATTTCCTCGGGGAATCAGCATACCCTTTTGATCTCTTGATGCTTTTTACCACCATATCCTTCTTGGTAAGACTTCCTAGCAGAAGGTTGATAGGTCGTTGATAGGCAGGGTCAAGTACACCTGGCAAAACTCTGGGCTCCATTTGACTAACTCTATTAACTAGTTAAGTGCAGTAATAAGTTATAAGGGATTTGTAAGGTAATCTTTACTATCAACTACCCTTTGTTCACCCGCTTTAATTACAACCTCTTTGAAGCATAGACTAGGATACCCTCAAGAGCGTCCACTGATGGAGGCAACATTTTTGTATGTCGTCTGGCTGTGGTGTAATGTAATGTTAAGGCAGAAGAGGGAAAATCAACGGTGCAAGCATAGTCTTTTTTGTTAACTTCTTCATTGGTCAGAATCAAGGGAACTTCATAGTTAAGCAAGGAGAGATATCCCTGATTCATGTTAATAACCCCTTCATATTCAAGTATGAACTGGGTTCCAATGAGTAAATCATAGGTATTATTGGTCAGAGCCACTACCGGAGCTTCTAAGAGAAGCTTTTTAAAACGAATGGGCAGGGAAGAATATTCCTGATAGCCTGGTTATTGTTTAGACCTGCATTTCCAAACTCTTGGGTATAGTCGAGTTCAGGAGCCAGCTTAATTTTCTTAATCTTGATGACACAACGTTCACCGGGGACCCAGTGTCAAGGATAGCTTTAACCTGCACACCATTAATGACGACCTCCACTTTAGTTAAAGCACCACCAAAGGAAGGGGGAAGAGTGAGAACCTCTTTTAGATAAAGAGTGGAGGTAAGTCGTTTGGCCATTTCAGGGTATTTTTCCTGGATAGTCAGAAGAGTATGAATGCACTTAGTAGATCGGAGACATGTAGCAATGAGCTAGTCAGCATCACTGGCAGTGTCAATAACCTCAAGACCCTTTAATACCTGCTGAAGATAAGTTTGATGAGGGATCTTAGCCCAATTCACTCTCTCTGAGCTCAATCAATAAGGCACCTCTACCTCACCTGGGGCTCCTAGAACATAATGGCCAACATCTTCATCACCCCCTCAGACTCGTCATCAGAGGAATTAACAATGCAGGTAAGGGAGCCCATAGGAAGTGGGGTAGGTTTAGGGCTTCCCTTATGGGGTGATAGGTCCTGAGGTTGCTCCTCCACTTTATTGGCTTTTGGAGGAGGCGTTGGAAGTATCACAGCCCGAGTTTCAACCTTTAAGGCAGAAGGTTTTTGCTGCCTCATGGAAACAGGGCTCAAGTTAGAGTTAATTGATCGAGAGGTTGAAGGGGATAACATCTAGGAGGGGGATGCTTTAACTTCCACAGATAAGGGTTGTTCGGTGGCTGTGTGCTTCTTTGAAACAGGCAGTGTAACTTGTGGAATCTGAGAGAGGGGTTTGGGCTTAGGAGCCAATTGTGGAGCCACTTGGGAAAGCCGTTATGAAGAAGATGAGAAAGGCAAAGGAGCTACAGCTTTTATCAGCTGCGTCTTTTGAACTGAAGATTAAAGGGAGCATGCCCCATCAACGTCATTACGAGCTGATTATTGTTATGTGAAGAGGAAACAGTGGGTGATGGCAGCTCCATAGGAGCCGGTTTCCAGAGGGAAACAGCCATAGGAGATGCTACATGGAGCGGCGTAGGATCTTGACTCATAGCTCCTTGGGTAGGGTCACACTCATAGATTTCTGCAACTGTTAATAAAGCCTCCTTGATAACTCGTACAGTTCTAAATGTGCGCTTTACAGAAGAGAGATGCACTGCCAAGGAGGGATGAGATGCCAAGCCAGCTAAGATAGCCACAATTGCATCTTCTAGAGGGAGCATTTGTGCAAGCAACAAGGGTTGAGCCTTACTATAGAAGTGCTCAGTAACAAGGTGATTTATTCTCCCTCTTGCAAACTGAGGCACATAAAGGCCTGTTTTTGTCGCTGCAAACTCTTCTAAGAACTAAATTCATTAAGAAGTGCTTGCTTAATCTCTTCCCAAGTACTGAGGTTGACCATGGTGGGGATCATTCTTTCTTGTGCTATTTGAGTTAAGCAAGGAAGAATGAACCAAGTTTTTTGCTGGTCAGTGGCTCCTTCCATCATAGATTCATACACATATAGGAAGGAGGCAATACTGCCCTCACCAGGTATGAACTTGTCTCTCAGAGGGGTTTCTTATTCTAGGCGCTGCTCAAGCTCCTCCAAGTGGGACAAAAGCGCTTGCTAGTAGCTTTTCAAGAGCAATTAGTTTTTAAGTATAGGGATCCCTTGTAGTGAGCACCATTTTGTGGGAAACCAGCTGTTTTTGGCTCGCTGGTGCTTTTACGCCACTGGCTTCCACAAAGATTTATGTAAAATCTAAAATAAAGCACTTATAAAAATTAGGTTTTTGAGGATTTTTATTATAAGCGCGAGGGTAGAACGGAAAACAATCCTCAACATTTGACCACTTAAAATTTAAAGTATTTTGAGAGTTGAGTGGAATTTTGGGATATGTTCAGAATAGCTTAACCTAGTCCAAATTAGGAACTATGAAGGGATAACGTATCATAACTTGGGAACTCACTTTAGGGCAGCGGAAGAAAAGAAGAGGAATTTTGATTGGCCAAAATGTAACCAAGAGCTGATGTTTTTATTAACTTGAGCTAATACCCTCCCAAGAAATTTCTTGCACCTTGAGGGACCCCCGCCAAGCCTATAAAAAAGGGGGGGGGGGTCCCCGCGTAGGTGCATTATAGGACTTTGGGGTGGTGAGTGAAGTGCCTTCCAATGGTAGCCCCAAAGTCCATTGTGGGATTGGATAAATCTGATTGCTCGATTTTATGTTGGGTGCCCATAGAGGTTTTTAAACTAGTGTTACTTTAATTAATGGGGTTCCACCAAGAATTGGCCAGAGCTTTTAGTCAATTTTATCAACATTATCATTTAAATGGATTTTAAGGGCGTTGGAGAATCGCAAAGGGCCAGCATTTCCCTTTTTGGCTGAATTTGACCTACCACATTCTTATTTTTCAGCGGCGAGGGCAAATGTCCAACACAGAGATTCTGATTTTTAGAAGTCAGCCACTGCTAGTAATGCCTCTTTGATATCCCGTACAGTTTGAAAGGTATGCTTTACTGCGGAGATATGCATTGCTAAAGGGGGATAAGACGCTAAGCTAGCCACAATAGCAGCAATGGCATCTTCTAGTGGAAGCAATCTTGACAACAACAAAGGTTGAGCTTAGATATAGAATCACTCAACAAATGAGGGGGTTGATTCACCCTCTTGCAGGCTAAGGCACATATAGGCCTGTTTTGCTGTTGTAAACTCTATTGGGAACTAAACTAGTCAATCAGCACTTGTTTGACCTCCGCCCAGATGGTAATAGAGATCATTTGAGGAAACATGATCTCTTGGGCCATCTGACTCAAGCAAGGAAGGTACACTTGGTTTTTTGAAGATCAGTCGCTCCTTCCATTGCAGATTTATAAACATAAAGGAAGGAGGCGATGTTGTTCTCACCAGGTGTGTACTTGTCTCAGAATGGAGGTTTGATTATAAAAGGGGAGGACCCATAAGGGCCTTGAGAAGTGTGCTGCTCAAGCCTTTTGAGGCGAGACAAAGCACTGGCTAGTTGGTTTTCTAATGCATCTAGCCTGGGTTCCTAATTAGTAGTCATTTTGGTGGTATACAGGTGCCTCCTGTAGTGAGCACCACTTGTTGGATTTTGGGTGTAACAGATGCTTGCTTGGTGCTTATTCCCCTGAAATCCAACAATGGGGGTTAATACCACAATAATAATATAAATATTTAAACTTAAAAACTTAGGAAAATTTGGGATTTATAAGTTTAATAGGCGCCACTGGGGATAAGATAAGAAAACGTCCCTTTTCAATATATGACCAATCTGTATATAAACTTAATCAAGGGTTGATGGGAATTCAATGCAACTCAGAACAGCTTGTTGCATTCTAAAAAGGAAATATTCAAATATAACCTATTGAAGCTCAAACAACTCACTTCACTTAGACTGAATGATGAATGGGGAATTTTATTGGGGTAAGGCAAAACTTTGGGGTAATGAATTAATATATTTGAACCAATCCACTATCACAAAAGATTTTGCACCTTGGGGGTCCTCAATCACGCCTTAAAAGGAGGTGGTCCCTGGGTAGGTGCTTAAATGGGAGTGGTAGGGCTGAGGGAAATCCATATGATGGATGCCCCAGAGTCCGCCGTGAATTCATAGTATCCAACTGATAAAATTAGTATTAATTTCCCATGAGGTATTCAAACTATTGTTTCCCCAATTTGTGGGGTTCCATCAAGAATTGGCCAGGGTCTTTTGGCAGATTTCCTCAATACCACTAAAATTGTTAGTATTATCATGGACTAGTAAATGTCCAACATTTCCCTTTCTTGTCTGAATTTGACCCACAACATTCTTATCATATAGCCAAGAGGGCAATTGTCCAACAAAGGTAGCAGGAGGTATTACCACTCCAAATACCATGCAGGGGGTTCAGGCAGCTTTTCCAACCAACCTCCCTTTGAAAATTAACCAAGGTGGCCAAACTGAATTGACACCAATTTCTGGATCAGTTGGTCATCATTTACATGATTTGGAAAGCAACCAACGAGCCCAAACTGAATTGATGGCAGGTGTCAAATCAGGCGGCTGTCATTTTCACTCTTTGGAAGGCAACCAACAGGCCAAATCTGAACCAGCAATGAGTGTCAAATCAGATCATAGTAAATTTCATTAAAATTAAAATCAAAATAAATTATTAGTTGAAACTAGTCAAATAGCCAATCAGATCACGGAAAATTCCAGAAAGCATCTGCTGATGGTCAGATGAAGGCTGGAGGAATAGATTGGTATGATGTTGAACTTGAATACACCAATCAATTGGCAGGAAGTTACAAAACAGGTAAGCCCAATCAACCTGAAAAAGTCAAATACCAACTGGGAAGGCCCAGCAGGTGCCAGTGTGTAAACTCAAAGGGATGTCAGAACCTCTATATGGGGTCCTGCCTTATGGGGAATCAGCTAAGTTTTATTTAAATTTAAGTTAGAATATAAAAAAATAAGTGAGTTAAGGATGCATCAGGAGCATGGCAGAAAAATCTAGTGCTAGTGTTTAATCCAGCTGATTTCTGCTTGCTAGTGCTTTATGCTGCTGGATTCCCCAACGGTTTATTTAAAATTTATATCTAAATCACTAATAAGAAACTGGGTTTTTATGATTTTTTATTAGCAGTTTGGGAAAATAAAGAAAAAGACCCTCTCAATATCTGACCAGTCATTATTTAAACTGTATTGAGGGTCAAAGGGAATTAAATGATAAATTTGGAACAGCTTGTTATCATCTGAATAAGGAAATATGCAGATTCACCCTATTGAAGCTCGGAAAACTCGCATCAATATGGCTGAATGCCTGATGGGGCATTAATTGTTGGCAGTACATACCCGTGGGGTAACAATTTAATAAATTTTAGCTGATCCCCTTTAGCAAAATTTATTGCACCCTGGGGGACCCCTCCCAAGCCTATAAAAGGGGGTGATCCCTGCTTTGGTGCTGGTTTTAAACTAGTTGTGACCTGGGGAGAAACCTTCAATGGACTTCCCAGGTCTACCTGTATAATCATGATAAATTTGACTTCCCAACTTGGCGCTATTTGCCCAGTTAGTTTTCATAATAGTGTTGCCCCAATTTGTGGGGTTCCACTGAGAATTGCCAAGTCTTTTAGCCAATAAAATCGTTATCATTATTCAAATTAAAGTTATTATTGAGGACTTGTAAATGCCTGGCATTTCCCCTTTTTGGCCAATTTTTCCCCAAAACATTCTTATCTTAAATCCTGGAGGCAAATGTCTGATATCACCCCCCTCAATAATGTTGAAGGAGAATAAGGCCGTAGGAAGTGGCCATGTACCCAGTTAGTGGTAATCCAAGTAGACAAGGACTTTATAGAGTACTTGTTACCTCTCTTATAGGTGATGGTGATAGGACCCTCCCAAATTGTACCAAGTTTACCGCTTCTAGTAGTGATGCAGTTATGGTATTATAATACAAATTCAGACACTTGGAATGTAGGTAGGGGGGTTCAGAGCTCATTGGCAGCCTGCACTTATTTAGTCACCACTTTTGCTAAATTGTTCATAGCCTCAGATTGGAGTTGGATGATGCACTGAGTCAATCTTATATGACTTTCTTGGGTTTCTCAACTCTAGAGGAGAATACATTTTTAGGCAAGAGGGCAGGTCTTTCTGGTTCACATCCATACAAGACATGGAATGGGGGCATTTTCAATATCCGGTGATAACTAATCTGGCAGGCCATAAGGGCACTGGGTAGGTATCAATACAAGTGGAAAATTAGAGGAGGACATTTTTCAAAGAATAGAAACCAATGTTCCATTAGCTCTTTCCACTGTCCCATTGGTAGATGAATTGTACAGAGCTGAGAGAAGTTGTTGGGCTCCCATTGAGGTAGACAGGATTTTGACTACTTTGGAGGTGAAGTTCTTACCATTATTATAGAGTAGTACCTAGGAACAGCCATGTTGAGTGAAAATGTTTTTAATTTAACTGAGGCAAGCAGACCAGGGGATGTACAATACTGAAACTGAAACTCCAAAATCAAACAGACTAAGAAATAAATATGAATGACTGCCCTTTTTGGGCAGCGAGACACAAAAATAAGTGATAAAATTACCTACCAAGTGGCATAGAAATGAGCCACTTATCCCATCATGGTGGAGGGGGAGGGGGATTAGGTGGGTCATCTTCAGGCTCAGCATTATAGAGGCGGATCAATGCTGAGAGTAGGGGGTTAGAGCATCCGCGGGATGAGGTTCAAGATGGAGTAGATAGTTGTTGAGATTTACTATTTAGCCTGGATTAAAAACTCTATAAGTTTGGCAATGTGGTATTCAGACTGGATGCAGGCGTCAATGAGTTGTTCTAATTTCGCAGTTTTTATTCTTGTGGTGCATGTGGATGGGGAAAATCTGCCAGTTTAGCGACATGCTTGGCAGCGGTAGTGGCAGTTTAGTGTAGGTGTTGGATTTCCTCTTTTGCGGTAGGAGGAAAATTGGAGGGGAACAAGGGTTGTGTAGCCCGTTTTTAAATTCTGTGACTAATTTTTCACACAGTATGCAAGTTCAGGGATTATTGGGATTGGCCACTGCAGCCACGACAAGATGGTAGTCACTTTGGAAAAAGGCTCCAGGTTTGTGGACATATTGGTTAGTTGGGGCTGAGGTATCAAAGTTTGAATTCAGGTAAGGTGTTAAGTCAATTGAATATCTTGGTGTTGGGACAATTTCACCCAATTTGGTTACTTCCTCCAATAATTTCCAGGTATTCAAATTTATTTGAAAAGATATGCGGGTAGGTAATTTTGATTTGGTAGGTTTTGGGTTGAGTGAATTTCTGATTGAACAGTGGTCCAATCCTGCACCTGATTAGTTGGCATGGGTGTGCATTAGAAAACTTGGGTTTGAGGTGCTAGATTTTTCTTCTTATTTGAGTGCATGGCCTGTGGGGGTGGGGGCAGCCAAAATCCCCACTCAAACGCTGTTGGTGTGGCCTCCTGGGTGGTCTTGTCCATGTTTGCAGGGTGTGAATTATAATGACATACCTTTTTAAGTGTGATCCAATTCATAGCAGAGGGGGAAAATTGTTTGACCTTTGTTGGTGTGGGCCCAAAAGAAATGGTTGGGTGCGGATGGGATATAGGCATGCAGTGGGATTTGTTGGGCAATGTTCAGCTGGTGGGGGTAATAGTGGGCATTGCTCAAGGTGCAACAAGGCTTTCAGAGCCACTTGGGACAACGAATTGGAGGATAGAGTTTTCGCCATAAGTGGACAACCCTGACATCAACTCCTCAAAAAGTGTTTGAGGGGGATGGTGTGAGGGGAGGTTTGTAAAGGTTACCAAAAGTGTGGTATCATCTGGGAAGCGTGTTCAGGTGGTGGTAATGGAGATATTTTCATAAATTAATTGTATATCTGCTACAGCGTCTGCGTCCTCTTCAGGGGGAATCCAATATTGAGATAGCCCTTGTATGAGTTGAAGTTGATAAATCCTGCTGGTGTGAAGGTGGCCGTTGCCAGCTCAATTATCACTTTGTTGGCGTATGAAAACAGACATCTATACTTGACATGAAGGAAAAAGCAAATATTGGATTGGGGTAGGGCTAGGGGCAGGTTGGGTGGGCTTGTGTGAGGTGGAATGCTAAGTCCTTTGGGAAGACATAGCAACCGGATTATTTGGCAGACTGGATGAGCCAGTCCACATGCATTTGCCTGCTGGGCGGTAAATGCTAGCAGGTGGAGAACTGCTGCCCCATACTGGGGCAGCTGGTGGTGGATCTGAGGAGATAAATTTGGAGATTGGTGCAGTGGGGCGGTGCTGGAAAATTGACTTGTTTTTCTAAAATTGCTCAAAATTGATGTCAAATGGTAAGAAAAAAATGTTGAGTGAAAGTGTTGTGAAGTAAAAATGTGGCTGTGGCCTTGGCTATTTGGGCAGGGAGAGCCATGGCTTCAACCCACTTAGTGAAGTGGTCAATGGCTAAAAGGATAAATATTTTTCCCCAGTAATCTGAGAATGGGACCAACTACATCCAGACTGATGATGTGGAATGGTTGTTGAGGGGTAGTTGGTTGATACTAGTATCTAGTCTTGAAACCGGATTGCTTCTTGCATATGAGGTAGGCTTCCAAGACGCCAACAATAGATTCCATAATTCCATCCCAATAGTACCAATCTTTAAACCACTCATAAGTTTTCTTTCCCCACCATGACATAGAGTGGAGTGAGCTTCTAGGAAAGCAGGTAAGCGTTCTGAGGGCTGAAGGTAAGGCAGCCATTTTGTCCCACCTGCTTATACAACTTCCCGTTCTCCACTTTGGTGTTATGGGAGTGCCAGGCTAACATCTTCTAGACAGGATCATCCTCATCCTCCCATTCATTTGGGGTCATTAAGAGGTCATGTAACCTCTCTGTCTCACTATTATCCAAGTAAAGAATTGGCAGCCAAGTCAACCCATTAACATTTATGTGACGGGTCCCAGGTCAGTGTTCAATCTTCATGTTGTAATGCTGGACCTTTAGAGCCCGGCGAGCTAACTGACTAGTAGGTTCCTTCATATTCTGTAACCACTTCAACGAAGTGTGGTCAGTACTACAATGAGGTGGTCCAATATAGGAAAGGGCGGTAATTTACTACAGCTAACAAAATGGCAAGTCACTCCTTCTCTGTGACACTGTAGTTGCGTTACGCCTTTAAAAGCATTTTACTGAAATAGGATACAGGATGATCTGCACCATTTTCATCTAATTGGGCTAAGATGGCCCCAATGGCATAGTTGAGGCGTCAGTAAACAAGATAAAGGGTTTTTTATAATCTGGGTTCCATAGGATAGGGAGTTGTTGCAGCAGTTGCTTCATCTTCTCAAAAGCGGCCTTTTGTTCAGCACCCCAATAAAAAGGGGTATCATTGGTTATTAGACAGACAAAGGACTCGCTGAGTTGGGCGAACTTATAGATGAACTGATGATAATACCCCATCATCCCTAGAAATACCTGAATATCCTGTAGATTTTTAGGGGGACGAATTTTTGATATTGCTTTGACCTTTTCCTGTATGGATTGAGTTCCTTCTTGGGAAATGGATTGGCCAAGGAAATCCTATTTCCTTTGGAAAAAGGTACACTTTGAGGGTTTCAACTTAACATTAGACTTACATAACCGTTGAAACGCCTCCTTAATGTGATAAAGATATTCGTTAAAGGTTTTTGAGAACACCGTGATGTCATCAAGATAGACAATGACACAAGTTGACTTTAGGTAATGCAAAATGTGATCTGACGCACACTGGAAAGACGCAGGTGCATTGCACAACCCTTGAGGTAGTCGTGTGGGTTGGAAGAGACCCTCACTGCAAATAATAGCGCATTTCTCCTGATCCTGAGGAGAAAAGTCCGTTTGCCAATAGCCACTAGCCAAGTACATTGCAGAGAAGAAGTTAGATCTGGAGAGTTGTGCAAGAGAATAATCAATGCAGGGAATAGGGTAACTAACCTTTTTTGTAAGGTTACTTAACTTGCGGTAGTCTATGACTATCCAATGACCTCAGTTTTTCTTTTTAATTAGAAAAATGGGGAAGACCAAGGGCTTTATGATGGAACTAGTAACCCCGCGTCTAGTAACTGCTGGAGCTCCGTCCTCATTTGCTGTTCCTCCACCTTTGATTTGTGATTAGGTTTGGACCTAATAGGATGGGCATCACCCACATCTATGGAGTGGCACCAGCCCTTCATGGGGCCATAGTCATTATCTGAATTGGAGAATATGTCGCTATAGTCGTCTAATAAAGTATGAACTTTTTCAGCTCATCTGGGGTCATTCATCCGAGAATATTGACATTTGGCAAGGTATATACCAGGTTATCCGTTTGGCAAACTCAAATCTGTCATTGAGCCAATGTAGTGGATACGTTAGATGTCCTCCACTGGTATTCAAAAGTCTCTTCCAATCTCCTGGTGTTTTCTTGTGATCATGTACTTGCCGGTGAGGTTTCCCAGCAGAATAGTAATAGGCCTCTGGTAAGCTGGGTTGAGAATGCCAGGCAATACCCAAGGCTCCAAAGGACTAACTCCCTCAATACTTACGAGGTGCAATAAACAATGATGTGGGTTTTGGAGTGTGATTTTTTGTCACCCACTCATTGTTCACCAGGCTTAATCATGACTTCATCTTCAGCATAGAAATGGATTCCATCCCTAGCATACACTGAATCAGGAATTTTTTGGCGTTGCGCCCAGAGATGGAGTAATGCAAAGTCATAGTGGAAAAGGGATAATTAACCAGGCAAGAGCTTTTCATGCTTACTGGATTCTTTATTGGATAAGACTAAAGGGACTTCAAAGTTGAGTAACGAGAGAAATTTTGCTTCGTGTTAATTATTCCCTCATAATCAATCATAAACTGAGTACCTATGAGCATATCATAGGCGTTGTTGTCCAAGGCCACTGCAGGGGCTGATAAGATAAAATTCCCAATTTGGATAGGAAGTGAAAATATGTCCAATGGCACAGGTTTTTTTGGGCCAGCGGTACCAAATTCTTGATTGTGCTCCAAGTCAGGCGCCAGCTTTATCTTATTGATGAGCTTAGTGGAGATTATGTTAACCGGGGAGAAATTATCCAGGATGGCCATTACCCAGACTTTTTTAATGAACACTTTGAACTTGGTGAGTGTTCCTCCAAAATTAGGTGACAGGGATAAGACCTCCTTGAGCCAGAAAGTGGAGGTTAATTTGCAAGCAGTTTCAGGGTATATATAAAGGATGGATTTCATGGTATGGACCCAATAAAGAGGTCGAATTAAATCGGCTAAGAACTCATTACAATCGCTGGCAGTTTAGATAACTTTTGAGCACCCTAAAATTTGGCTGAGGTACGTTTCCTCAGGTATGGTAGTTTCGTCTACTCCTTCAGCATTCAATCGATCAGGGACCTCCACTTCCACAGGAGCTCCCAATAAGTAGTAGCCAACATCGTCATAACCCCCTCAGATTCATCCCCAAGGTTATTATTAACAAATGGCAAGGTTGCAATTGAGGTAGAGGAGATGGCCACATGAGGTTGTTAGCTTTAGGGCAAGCAACTACCAGCATGGCTGGAGAGGAAGGCACAGCGGCTTTATTGAGTGTGTGAGGAAGCATGGTATTAACTGCCTTATAGGTATTAAATCTACAGGGGGGAGTACAATCTGTTTTAAGTCGCACTGAGGGAGCAGGTTTCACAGGGAGGATAGGCACATGTGGGCTCACCCTCAACTAATCTACAGACAAAAACTCCTCAGTGATTATAATGGAAGGTTTCCTCTCAGTTTCATTGGTTGTTGCACATGAATGGAAATTGGCAAAATCTAACAGAGCCTCTTTTATGTCACATATATTTTGAAGTGGCTTTCACTGAGATGATATTCCTGGCTAGAGAGGGTTGAGAAGCTAACCCAGTTAACAAGGCGGCGATGGCATCATTGTCAGAATTTGAGATGATGAACAAATCAAATTCCCCAATTACATATTGAGCCACACCAAATTGGTTCCTGAACCTATCCAAGCAAAATTGGCTTCAGGAACCCCCTCTCCAATTCCTGAGTCGCGTGGGGTGGCACTTCCACCAATTTGGTCAGGTGGGCGGCACAATCCATTGAGGATGCCCATGAGGTGGCCATTCCAGAAGATCAGGAAAGATCCTTAATGGATGGGGCCCCAACAATCACTAAAGCACCATGTCCCCACTCACCCTATAAATATTAAATCCTTTAGCTTAAATAAATTATTTGATATCTTAACTAACTTTCCACTCCCTTCTCGACCTTTTCTGTGAATTTGCAGCTTCAAGCCAACTTTGGACCTCAATGACAGTTTAGAGAACTGTAGCACCGAAAAACGTGGTGCTCACTAAGGGTCTCTGAGCTGTCCCAAGTGAAAATGTCTATCACAATGGAAAATACTAGCAGCCCTGAAGACCAAGCCGCTGGTTAGTCAAGAAGTGTTGACCAATGGGTTAGTACCTCGTGGCATGAAACACCAGCTGCTCAGCCTGAAATAATAGAATTCTGAGATGCTTTTCAGTTCACCCTGCACTCTATCGATGAAAGTCAGTATCAACTTCAATATGGGAACATTAACGAGGTGTTAACAACTAATAAATGACATCTACTCTGTGGGTGCCCGCTCCAGCCATTCCCAAACTTCCTCCATTCCTTCTACCATGCGGGACCTCTATGGCTCAGCCCAGCTGTTGGCAGCAGAACTCAAATTCGTTCCCAAACGCTACCTCCATAACTTTGTTCACCCTGCTATCCATCATCTACTCCAACTAGTTGGGTTGCACCATCAAAAGGTCTCCTGACAATTGGGCCTCACCCAGGCTCTACACACCCACCTTGTCAATTTTTATAACGCAGCCTCCTCCTTTTTTCATGACAACCGTGAGGCCATTACTGATAACTGACGACTGATCAACGAAGTCTGAAATCAAGTGTTGTCGTTAGATAGCAGGATCTTCAGTTATCTTGAGGATGAGCTGCATTGGAAATTCCAACTCCTCGAAGCAACTTGGAATCAACGCCTCCTTCAAGTTGAGGATCTAGTATGGACCCTACAACTACACTATTGAGAGCTGGTATCTCACAACTACCCATCTAGGAGTTAAGGTCCTGAAGGGCGTGAGGGACATAAAGGGCCAGAGGGTCCCCATGGGCCCCCGGGCCCCCAGGTACCTCAGCTCCCACCGCTGATGGCCCTGAGGACCTGTGGCGGAAGGATGTGATGACAGCCTTGGCTGCTTTATGTGACCAGATTTGGAATGTAGCTCAGTGATGCAAACTCCAAATGGATGTAGTACCCCTTGACCCTAGGGTCTCCATTGACGCCCTGTCAGATGAAATGGGCAACTTAAGCGCTTTTAATGAAAATACTAATGCTTGCATCTTTTGGCTGGAGCAAACTTGTTGAGGGTTTGAAACCCATTTGACCACCCTCAAGGACCAGCTTCACCTTCAAGGCGCCGAGATTCAATCTCTAAAGGAGCAAATCGCAAATAAGGCTTCCATTTCCTCCCTCAACCAGAATTAGGATGATATCCAAGAAGACCTTGAGGGCCTATGATGACAGCTAGACTAGCAGGGCCCCCACGACTATGCAGAAACTGAGATCTCGAAGCCAGTGCCCTTCCATGGTGCTAACACCCTCTCCACTCCGCTTGCAACTAACTTTAAAACTAGTTTAAAGAAAGGTCATTCATGGCCAGGAGAGAATTGCCTCTTTCCTATACACATATGAGAGCTCCATGGAGGAGGCCACTAATCCGCAGAAGGTAAAACATATCTACTTCTGCCTAGATAGCACCGCCCAGGAGATCATGACCCCCACCTGAAGGTGTGCATAACCTGGGATCAGGTCCATACCGCCCTAATCCAGGAGTTCAGCAGCAATCAAACCCCGGCCAACCAAAAATAGGCTTTCATGGGTATTTGACTGAATAAAGGAGAAGCTCCATGGAGTTTGCCAGCCGCTTTTATGCCCAAGCAGAACCCTTAGTCACTACAAATTGTATCACCCTGGACAATGCTATTATCGCTGTTATTCTGCGCTGGGATCCTACCCTGAGATTAAAATGCATATGATTGGACAGAATAATAGGTTTACCTGAATCAGTGAGATCAAGGAGGCTCTTAACGAGATCCCTACGTCAACTCTGCTCTCTAAGGCTACATTCACAGGCCCCTCTAACCGTCCTAGAGTCCATATGGTCGAAAACCAGAAAAATCCTCGACCCCAATGCACTTACTGTAACGGTTTCAGACATAGTGCCAAGAAACGCTTGAAATGACTTGCCAAGTTGGCAGAAAAAGGATCATCAGCATGAAGGACGAGGTTCTTCATGCTGACATCCCTACTCAGCCTCAAGAACCCTCTATATCCCTGAACGAACCAGGAGCTACAGCATCTGGAGAAGAAGTTTTGGTATCCAATGATAATAAAGAAATTGATACTGCTTACTCCTCTTCTGATGACTCTCCCATGTTCCTCATGCTGCCACCCCAGTTTGGAAGGGTTGTACCTGGGTTGCAGTTTGAGCTCATAAAGTACTAGTCCTTGCCATAGTTGACAGTGGCTCTCCTGTGAATGCCATATCCTCCAAGTTAATGAAGCGCATTAAGATTGCTCACAATATGCCGCACTATATGGAGTATGGTACAGCTGGCCCCCAGTGTACCAAATCTATAGGAGCCTATTACTCTCTGCTGATACAATTTGGGAAGCTCACTGTAAACACGCCTGCTGTCACTCTAGATAACCCTAGCTATGACCTGATCCTTGGGAATCAATTTCTTCAAGATTTTAGAAGTACTCCATTATGAGGCGGCTTCCTATCCTAAATTAGGCATTGTGTCCCACTGATCTTCAAGACCCCCCTCATTTATAAGACTGAGGTCAAAGCCCAGGCTTGCCTTCTGGAGAGTGAAGGCCAGATCAATAAGCTCGAATATCACATTAGGGGCTCCCAAGTCTGACTGCCCCTCACCTGCTGTTGATGGCAAGAGGGCATGTCGATCTACTTACCCAGGGCGACTACCATACCCCCGAAGTCCCATGTCATTGCTGACACCCATGTCCATGTTAACATCCCCTTGGGATATCTGTTGGAAGTCCAAGGCCTAGACAACCCATCCGCAAAAGAGGTGCTAACCTGCCAAGGGATTCTAGATCCAGCTTTCGCTGGATCTATATCCGTGCTGTTGGCCAACCTTACTGACAAACCCAAAATATTAGGTCTAAACAGTCCTGATGCTTATGTCCGCCTACTACCGATAGAAGCTATTGCCAATGTCTAAAGCTTTGGGGACTTGATAGACTTCAGCTTGGAAGCTCCACCATTGATTAGTCTAATCAATACTAATATCAGCAAAGACCTCTTGGACGACCAACAACATAAGGCTCAAGAGTTGTTGGAAGAGTATTAGGACTATTTTTGACCTTGACCTATGACTTTGAAAGAATGAACGGAGTCCTACATCATGTAGAAATTGGGGATGCTCCTCACTTCTGGTCCCGATCTTACTGAAAGATCAGGTTGAAGAGGCCCAGGTGACCGTTGAACTAAACAACTACTCAACGCTGGACTCCTGGTACCAATGTGCAGCCCTTGGGCCTCCCCTCTTCTGCTGGTTTGGAAGAAGGATGGCAGCCATTAGGTGGTGATGGACTATCAATGGCTCAACTTCATCATCAAAAAGAACAGTTACCCTCTACCATGAATTGACAATTCCCTCAAACTGCTCGCCGGATCCCAGTACTTTTCCGCCATGGACCTTGCCAGCGGATATTGGCAGGTTGAGCTCACCCCTGAAGACTGCACTAAGTGTTTTTCATAGCCAATGAAGGACTATTTGAGCCCACAAGAATGCCCCAGGGCCTTTGTAATGCCCTTTCCACTTTCCAACGTGTCATGGATGATTCTTGGGGACTTGAAGCTTTCATGCGTCCTTGTCTACATAGATGACTTCACCATTTTCTCACAAACCTTTAATGGGCACATCGAGCATCTATGGGAAGTCTTCAATCGGCTATGGAAGGCGTCCATAAAGCTTAAACCTTCGAAGTGCTCCTTCTTTCAGTCTGAACTAGAGTTCATGGGACACAGAGTTTCCAAGGACGGCATCCAGACTATACCAGACAAGGTCGACGCCATAGAGAAGATGACACACCCCAGAGCCTAAGGGATATTCAGGTATTCCTAGGCATGGTGGGCTATTATCATCAGTTATCCCCCATTTTACCAACCTTGCTGAGCTGCTGTTCTACCTCCTGCAGAAAAATGTGCCGTTCAAATGGTGGCCTGAATAAGTACAGGATTTTAATGCCTTGAGAACCGCTCTATGTACTAAACCCATTATAGTCCAACCATTCTTCAAACAACCCTTCTTGCTGTTTACAGATGAAATTGATGTTGCCGTTGGGGCTATCCTATCTCAGCATGATGAGAACCAAGTTGATCATCCTGTGGCCTATTTTAGTAAGAATTTGAGTAAAGCTGAACGGAACTGCAGAGTTACCAAGAGGGAGTGACTAGCTGTCTTGATAGCCATCAAACATTTTCGGCCTTATCTCTCTGGTACTCATTTTACTACTATTACAATCCATTCCTCAATCCGGTGGCTCCAGCAAATGAAGGACCCAGATGGCCGATTAGCCAGTTGGGCTTTATGACTGCAGAGCTATGATTTCACCATTGTCCATTGTGCTGGAACGATTCACCAAAACGCTGATGGCCTCTCTAGAATGCCAGTGCTAGTAGCGAGAACCCTGAGGAGGACCAGCTGTATGATCTTATATGCTGACCTGAGCAGTGGGAGTTGGAAACCCCGGAGGTCCAAACTGAACTCCAAAGGAGGACTTGAGATACCCAAATTAAGGATGGGCTGCAAAATAAGAAGATCAATAAGAAGTGGCTCCTTTACATCCGCCCCTCCTCCAGAATTGATGTTATTCTGTAGGGACATTCCATAGTGGGACATGGGGCCATCAAGAATACTCATGAATGGCTGAATTTATGATACTACTGGGACTTAATGGTAGAAACTATCCAAGAGGTTTTGGAAGCATGTATGACTTGCCGATCTCAAGACTGAGCTAACCCTCAATTCCAACATTCAGTTGTTGCCCTAACTGGACCCTACAATGTTATTAGCATTGGTCTGGTGCACCCTCTTCCCACTGGGTTTCATGACCATAAGTATATTATTCTAACCGTGGACCACTTAACCAAATGGGTTGAAGCAATTTTTGTCCCAACTGCCACTGCCAAAGCCACAGCGCTCTTCCTTATTTGATCCATTTTCACCCATCATGGGTGCCCCCAAACCTTACTTCCAAACAATGGATTAACTCCACCTCACAGGTAGTACAAGAACTTACCTCATTATTTGGCACTACCCAGAGTTTTGCTGCCCCTTACCACCCTTCCACTAATGGGGCGGTAGAAGGTGTTAATGTAACTCTTATTTCCATTCTAAAAAATTAGCTGCCTCAGATCCTGCCCGTTGGAACCATTACCTACCCGGCGCTTTGCTTGCCTACAGAGTAAGCTACCACCGAGTCATCAAGATATCGTCATTTAGAGCCCTATATGGGCATGCACCTTGGCTACCAAGTAGCATCCAGCCATTGCTTGAGACCTCACACCTGAGAGCTCCAAATTAACCATGAGGGCCTTAGCTGAAGAAATTGTCTGGCTTCAAGCCCTAGCCACCCAAGGCATTGTCACCACCACTGGAAGAGAGACATCCTGATCTAATCTTGGATTGCCCTCCTTACCAATTTTTCAATTAGGTGACCTCATTATCTTTTATCACCATTGACCTGAAGGCTGACAAAATAAGCTAGACGTTCTTTGGTTTGGACTCTATAAAGTCATTCATAGGGTGAAGTCTGAGTACTCTATTGCCAACGTCAACCAAGGGACTGTGGTCAATCGGGTGCATGGTTGGTTCCTTTACCCCATATTCCCCCCTATGACAGGATCTTGAGAGGGGGTTTTCAGAATTTGAGATGACAAATGAATTGAATTCCCCACTTCCAGATTGAGCTGCACCAAATCAGTTCCCAAACCTATCCAAGAAAAATTGGCTTCAGGAACCCTGTCATAATTCCAATATGACTGGACAATAAAGCCCTAAGTCAATATGGCATAATGAATGGAATCCGCTGGAATTGAACTGGTACTGGTAATTTAAGCACTTCGAAATGAGGCATTTGGCAAATCAAGAAAATTTATTCTGAGATTTGACACAAATGAGAGTAATATGAAAAGGGAAGCAGAATAGAAGAGTACCAAACCAAGAATGCATCTGGCTGGGGAACCAAGGTATAAAGAGTCTGATGGAAGATAAAAGGGAAAGATTTTTTTAGAAGAAAGAGGAGCGCGCGGATAAGTCTGCAATTTATAATAAAATAAAGTTTAAAATAAGGGGTGATAGCTCCATACATATTTTATTAAGCTTTATTATAAATCGGCGATCCTCATATCATCTGATTTGGTTGCTCAGTGGCTCATACCCTGTGAGAAACCAACTCAGTGGAATCAAGCTCAACTACCGAGAATTAACAATGGTGCTCACTACAGGGGAGGCCATTGATCAACTAATCACAACTTCACTAATGGTACTTATGGCGCAACCAGCTTGCTCTGATGAGGTGCTACCCCCGGTGGTTGAAATAACTCACTATGGGGAACTGAAGCTTGCTATGGATACCTTACTTCAGGTGCAAACATTGTTGTTTCAAGAGAACAAGAATATTACTGAGCAGCTCAACCATGCCTTCCGCCAACTGCTTCTGGTGGGTGACCATGCCAACCAGCTTTCCAACCTTTTAAGCACAACAGAGCGTCCAGAATGTGTGGAGTATAAATTAGATAAGGTTATTAAGGAAAAAGAAATCTGCAGTGACAGGCTGCCCTCATTTAACCGTGATGGTAACATACATGGGTTTTTCAAGCGGTTTTAGTTTGCCATAGAGGGGGCTTCCAATCAACAAAAAGCTAAACTATTGTTGTCTGCGTTGGATGTTTCAAGTGCTGATCAAGTTACTTGTTATCTTAAAGACAGTACTGTAGCATACCAAGAGGTGAAGGAGACTGTAATTCGCCTGTTTGGGGGCAAAGCGAAAATGGCTCAATGCAAGGCATATTTTTTAACAATATCTTTTCAAAAAAATGAGTCTTTAACACAGTTTGCGGAGCAATTCATTAATGAGGCTCATGTGTTGTTGGGTGCTAATGTCTTATCTAATGAGGAGGTAGGTATAGCAATGACGGCAGCTGTCAAACCATATTGAGAGCTTTATAATGCTATGTACCATGTGCTGGATGGGGATACCGGACTCATCTGAATTGTGAATGCTTTACATCAGCTCTCCCCCACAATCAGCGCCCCCAACATAGCCCAGAAAATCGCTGTTGCCCCCACTCCAACCCTTGTGGCATATAGGCCACAGTGACTGGGTTATCAGCCGCTGGAATGTATTCATCTCTCACATGAGTCAATAGACCCATTCCAGCCCAAGTATGCTTCACCAGTTTGTCCGCAACCTTGGAACTTTCCTGGCAACATTTGACTTGGTTTTTCCGCCCCTAACTATATACGCGCACCTTTTATATACACTTGCTTCTAGTGTGGACAAAGAGAATTATGCAGCCAATTGCCTAGCCACCCACATGTGTTTGCAATGCCACCAAAGATAATCAAGCAGGGAAAAGCTCAAGTGGAGTAGAGACAGGACGCTCTATCTCCGCTAAGTCCAATTCACTTGTCCTCAACAATCCCCAACCATTTTTGGGGAAAAACTGAACCTCAATCATATGATGTATTATACCAGCAGCTTTCATTGGATACCCCTGCTTCCGCTTCCATGAGTAAAGGCTCACCCCATCAGGCTGAGTTTTGCCAGGACGTGCAGAAGCCATATGTGTGGCAGATCCTGGAACAGACTGGCATTAGCAAACCGGATCCTTCACTAAACGTCACTCCTTTAGTAGGGGTTACCATTGTCAGACATTCTCCTTTTTGACTTAAGGAAAAGAATGCTGGAAGTATTAGTGCTCCCAAATCTGCTATTATGATGGGCCCATCTCCTACCAACCATCAAATAATATTGTGGATATCAATGATATGAGTACTCAAGGTGAAAAGGCCTTAGCAGATTCTTGGTGGAATCCTAACCAACGGAAAAATATGACTCATCACAAAAATCAGCTTAATAAAGTAAATACTAACAATAGGATTACTCCAACTTCTCGGCTGAATTTGAGGAGTTCAATATTGTATGGATCTGAACCTTTGCGAGGTGAGAAGATTTTACCCATTGATGATTGGGTGCGAGTTAACCAATCATTGCCATCCAAGTCTAACCACCGCCAAGGTGCAAAGATTTTACTCAATAATGATAGGGTAAGAATTAGTCAATCATTACCATCTGGGTCTGACCACTGCCAAATTACCCAATCATTACCATCCAAGTCTGACCACCACCGAGGTGAAAAGATTTACTTGCTGATGATTAATACAATTCACAAAATTGTTACTGCACAGATTGGTTTTGCCTCAAAAATTTTATCTTTGATCTGATAGGCTGAAAGCCTATATTACCTAATTTAGATAACTGAGCTTTACATTCTTTTGCCTTGAATATCAATGATTTTAAAATATGAACTAGTTTAAATAGGAAAAACTAGTATTGAGAAAAGGACCTTTCTCAGTTTTGCCCTGCTTAGAATAATAAAAAACCATAAAAAACTCTAAAAGTGTTCTTTATTACTTTTATTATAAAGTAAATATCTCACTTAAATAAATTATTTGTGGCTTCCATTTGCGGATCCCACAACCATAGCCATTCTGGTGGAGAGAATTGCTAGTGAGTATCCTCAAGTTGGCAAAGGTATTTCTTTTTTCTAGTACTAGACGGTCCCAACCCGATCAGCAAAGGCATTTCTTCTTTTTTGAGTAGCACAAAGCCCTGAACATACAAGTAATAAGCACCAATGATTCTTCTTACTTGGAATGTACTTATTGTGACATATTCATTTAAGATATGAAAATCCGCGTTATCATAGACATGCAAGCACATATGAACATAGTCTCCACTCAGTTGGTGGCTAAACTTATGTTGAAACCAGATGTGGACCATCGCGTAGTATATGGGACCATGGGAATGCACAGCACAGTGTCAGAATGAGTATATAGCGCGTTGCCTCTACGATTTGGGTCAGTCCAGGTGTCTGCTCCAGCGGTGGTTTTGCCAAATAACCACTACATTATGTTAATTGGCGCGGCTTTCATGAGGAAATTTGGCGTTGTGATAGATATGGCGGAAGAAACCCTTACTATGTAAGCTAACAGCTTCCAGTATATTTTTCCTCTGGTGGAATCCCAACGGATCCAGTCTACTCCAGTCAGATCAATCTAGCATACAGTAATGGAGTAATCCCTGTTTGCTACCAGCAACTGAGTCAGCGGACTAAGATCCTCCCCAACCAGATATATTAGTATAAGGGAATCCTGCTTCAAGCAACGCGCCCTTTAAGCTTACCGTCTGGACACCAGGGCATAATAGAGACTGGGCTTGAAATCGAAGTCCCTAAGGGGCTTTATGGAGAAATCCTAACGCCTCATCAGCACTCGTGGCTCAAACCACACTTGGCTCCAGGGTTATTGTTTCCTGGGATTGGGGAGGTGAAGGTGCTGCTCGCGAACCTACAGAAGGAGACAATAACAATCAGGTGGCACCAAGTGGTGGTTTACCTACATTTCGTTCCTATCTGGGTAGTTTGTTGTATTCATGACTTTGGCTCATGGGAAAATCTTGGATTACCAGCTCACTCCTCATTCAGCGTACTGACTGTAGTACCATGAAAGTGCTCACGGGATTATCAGCAGAACAACAAGATAGGGCTATGGCCTTATTTGAAAAGTATTGGGATATTTTTGCTAATGATGATCATGACCTGGGGTGCGCTCAAGGGGTGGCACGTTAGATATGGGGGATCACCCTCCCATTTGTTCCTGACCAATTAGACATTCAAAAGCAGTGGAAAAGGTTGTCTCCGACGAAGTAGATAAACTTATTGAGCAAGGAATGCTAGAGCCATCAAACAGTCTGTGGGCGTCACCTAAGCTCATCGTAAAGAAGAAGGATGGCACAAATCAAGTGATTATTGACTATTGTAAACTCAATAATGTAAAAAAGAAGGATTTTTACCCTCTTCCACGGATCAATGATGCATTAGACTGATTGGGCAGGGCAAACTATTTTTCCGCCATGGATCTGATCTCAAGGTATTGGCAGATCAAATTGCCATTAACAGAATGGGAGAAATGTGTGATCATCACCTTGAGAGGATTGTTACAGCTGAAGCGCATGCCACAAGGGTTGTGTAATGCTCCAGCTACGTTCCTGCGCGCCATGGATACAATTTTAGGTGAATTAAAGATGTCCTGCATCTTAGTTTACCTTGACAACATCAATGTGTTTTCGCGGACATTTACAGAGCACCTAGACCACTTGGAGCAAGTGTTTCAGCGCCTCGCCACCGATAATATCAAAATTAAGCCTTGAAAGTGCTATTTCTTTAGGGAGCAATTAGAATACCTCGGATTTGTTGTGGAATCACATGGGCTTAAACTGCAGCCAGCTAAAGTGGAAGCAATAAGCATGATGACTCGCACAGTAAATAAGCAGGACATTTAAGTGTTTCTAGGAATGGTTGGGTATTACCAACCGTTCATTCCCAATTCTAGCTGCATCAGGGCCCTGCTTTTAGAGCTATTAAAGAAAAACGCTTCTTTTGATTGGATGGAATGATGTCAGAACACTTTTGATGATTTGTGTATCACATTAGCAAGTGCACCCATTTTGCAATACCCCAACTTTGATAAGCCGTTCATAGTGCAAATGGATGCCTCGCTCTCCACTATATGGGCAATATTATCTCAGAAGGACGATGATGGCGTGGAGCATCCTGTTGCCTTCTGTAGTCAAAGTCTGAACTGTCACAAATGGAACTACACCATTACTGAGCAATAATGTTTAGCGGTAATTTACGCTTATAAAAAGTTTTGAGTATACCTGCATGTGGTAAAATTCCAAGTCATAATGGACCATGCTTCCTTGAATTGGTTGCAGAATCTGCGTGAATTGGAAGGGCAGCTCGCACGTTGGGCGTTGAAGCTGCAAGCATATGATTTCAAGATTTTGCATCAACTGGGAGCAAAACATCAAAATGCGGATTGTCTCTCTAGGCTGCCAACAGTTGCAATCACAGCGGATCTAGCCAACATAATGTATGAGAAGATGGTGGTAAATAAATACCAGGATGAGCCGCCACATGTGATCAAGGTACTAGACAGACTTTGGGCAGATATCTTTCTACATGAGGGAGAACTATATAAGCGGATTGGTGACCAGACGCTGAGTTTCCCTAAGCCTTTGGCCTGACCCTCAATAATTATGGATGCTCATTGGGCTGTTGGCCATGGAGGATTGTGGAAGATGCTAGAATTCTTATGACCCTGATACTTCTGGGAAAGCATGCATTACAATGTATTGGAAACGGTTAGTTGCTGCCATCAGTGTCAAGTAAAAAAACTTTCTGCAAGAAAATCACCTACCAGCTAGTGAAACCCCAGTTTGCATGGCACACCATTTCCATTGATGTAGTGGGACCTCTGCCGAATAATACCAATCAATCCAAGTATATAATTGTCACATCGATAACTTGACTTGATGGGTGGAATCCAGGGCTATTAGTGACTTGGGTGCGGTCACCACTGCCAAGTTCATTATGGAGTGCATTATACAGCGGTATGGCTGCCCGCAGTTCATTCTGACAGACAACAGAACCAACTTTACTTCTCATATTCTGCCAAAGTTAAACAAGTTGATGGCTATTCTCAGGGTTTTGACCACCCCCTATCATCTGGAATCCAATGAGATGGTGGAGTGAGTCAATGGAACCCTAGTGAACATACTCCTCATATTGATAACAGATCAGCCTTCAAAATGGAGTGCCCTTCTACCTACTGCTGTGTTCGCTTATGATATCAGCTATCATTTGGCCACTGGTAAGAGCCCCTTTTCAACTGCTGTATGGTCGACATCTGGCTTTGCCTGCCTTGTTATATTTGTGTGTAGAGGACACTGGTGGGGTGAATCCTCAGCGATATCTGAATCAACTCATGGATACTTTAATCAAGTTGCAAACAGAAGCCTACTCCACCAGTCTAGCGAAGAAAATCCATGACCAGGTGGCCGACCAGAAGTGATGGAGCGGTCTTCCATTGTTTGCTGTAGGGGATTACGTTTTGTTCCACAATCAGCATAGATTTGGATGAAAAAATAAGATCTCCAACATTTGGGTCAGCCTGTTTGAGATTATCAAGAAGACTGGCACAGATGTCTACACCATTAAGGAACCTGCTGGGGGTTAGGTTATTAACCGAGTCCACATGAAGTTCCTTTGAGCATACAAACAGTAAGAACCTATTGTCCAGTCAAGGAGGGGGTAATGTTGCGATTCCAATATGACTGGACGATAAAACCTAATGTCAATATGGCGGAATGAATGGAATCCGCTGGAATCAAACTGGTACTGGTAATTTAAATGCTTCAAAATGAGGCATTTGGCGAATCAAGAGGATTTATGCTGAGATTTGATACAAATGAGAGTAATATGAAAAGGGAAGCAGAATAGAAGAGTACCAAGCTGAGGATGCATCTGGCTGGGGAACCAAGGTATAAAGAGTCTGATGGAAGATAAAAGGGAGAGATTTTTTAGAGGAAAGAGGAGCGCGCAGATAAGTCTGCAATTTATATTAAAATAAAGGTTAAAATAAGGGGCGATAGCTCCATACATATTTTATTAAGTTTTATTATAAATTGGCGATCCTCATATCATCTGATTTGGTTGCTCAGTGGCTCATACCCTGTGAAAAACCAACTTGGCAGATTTGAGCTCAATTGCTGAGAATTAACAAACCCCATCCCCAGTTCCTGAGTCACGTGGGCAGGATTTATACCAATTTGGTCAGGTGGGCGGCACAATCCATTGAGGATGCCCACAAGGCAGCTATTCCAGAAGATCAGGAAAGATCCTGAATGGATGGGGCACCAACAATCCCTGCGGCACCATATTTCCACTCACCCTATTAATATTGAATCCTTTTTTAAGCTTAATAAATTATTCAGTATCTTAACTAAATTTCCACTCCCTTCTCAACCTTTTCTGCAAATTTGCAGCTTTGAGCCACCTTTGGACCTCAGCATCAGTCTAGAGAACTGTAGCGCTGACAATCATCAAAGGTGATCATGTTAGATGTTGATAACCTTTGAGCAGCGAGGTAAAATCGCTCAGCAAAAGCATCAGTATTTTTGCACTCATAAATGCTTAGGCGCATAACGTGTCATGTTTACATGACTTGATAATAGGCACCAACCCCATGGATAAGGTAGGGCGGTAGGAGGTTATAAGGTTAAACTTCAAGCCTTTTTGACCTCAAGCACACCTTGGACCATCGCTGGGTACAAGCCAAATATGCTCAGGCTGGTACAAGTGAGGTTTAAAACGCCCAGCCTTTTGTCTCATCTCTGACATTAAAACGGATAAGCTACTTAATGAATGACAATGGGACAATTCAGTTAATAGTAGAATGGGGGTTCGAAACCCATTCTATCTACAAAATTATGAGCTTGGGTCAGGTACAACATCAATCAATCACTTGAGTGAGATTGGTTTCAAAGTTTGCTACCCTTTAAGATGGAACCATGCGCCTATTGGTGCACCAAGGCTTGGGACTACTTCCGCTGACCCAGACTTTTCCAAAAAATGTTTAAGTATGTTTTCTTGTGACCAACGTTCCTTGTTAGTTGACTTTTTACAATAAAAATTCCTGTTATATTACGTTGTTATTATAATTTTTTGGGAAAACCTGTGTGCAGACCACTTTGAGGAGGTCTCAAGCAACGTGAGCCACTATATCATATCACAATTAACTAAAGTACTGGTGCACCTTTGGGCTGCCCTGGTCCCCTCCTAATCGAGGCACCCAAGCCTCCTAGCACCAATTTGCACTTGGTCATGGATCCCCTTTAGGATCTACCCAAGCTGTGTTATTATTTGGTTATCTTATCCGTTATGACGTGCTGTACACCCTTGCCTTGGGTCCCCTCTGCGTCAACACCTTATGCAGTGCCCTGTTTTCCCATTTTATTAACAGCTAGTTCCCTGGTGGTGTGGGTTTGCATCCCGCATCACCTCACAGGGAATGAGAGAGTTACAGATACTTTCTTAGCATAAAGGCCTGTTTATCCCTGTTAAGACTATGCTTTGATCTGAATTCAACCATTAGAGACTCCTTTACCTCTGCCTAGGTGTGCAGAGGTCCAGGTAAGGAATTATCATCTCTTGCGCTAAGCAACTTAGGCGAGGAAGGATGTGTTGAACTTTTTGCTTATCCATTGTGCCATACATGGCAACTTCATAAAGATACAAAAATGTGTAATGCTCCCTTCTCAGGGTTGTACTCATCTTTAAAAACGTGTTTTTAGTGGGCGCTGCTCAAGCTCTTTGAGACGGGATAGAGCGCTTGCTAGTTGCTTTTCCAGAGCAATTAAATTTGATTCACTTTAGAAGAGGAAAAGTTGAAAGGGTTACTCACGTTCAAAGCCTCCTTTTTTGACGATTTTTGTGGTTACAGGTGCCCCTGTAGTGATCACCACTTTGTAGGAATCCAGCTGATTTCTGCTCTCTGGTGGTTTACGCTGCTGGATTCCACAACGAGTTTTTTAAAATTTAAAGTAAAACACCAATAAAAAACTGGGTTTTTATGATTTTTTTAATAGAACATATGAAAAGAAAGAAAACGAAACTCTTGATATCTGACCAATTAGTAATTAAACAGTATCAAGGTTTGAAGGGACTTCATTGATAAATTCAGAATGGCTTGTCACCATCCAAAAAAGGAAATATGCAAATTCACCTATTTGTAGCTCAGAAAACTCGCTTAACTATGGCTGAATTACTGATGGGGCGTTAACCTTTAACAATACGTACCCACGGGGTAACAATTTAATATATTTCAGCAAATCCCCTTTAGAGAAATTTATTGCACCCTAGGAGACCCTTGCTAAGCCTATAAAAGGGGGTGGTCCCCGCTTCAGTGCTGGCTTTGAACTAGTTGTGACCTGGGGAGAAACCTTTAATGAACTCCCCAGGTTTACCTACATGGTCGGGGCTCTTTGACTTCCTGACTTGGCGCTATTTAACCAGTTAGTATTCATAATAGTGTTGCCCCAATTCATGGGGCTCAACAGAGAATTGGCCAGGGTCTTTTGGACAATAAAATTGTTATCATTATTCAAATAGAACTAATTATTATCTAGGACTTGTAAATGTCTGAAATTTCTCCTTTTTGGCTAATTTTGTCCCAAACATTCATATCTTGAAGTCTGGAGGGCAAATGTCCAACAGACAGCACCACCCACAATTGGCCATCGTGAAGCTACTTTTGTGGATGAAGTGAGAAAGAGATGGGCAGAAACTTGCTCACAACGTGCTCTTCCTAGGTCCACTCTGGATCATGTAGCTATAATCTATGGGCGTAATCCTGTTGAGTTTTAAACAAGAGATTATTTTACCTATTTTGAAGCAATAGCGAGATCCTTTCTAGTTGATACCACAATTTATGAATCAATAGAAACCACTATATTGATATAGGGTTTACAACTGCAGCAGATGCAGATCAGGCTGCTTCTACTAAAATAGAGATTCTACATAGATCTTTTTGCATATCTAGAATAAGATCTAACTTGGAAAGTTTTTTGAGTAACTTTTTCTAATCACCTAACTACAGTGGACCAAGAATCTTTAAAGCTTACATAACATCAAGGTTTGATAAAATTTGGGTCAGTTCTAACAGTAGACCTTTGTGCACCAGCCTACTATGCCCCAACCCAATGGGCTCATATTGGTAGAGCATCATCTATCCCAAACCCTATGGTGGCCCGTAACATGGAGGTTATTCCATATGTGGCAGTCATTAGATCATGTTCAGAAATCAACTTTGCTGATCCTGATCAGGAATGACTGCGCTGCTCATGGTGTAATGCTTTGGGCCATCTATATAATAGTTGCACTGCTCATAAGCAAGCTCTCTCATCCAGTAGCCAAGTCCCTGTGACAGGTAAGAAATAGTCTCATACAGAAGTAGCGGCAATTTTTAAACTTACCCACTGGGTACCGGTAAAGAATCTAACCCTTGCTGCCATTTGTGTGGCAGGTGAGCAGGCACAGCCAGTAGCACAGCTTTATTCACTTATGCTGAAAACCCCTGCCAGTTGGCACCCCTTCTGAGTTGCCAAACCCTTCATCAGCACAATTTAAAATGCAAATCTGCTTCACATAAAGCTAACCCAAAGGAAGCCATTCCAGGGGCGGCATCTAAAACTAATTTGGTACCAAAAGATACTCAGAGAGTGTAGCAGTTATGGAGTACCCCAAGTATGGGTGGAGGCTCCAAATCATCAACCCCCCACCTTTTAAGGGGATTGCAACTCAGACTACATTTTCTGTATCAAAGGAGGTGAATATGGACTCTGATACTTCAGAGGATGCCCAAATGAGAGAGTCCATGGAGCTTCAGGATACTCCCTTGTAGAGCAGTGGGGTGGTATCCTGAGTTGGCTTACAGGATCCTTATGCCCTTCAGCTCAGTGTAAACCCCCTTCTCCACGTTTATCTGCTTGGATTGTTGCTAAAAGTCAGGCTCAAGGACTTGATATAAACATCCTTACATATGCAGGTTTAAGCTCTGGTAACCCCCAGGATATGGAAGAGGACAGCTATGAGGCCCCAAAGAGGAACCTTTATAATTTTGGGCGGTATCGTTGAGATCTTCTGTAAGGGTTACACAGGTCAAACCCACTGAGCAACGTGCAGATAATGTGAGGATCGTTGGTACTTTGAACAGACTAAAAATATAAGAAAATAGGAGCAATCCCCCAACAGCACTTTTATTTATTTTCATAGTTACAGCGACTCTTCACTGTTCTGCTCTTTACCACTAACTACTCCTTTCAATCGTACATCTCACTTATATACCTGTGACTTTGGACAATACTGCTCTCATAGCTTAGGGTATTCTATTCCACCAATTCTCCTTGGTTTCAGCTTGTTATTATTCAGCTCTCTATTGTCCTAATTAAAGGAGATCTAATTTGTATTTGTCAAATGTCGACATCACCTTATTGCCTTATCTAGAGGTGATCCAATAATAATTTGTTATAACCCAATATTGCCTCATCTCAAGGCACTTGTATAATCGTAACTAATACATGGTCAGAAGATTCTTCCCAATCTGCCAAAGCTATTTCAGGCTTATCGTCCAGTCATATTGGAATCATGACATTACCCCCTTGACTGAATGATAAGGCTCCTATTGCTTATATGGCCGGAGGAACTTTGTGTGTGCTCAGTTAATGATCTGACTGCTTGCGGGGTCCTTGATGGTATAGTCATCAACCCTGTTCTCTCTATAGCTTCAAATGGACCAATTTAACACTGGTCAACTTGTGTTTCTATCCAAACCCAAGTTAATCATAGAAGAGAATCATGTTGCCCTCTTTGAATTGAGCCAACCCACTACGCTGTACCTGATTGGCAGCTTGATTTTTGATCTTCCTGGATAAACTGAAGGAATATGCTTCAGTTTGAAATTTGGTTAATTTTTCACAAGGTTAGTCAAATAGTGGTGGGGTTTTATTTTGCCAATGTCTTCTACAAACAAATAAAGCAATTCCAGAAGAGCCGGGTGTCACCCATATAGTAGTTGAAAGGGGATCTTCCCTGTGGCGGAATGGTAGCTAATATTATAGCCAAACATGATGGTGGAAAGGAGGGACCTTAATCAGAAGGTCAATCTATTACTAATTTCCATAGTATGTTCACCAAGGTCCCATTAGCCCAATCGACTATTCTGTTGGACTCATAGTGATATGGAGTCATCAGAACCCTGTGGATGACCATAAGCTCATTCAGTTTGGGGAGGATGTGCGAGATGAAGTTGGTTCCATTATCAGTAAGAATGAACTGAGTACAGCTATGTCACTGAATACTACAATCCATTTCAAACTTGGCCACTATGACCGCTCCCAGATCCTGTATCACCTGTGCTTGAACCCACCTGGTCAAGTGGTCAATAGCCACCAGAATGTACTTACAACAGTTGGCTCCCGTTGGCAGAGGGCCAAAAACATCGAGGGAAACTGTATGCCAAGAAAAATGTGGTTTCACTAACTGGTACAAGGTCTTCCAGTGGAATGGCTTCTCCACTTGGCACTGGTGGCAACAGGAAAGGGTTTCAGGCACATCAAAGTTCATGCTTTCCCAATAGTACTGAGGGTGCAACAACTCCATTGTCTTGCATACGCCACCATGTCCAACTGCCTTGTGGGTGTTCATAATAATTCCAGGCCATGCTGAGGGTCCTGGAAAATTCATTGTAGAATTGCCAATCTGTTTATACAGTTCCACATTCCATTGGAAGGTATTTAATCGTATCTCATTTAACGCTTTGATCACTTGGGGCAGTTCATCATCATATTTCCCACTGAGCATCTTATTGTACGTCACATCACTGAGATCCGCCATTACAGCAATGGCCAGCAATTGAGTTAGACAGTCGGCATTCTGATGCTTTACTCCTGGGCAATGACGGATCTTGAGGGAATAAGCCTGCAGTTTGTGAGCCCATTGAGCTAAACGTCCTTCAGGCTCCTTGAGGTTCTTTAACCAATGTAACGACGCATGATCTGTTATGACCTTAAACTTTACCTCATGCAAGTAAACTATAAATTGCTTATAGCATAGATCACCGCTAAGCACTCTTGATCAGTCATGGTATAATTACGCTCATGGCAGTTCAGACTTTGACTGCAGTTTGCAACGGGATGCTCCTCTCCCTCATCATCTTTCTGAGAAAGGACCGCCCCAACAGTGGAAAGGGACGCATCCATATGAATGATAAATTCCCTATCAAAGTTTGGATAGTGTAGCACCAATGCACTGATAAGTATCATTTGTAGTGTATCAAAAGCGTATTGACAATGTTCCATCCATTCAAACACAGCATCTTTTTTTAACAACTCATTTAGCGTCCCTCAACACAGCTAAAGTTAGGGATGAAGCGTTGGTATTAACTGAAAATTCCCAAAAACCCTGTATGTCACGTTTACTATTAGGTGTAGTCATTTTTCGGATGGCCTCCACCTTGGCTGGCTGTGGTTTCAGCCCCTTGGAGTCTACCACAAACCCCAAGTATTCCAACTGATCTTTATAGAGTTACATTTTTGAGGCTTAATTTTGATGTTCGCCTCAGTGAGCCAGCAGAATACTGCTTCTAGATGGTTGAGGTGCTCCAAAAAGGTTTGAGAGAAAAACTGATATCTTTAAGGTATATGAGGACACACAACAGCTTCTGGTCACTGAGGATAGTGTCCATGGCTCTTTGGAACGTAGCTGGGGAGTTGCACAGCTCTTGAGGCATATGGGTCAGTTGGAAAAGGCCTTTGGATATGGTTATGGTGCATTTCTCCTGTTCCACCATGGGTAAATTTGATTTGCCATCACACTGATATTAAGTCCATCGCTGAGAAGTAAAGGCTCCACCTAACTGATCCAAAGCGTTGTTGATCCATGGCAAGGGGTACGAGTCCTTTTTTGTAATACTATTGAACTTCCTTTAGTATATCATTATACAGTTGGTGCCATATTTCTTTTTTACAATCAGAATGGGTGAAGCCCATGGGCTCTTGGATGGTTCAAGCATTCCTTGCTCCAGCAACTTATCAATTTACTCAATGACAACATCTTCCACTATCCTGAATCAGTGGATTGATGTGACCTTATGGGGGATGATCTCCTGTGTCTACTCGATGGACCACCCCCCAAGCACACCCTAAATCGTGATCTCAACAGCAAACTCTCATTGTACTTCTGAATTAAAGCTATTGCTTGGTATTTTTGTTCTTCCAATAGCCCTATTAAATTCTTCTGCAGTTCTACTGTCATTACTCAGCCGAAAGCTCAACTGTTAGGCCAAATTCATCTAATGAACCAAAATCATGAACCTGAAGGTTCTCCTCAATTGAAGTCAAGTGTAAATATGTCACTATTTGGTGTCAGCGGATTTGCATTGGTTCACTCTGGAGATTTGCTGACAAAACCTTGATCTCTCCATGCCCTGGGAGTATAATCCCTTGAGCCACATGAGAAACAAGCCATGTTTGATGATAGGGCCCAAAGACCTCCCCATTGAGCCCAGCTGGCACTTCAGCTTCTAACTTGGTATTTATGAGAACTTGATACAGAAGGAATAGATATAGGCCCTGCAGCTCGGAGAGGTAACCCTTGGTATTCATATATCTGCTGAGGAAGGTCCCAAGTCTTACTTTTTAGTTGATGATAGCAAACTGGAATCACCCCATCACTATATGCAAGGTTGATGTGGCTCATGTGCACTGGATCCTTTGGCACTCCGCTAGAGGTAAAGTAAATTGGGATCCACTGTCTCAAATGACAAAGGTCTCCTCCATCATATCAAAGCCAGCCCAAAAATGTCGTAGGAAAACAGTTACAATAAGCAATTTTGTCATTTTTTTGGTAGCACAATCGCCAGAGCTACAATGACAATGGACCCAAATGCAACAGTAGTGCACTGTATGCTCCTCCAGAGATTGTGCTTTTGGCTCCAGAGGTCCCTTACACCATTCAATGGTCCACATCAGGTTTTAACATCAACTTCACCATCAACTTAGTGAAAACTATGTTGACTGTAGCACCTGTATCTAACATAGCACAAACTCTTTTTTTGCTACAAAAATATCACAGTATGTACATTCAGAATAAGAAGATATTGACTGTTTAATATTTGGACATTTATGGGATCTCTTTTTCTCAGAAAACTCATTGTCCCCTCACTGACTTTGGGGTAATCTTTAACAATGGCGTCTACTAGAAGGGCAATGTTTACTCCTTTCAGAGTTGGCGCATCCACAGCAGAATCAGGCTTGTCCGAGGAAGCTTGACCAAGCATTTGGCAGGGGTATGGCTTCAATTGCTCCGAGGATCCTTCACCTCTGTGGCCTTGGCTTGAGCTCGTGTTACTACATTCACTCCTCCAACTGGCTGTTGACATAAAATTTCGTCATCATACTGAGGGACTTCCGCAGGATATACTACTATTGATTCAGGGATGTTTGGGTTGGGATCACGGAGGTAGAGAGTCCCATCTCTAACCCGCTCCATCTTTTCCCTAGTAATATTGATCTTGTTGCATGTAGTGCACACAACAGTTAAGGAAGATTCGTGCCAAGTGGCCAGGGCGGCCATATTCATAGCAACTAACCCCATAAGAGCCAAAACCATGCTTTTTGTAGGAGGGTCCAGATTGGAAAGTTTGGGGTCATTTGGTGTAACCAGGTATATGTCAGTAATATGATTGATGACGTTCGGCGTAACTAGGTCCTGGTCAGTAGTTAGGTTTCTGGCAATTTTTGTAAGCGGCCCTAGGTTGGTAGACAAACTGTTGGGAATAATTCATCCAAGGTTGAGGCGCAGAATTATAGTAAGGTTGAGGGTTGCTATGTGGGAAGTGGGTGGGACAAACATATTCTCCTGAGTAAGAGGGTACAGAAGGGGCAGTAGTTTTCCGCCCCATATTTGGCATCAAGAAGTTAAGGGATATGTGACGCAAAAACAGTACAAATTTAAGCAGGGGAACGTCATCATCCAGAATTGGCAAAATATCATTGTGAAGCTCTCAATATGGTTTACCGCAGAGGTCATCGCAATGCACATATTGACTTATGCTAAGTATCCTGCCCCAATCAACACGTGAGCTTCCATCATAAATCAATCAGTGAACTCCATGAGAGTCTTATTATGGCGGAATCCAATTGTCAAGAATTCTGCCTTTCGCTGCAGCATCTTTGAGGTTCCCCCAAACAGTTTAAACATGATACTTTAACATCCTGGTAGGTAATAGAGCTGCTTTGAAGATAGCAGGTGGCTTGATTAGCACTCCCAATTTCAAAGACAGATAATAATAGTTTTGCTTTCCATCGGTCAGATACACCTTCTGCTGCAAATAAAAATTGTCTGAAGAGGCCATGGATATTCCCATTTCAATAAAATGGAGGAAACTTCTTGATATTGTCTCATCCTGTTCATGACTTTTTGGGGTATACTGAGGAGTGGGTCAGGACCCAAAAGCAGTTTTTCAATGAGAAGCTGGTCAAGTGAAAGCTGGAATGTCTGCTGCTTCAGAGGTAGCGTGGCCTTTTGCCATTAGTAGCACCACCCTTAATTGAGGGAGTTGGCCTTTTGACTCATAATTATATCCAGAGCTACCATCCTGGGTGTAGTAGCTCCAACCAGCGTCATATTCCTCCACATATTGAACCCCTCTTGTCGTCCTTCCTCTTCCAAATGAGAGGGCTAAAGGTACTGGTAAATTTCCTCTAAGCGTGTTGCAGTCATTTGGTGGTGTCGTCCAAATGAGTGGCAAGTTCCTTGTTTTGTTGTCCCAGAATTTGCATTTGACTAAGCGTGCTATCAAGCTGGTTCATAATGGCATTCTTTTCTTGAAGCAGATCATCCTGATTCTTGAGCACTGCGTTTAGAGTGAGTTTGAGTTTCTCATAATTGGCCGGTACAGCACTTTGTAAGATTCACCAGCAACGTAGACTTTATGCAACATAGCTGGCGACTGGAGCTTTTTCTGATTTTAGTGATTGATCAATAAGCCCCCTGTAGTGAGCACCACTGTTATAATTTTGGGAGGTATCGTTAAGATCTGCCATAAGGGTTGCACAGGTTAAACTCACTTAGCAACAGTCAGATGATGTGAGGATCGTTGGTTCTTTGAACAGACTGAAAATATAAGAAAATAGGAGCAATCGCCCTGACAACACTTTTATTTATTTTTATAGATACAGCAACTCTTCACTGTTCTCTCTCTACTACTAACTACTACTTTCAATTGTAAATCTCGCTTATATAAGTGACTATGGATGAAAACACTATCATAGCTTAAGCTATTCTATTCCGCTAATATACTTAGTTTCAGCTTGTTATTCTTCAGCTCTCTATCGCCCTAATTTGAGGCGATCTATTTTGTATTCATTGAAAGTCAAAATCACCTTATCACCTTATTTGAGAGCAATCCAATAACAGCCCGTTATTGTGACGGTCAAGGCGCTGCCTGACCGCCACATAGCCCTGACCCCCCTAAGGCAGGGATTGGTGATCTTAGTAATGTAGATAATAATAGTAAAAGTATAGAATTTGAGGGCAAAAACCCTCATAAATGGCATTCTGATGAATCAGATGCTGACAAATTGACTAAACCTCGGAGTAGAGGTGGCAAGGGTCAACGTAGATGGAGACCAGGCCAATCAAAGGCATCCAACCTGAAGTCAAATGAACTAAATAATGATAATGACAATGGCAAAGGGCACCCCAGCAAATCAGGGGCTTCCAAGCTAAATTATGCCAAAAGTGGAAGCATCGAGAACCATGGCATTAGGCAGCTCAGTGAATCAGGAGCTTCCAAGCTGAATCCGCCACTAGATGAGAATATTGAGAGCCATGGGGAAGGGCAGCCCAGAAAATCAGGGGCTGCCAAGCTGAATTATACCAAAAATGGAAACGTTTGTGATAAGGTTGACATGAGAATACCAAGCTCTGATTTGTCCCCAATGAACGAAATTATATGTGGAAAAGTTTATGTAACGCCTAGGGTACTCAACGAATGGTCTACAATGGGCTAGATGGGAATATCAGAGGCTGAGATTCTCAAAATAGGCCTGCAGATATCCTTCCATCTGCAGACTCTGCAGGAACAAATTCCCCCATATCCCCTGCTTCCTAACATAAAAACCAGGCGAAGGTGTTTAGGACAACTTTGTATTCTCATATATACAATTAAAAATCCCAAAAATCAGAAATAAAATTTTAAATTTTAAAAGCATTTATTCAGATTTTGGAGGAAAACCCTGGATTTTGAGTGAAAAATGGACCATTTCACGGAATTTGACAGACCAGTCGCCTCTTTGTATGCTCTCTCTGGTTGACAGACTGTTCTACTCAGTGTGAGCATCGTCCTTACCATATTTCAAGGATACTTCAATAGCTCATCAAGACAACGAATAAAGGACCTAATCACAGCAGCACTCTCATGTTTGTGGGCCCTCACTTGGGCCCTCTTGCCCAACTGTTTTGTGGCAATGTGGAAGGACCCTGTTCGTCACAGTTATAACCCAATATCACCTCATCTTGTGGCACTCAAATAATTATAATTAATAACATGGTCGGCGGATTTTTCTAGTCTTCTATAGATATTTCAGTCTTATTGTCCAGATTTATCAAAATTGTGACAGGAATCCTGACCCTGCAGTCCGTTAACTCTTATGGGCTGCAGGATTAAAGTCTGGTTAGCCCGCCTTCTCTGCAACTCTATAAAATCAGATGGATATTGCAGCCATCCAGGAGCCCCATATCCCCCCTCTGAAATAGAAGCATGAAATGACCAATTTGGAGGTAATTCTTGTTTGACAAACTATGTAGGCCTTATTATCCTCAACCCCCAGGTGAAAACCAACCAGTTTTTGAAATGAATTGATAATCCCTTATCTTGGAAAAATATCTACCCCTAAGTTTTCCTTCTTTGTTGCAAGCATATACCTGCCAAATGCTGGCCTGGAGCAGGACTGGCTTTTGGAGAAATTTGATCTACTACAACTCCCATTCAACACAGAGCTGATGGGGGATTTCAATACACTATTAAGTCATTTGCGGGACACATTTCCTTCTGCAACACAAGACAGATAAGGGCTGCTTGGCTTCAGGATTTCCTCAGTTCAAGTGGATTCACAGGTGCCTATCCCCCATCAGTATCTGTCCTTGGCTGTATGTCTTTTATTCAAGGTGCAGGTCAGGAATTCAAATTAGCTTTAAGGATTAATATGCCCTAGTGGGCTCCTTGCTGGTTGGTTGAGTTTCCTCTTCCATAACCCGAGATAACACTATAAGTGACCACAGATGCCTCAAAATGATCATGACAACCATCTTCAGACCACAAAGGAGATTTAAAACAAAGTTTTCTCCAGAGCTCATGAACAACCATTTTGAAAAGGAGAAGATAAATGCGGCCATTGGTGAGGCAGAACAAATGGACTCACCTCATTTGCAATCTAAGCAAGTAAAACGGGAAGAATAAAAAGAAAGGACATTATAGGTTGCCTATATCTGTGCTAAGTCTCGAATGATGGCAGCCCAGGCTAAAGCCAGACGGGATGAAGCTAGAATACGTCGCTTTGAAAGGATATGCCGGCTGGCGCCTTCCTCTAAATGGTTGGAAGCGTGGAAAGTGGATCAAGTGATGTATCAGTGGGAACTTACTGAACAAGAGGAACAGACAGCAAACTTCACATCCTCGCGTTACTACACCTAGTGGGAACGCCCCACCCATTTCTTCTACAAGAAACAAAAAGCCCATTAGAGGGATCAGGAGATGGAAACCCTTAGGGTGGGGACCACCATCGTCACAAACAAGGAGGAAATCATCAGCGAGATATATTATTACTATTCCGCCCTCTTCATGGCTTCCTGGGTAATCCAGCGGAAGTTCAGGAATTCATTGGAGGGGCTGCAGAACCACTCGTTAATTTCTAAGCAGATGCTGAACTTATTACACCAATCACGCAGCAAGAAGTAATGGACATTCTACTCCACAGCTCGCGCATGAAGGCCCCAGGCCCAGATGGTATACCATTTGAAGTATATCTAGTGGACACGTCACAGTTACAAAGGCCCTCCAATCCCTCTTCTTGACCCTCTTAGCGGAAAGGGGGGTGCTTAATGACTTGAGTGGATTATTTTGACCCTTATCCATAAGAAAGCAAGCCGTGAGGACTTTGAAAACTGGCGACCAATATCACTATTTCACAGACCAAAAGCAATTTACTAAACTTTTAGCAAACCGCATAACTATTTGGGCAGCATCATGCCCCCATCCAGCTCAGCATGGCTTTATCCTGGTAGATCGCTTTGGAGCAATTACAATGAGCTTCTGACAACCCTGTCAGCTACCTCGTCTCAAAAGCATGGTTTTGTGGCGCTTCTTGATATGAAAAAAGCATATAATAGGGTGAATTGGAAGTATCTTGATGCCTTTCTAACCCGTCTCCACATCCCACACAATTTAGAGCATGTCTATCGGCGCTCTACTCCCAGATTCACACTAAAGTACTTCCCCAATGGGCTTTACAGCAGAGGTGATGGTTGAACAGGGTCTCTGTCAAGGGGATCCACTGAGCCCAATCTTGTTAACCTAGCTTTGGATCATCTTCTGGCCCTACTTCAGGAACGACGGGCAGGTATTCAGGTTCCTGAGAAACCCTCACCCTCACCATAGCCTTTGCTGATGACACAGCAGTGGCAGTTGGATGTAAAAAGGACCTAGACCTGGACATGGAGGCTCTGGATCGCTACTCCAAGGCGTCCAATGCAAAATTTAAAACTTCTAAACCCATTATAGTCAAGTTAGTACCCCATCGTTTCCTCCTTCTTTTAGTCTGTAACAAACCTGGGACATATTTAAGCACCTAGGTGTTCTCACCAAACCACACAGGGTCGCAATCAAGGAAAACTATGACTGCTTACTGTATGCAATGAACTTTCATGTAACTAGTTGGAACTGTCGGCGTATCAACCCCCAGGAACACGCCCTGATGGCGAACGTTTTTCTGCCATGAAAGGTATGATTTCTCGATCATTTCTGCCCCTTTACGGAAAGTTTCTTCTCAAGGTTGCATGTGATACTCCAGTACTGGATATAGGGATCCAACTATTCATCCATGGCTCTGACCACAATATCCCAACACCGCAGTGAAGGGGGCCTAGGTCTTTTGGATGCTGGGTCCCATGCTACTTCAATCCTGATGAGTTTCCTTAAGCCCATCATTTGCTAGATATGGCTCCAATGCCACAGTGGGGTCCAGCCTTACGCTAGGATTTAAAAACCTTGCTAAGGCTCCCACGGGCCTCTCCAACAGCTGTTGAGGAATGGCTAACAAACCACACAGGCCACCGCCAAAAACCCTCATCAAGTTTTTACTGAAACCAGGCTCTCCTTGCACTTAAGAGGTAAAGGTACGGGTGTACGACGCCTTCCATATAAAAGGAGTGACCCTGGGATCAGCCCCTGGCATCAGACCACGGTCCACAATGGGAGGATTGTTATCTCCAACCTCCACCCTTTGGACAGACCCCATGCAGCCTCATCTCCTTAAACTCCCACCCTCTCTGAGAAATGTGATCTCAAGGCGCATTTGAAGGATGTTACCCACCCTGTTCTCTCAGCAAAAATGCCAAATACACTGTGGTGAGTTCAAAACTGATCATACAGAATAGGGGATCTTTGTGGGATCCACTGATGGATGCCACAAATATTTTCTCAGAGTGAGAATCTTACTTTTCAATAATTGTATAAAATAACGCTTTATTAAAGTTTTTATGTTTTTTATTGTTTTAAGTGGGGGTAAAACCAAGGAAGGTCCTTTCCTTGATACTAGTATTTCCTATCTAAACTAGTTCAAATTTCAGGACCATGGGTATTTGAGGAAAAAATATATAAAGCTGAGTCATCTAAATTAGGAAATATAGGCTTTCAGCCTATCAGATTGAAGATAAATATTTTGAGGCAAAACTGACCCGTGGGGTAACAATTTGATGAATTGTATCCAATCACCAATGAGTAAAATCTTCTCATCTTGGGAGGGTTCAGATCTATGTGGTAATGATTGGTTAATTTGCATCCAATCATCAATGGGTAAAATCTTCTCACCTCAGGAGGGTTCAGATCTGAGTGGTAATGATTGGTTAATTTGCATCCAATCATTGACAGGTAAAATTTTCTTACCTTGTGGAGGTTCAGATCCGTGCAATATTGAACACCTCGAATTTGGCTGAGAAGTCAGAGTAATCCTATTATTAGTTATTACCTTTTTAAGCCATTTTTGTGATAAACCATATTTTTCCAATAGTTAGGATTCCACCGAGAATCCACTAAGGTCTTTTCGCCATTGGTACTCATATCATTAATAACCATAATATTATAGGATGATTGGGTAGGAGATGGACCAATCATGGTAGCAGATTTGGGAGCACCAATACCTCCAACATTCTTTTTCTTAAGTTGAGAAGGAGAATGTTCGACATTACCCCTTAAGAATGTTGGGAGGGTTTAGGGTCATAAGAAGTGGCCATGTACCCATATTGTGATAATCTTGTAGCCAAAGTCTTTATAGAATACTCATTTCCTCTCTTATGCATGATGATAAATGGCCCCTCCCAGTTTAATCCAAGTTTGCTACTTCAGGGAGTTATGCAATTGTGGTGATACAAAACCTTATCCAACACTTGGTAAGAAGGTAGAGGAGCTTGAAGCTCATTGGCAGCTTGGTCTTTTTAGTATCTGTTTTTGCTTGGCTAGACTTTCCAGCATATAATTCTTCATCCTCTTTTTTAAAAGAACAGTTCCCTTCCATTGAGACTCATCAGCTCCCTCGTTTGCCTTATGCACTGCTTCTTTTTTTTCATCTGAAAGTAGCTTTTGGGCTTTCTTTTCAGCATAGAATTCTTAAAGAGTCTTGAAATCATCTTTGGGATTAGCCTCAGGCTCAATTATGGGACTTTCAGTAGCTTTTGGCTCAGCAGTCTCGACGTTTTCAGTCTCCTCAAGGTTTTTGGTTTGATGACCTTAGCTTTGACTAATTGCTTTTTCAGTGTCCACTCTCCCGGTTCCACTGTGGCGATCAAAAACATGACCTTGACCGCGAGGATTACTGCGTCCTCTAAGATTCCTCTTTCTTTATCAGAATGACTACGGGAGCTGCATGTAATTTCAGAATTTACATCCTCAGTGCACAAAGGTTTAGACTGAGGTCCACAAGGGGTAGCATCCTTGGAAGAGCGATTCTCTTGAGTCTTGGATTGAGAAACGGCTGCCACCACAGGCTTAGAGGTAGACTTTTCTTTTTTAGGCTGTACTTTAGGAGCCTGAACTTCTCCTTCAAAGTTGGCCTCACTTAAGAGATCAAAGGGGTTTTGGGATGTGACTTTCGTGTCAACCACTCGTTGTTCACCTGGATTAATCACCACCTCATCTGCCGCAAAATTTGGAATACCATCGCTAGCCTCCACTGAATCGTGCAATTTCTTAGTGTTGCACCTGGAGGTGACATAGTGTAAAGGCAAAGCGGAAGAGGAATATTCAACTAGGCAGGTGTAGTCATTCTTGATGAGTTCTTTGTTGGATAAGACTAATGGAACTTCGTAGTTCATTAATGATAGGGACCCTTGTTTCATGTTGATGATGCCTTCATACTCGATCATAAACTGAGTACCTATAAGCATATCATAATCGTTATTATCCAAAGCCACTGTGGGGGCTGATAGAATAAGCTTTCCAATATGAATGGGAAGGGACGAGTAAGCACCCAGTGCGCGGGTGTTGTTAGGACCAGCAGTTCCAAAGTATTGGTTGTACTCCAAGTCAGGTGCAAGTTTGATCTTTTTCATCAACTTGGAGAGATTACGTTCACCGGGGAGCCTGTATTTAAGATAGCCATCACCTGAACTTTTTGGATAACCACTTCAACCTTCATAAGTATCCCCCCAGAAGTGGTGAGAGCGTTAAGACCTCCTTAAGATGGAAATTAGAGGTTAATTTGCACGCGGTCTCGGGGTAAGTTTCCTGGATGGACTGCATGGTATGGCCATGCTGGATAGGGCGAATAAGGTGAGACAACACCTCATCTGCGTCTCTGGCAGTATCAATAATGATTGGCTCCCCTAGAACTTGGCTGAGATACGTCTCTTCAGGTATGGTGGCTTCATCCACTCCTCCAGCATTTAGGTGATCAGGGACCTCCACTTCCGCAGGAGCTCCCAATAAGTAGTACCCAACATCATCATAACCCCCCTCAGAGTCGGCCTCAGGGGTATTCTCAACCATGGGCAAGGTTACAATTGAAGTGGGGGAGACAGTAATGAGAGGTGGGGTAATTAGCTTTGCTTTAACTGGCATTTTTTCAACCCCAGTAGTTCTGGAGGATATACCCTTAAGGCGCGCACCTATTGACTGAGCTGAAGGGGAAACCACAGTAGGGATCTCTCGCTTTACATGAATGAGGAATGTCCGTTTTAAGTCGCACCAAAGAAGTAGGTTTTGTGGGGAGAAAAGGCACAGGTGGCCTCACTTCCAACAGTTCAATAGGCCGCAGCTCACCCAAAGGAATATAAGGACATCTAACAAAGCCTCTTTTATATCATGGAAGGTTGTAAAGTGGCGTTTCACTGATATGATATGCCTGGCGAGAGAGGGTTGTGAAGCTAACCCTGTTAATATGGCGGCAATAGCATCATCCAGGGTAAGCAGGTTAGACGTAGCCAGCCTTTGAGCAGTGAGATAGAAACGCTCAGCAAAACTAACGAGGGTTTCAACCCCATACATGGCAAGGTGCATGAAAGCCTGTTTTTCCCCTGTATAAGCTCTGCTTGGATCCGAATTCAGCCATGAGGGCCTTCTTAACATCTGACCAGATGTGCTGAGATCCAGGTGAGGAATGATCAGCTCTTGGGCTTTGCGGCTTAAACAGGGAAGAACGTACTGAACTTTCTGTTTATCAGTGGCGCCATCAATCGCAGCTTCATAAACGTACAAAAAGGAAGCAATGCTCCTTCACCCGGGGTGTATCTTTCCTTTATAGGTAATTTAAATGGCAGTTGCTCTAGCTTTTGAGACGGGAGAAAGAGCTGGCTAGTTGCTTCTCAAGAGCAACTAATCGTAGTTCAGAGAGCTGCTCACGTTTACAGCCTCCATTGCTTTTTAAATTTTTAAATTTATTGTGGGGAAGGCTGATCATGGGACGGACACTTCCAAATATGACTCAGGAAAGATAAACTTAGTACCAGGAGGCACCTCAGAGAAGGGATGCTATCTCTTGTTGCCAGCGGGAACGCCACTTATGGGGAGGAGGGAACGTGTGAAGGGGCCGTAGCCACTATTGAGCACGTGTGGAGGAAGGGGTCTGATTTGATGAACCAGATTGGGAACCAGGAGGAAACCAGCTGTTGGCGACGCGGTGGGAGATATCCAAACATCCACGCATGAAAGTGGTCCACCAAATGAGACCAGAATCTGTGGACAGCTTCTGGGAGGGTGGGGATGGATCCAGAGAGGGCATCCAAGACAATCGTGTGGATAGTCCACATGGCGATTGCAACCACCAGAGCACGGAGGGTGGGAGGGGGGAGGCCATTGATGAAGCAAACATATCTCTTGACAGACTGAAGGGATGCGTTTGATCCTGGCCCAGCAGACGTTGGACTTCGCGCCATATCACTTTAGAGGTGGGGCACTTCTCCAGGCGGTGGAACAGCGTTCCATACTGTCCACACACAACACAGGATGAGTGTGTAAAGCGTTAGAGCGCTCAGCTGTACGATACACCCGCCTCAGGCAGCGCCACACATGGGAGCGGACTTGAGGCTGCAACAGAGGATGGTGTGCGTATTTCCAAATTGTCTTCTGGGTTTAAGGGAATAAGGAATGTCCATCATGTCCAGGTAGTCCACCCTGGATAGAACATGGGGTCGAATGGGGATCACGCCATCATGGATGGGTAGCCCCTGTACCTCTTGTGTGAACTGAGGAGAGGGCGGCCTCTTCAGGTTGTATGTCTGCTAATACAAATTCTCCACTCTGCGCTTCGCAGAGAGTAGGATTCGTTTGTAGTGGGTTTTAGTCCCGTGAGGACCTGTGGCGATGTGTGTGATGCGAGGTATTTTATCAGGGAGTGGGGGTTTGATGGATTGTTGAGGCCCAAGGCTCGAGAATTTTGGAGCAGGCCGCGCGGGACCAGTGTTGTGATGGGAGTGTAGGAGAGGTGACAGCCGTAATCCAAGTGCCCAGGATTGGCAGCATGGGCTTTGAAGTCCATGAAGCCCATGCCACCATGATGATGAGGGCCAAACATGACCTCTAGCCGTACTGGTGGAGGGCGGCCTGACCAAAGCCATCCTTGCAGCAAAGCATACAGGGATTTGAAGAAGCTTGGGGAGAAAGGGGGATGGCGTGGGCTCCGAACCAGACTTTGGATAGGAGCATAGAGTTGGCAAGAACAACCCTGCCAGTGAGGGTAGTAGGGTGGTCTCTGAGAGAGGCGATTCGCTTCGTCACGTTGTCCAGTATACGGCATTCCATTACTGCTGACGCATATCCGCCTGCCTCCATCCACACGCCCAGATGGCGCACCAGTCCTATGGTAGGACGTGTACGAAGGGGAGCACCAGTGGAGCGGTGTGTGTGAGTTAGTAAGGCGTGGACGTGGGCGAGCAGATGGGCCATGTTGGGAACTAATTGCTGGGGCCCAGCAGTTCTGAAACTGACCAAGGAGGATGATTTTAGTTTTGGAGGCATTCAGTGCCGCGTTGCTTACCCGGGAATATTCCTGGATGAGGGCTTCAAGCGCGCGTGCATCTTTGTTATTAGACACCCCCACCACACAATCATCTGCAAATGCCATCATCTTGACTGGGGTTTGGCCTGGCACATGGACCCCAGTGAGTTGGGCATTCACATTTCGCAGTAGTGGGTCAAGGCTGAAGTTGTATAAGAGTGGGCTGAGGGGGTCCCCTTGTCGCAGGCCCCTTTGAGGGCGGACTACTTCCGTTAGGAAGCCTGGGCCACACACTGCCATTGTCGCAGATTCCGTGAGCAGCATCACCCAGTTTATGAAGGGGGGGTAGGCGGAATTGATGGAGGAGGCCCTAAGGTATTCCCAGTTTACTTTATCATAGGCCTTTTGTTGGTCCAAGAATACAAGTGCCCCGGAGGCTGTGGACTGAAATACATTAGCCACAGAGTGCACGTTATCCCAAATTGACCTTCTGGGGATGAAACCAAATTGTTCTGGGGAGATGGTGGCAGATGCTACAGTCCCTAAACGGTTAGCCATGATTTTTGTTAAAATTTTGGTGTCTGTGTTTGTTAGAGAACTGGGCGCCAGTTGGCTAAGTCAAGCTTATCCCCTTTCTTGAAGAGTGTGACAGTAAAGGCCTCATGTCCTCCTGGTAGGAGGCGCGTTTCCAACAGGCTTTGGTTAAATGAGGCTAGCAGCAATGGGGATATATATTTGATATATTTTTTCTAGAACTCATATGGAATGCCATCTGGGCCTGGGCATTTTCTGTTTGGCGCACCACGAATGGCTGTCCATAATTCGTTTGGAGTAATAAAATTTACTATTTCCGGGTATCAGAAAATGGTGCGGATATGAGCTCAGTCAAAAAATTCCACCATTTTGGCTGGCTGAATTGGTTCAGCTCGGTATAACTTGGAGTAATATTTTTGCATTTTGATTGCCACTTCAGCTGGTGTGTCCACAATGGAATTATCTGATCTTCGCACCTGTGTGCAGGCCACACTCTGGCGTGGTGCAAAATTTTTGAAGAAGTATGCGGTGCACTTGTCACCTTTAGTGATGCGTGTGGCCCTGTATTGGACACAAACCCGATGTTTGTGTTGCCTTTCAAGTGTGTTGAGGTGGGCGGCTGCCTCCACCCACTTCTGGCCCCATGCAGGGCTGTATCCTATGGCTGGAATGTTGGACTCCAAGTGGGCCAATTCCGCCAGAGTGTGCGAGATAACCGCTGATGTGGCTCGTGAGCATCTGGAGGAGAGATGGTGATATTGGTGGATGGTGTCCTCTTTGAAAGTTGCCCATGTGGAAATGAGGTCCGTGCAAAATGGTGCAACAAACGATTTTGCCAAAGTTGCCTCTTCCACCCACATGGAAAATCCTGGCGATGCGAGCTCGGGGGGGCGGATTTTGCACCAATGTGGGGCCTTTACAACTGTGACGGGTAAGTGGTATGTTATTGAGACCAGTCAGTGGTCGGAGAATTCTATTTTCATTGTTTTGAAGTGGGAGATGTGGGGTTGGAATTTCGCCAGTGTTAGAATAAGGTCAATGCGGGTCATGGACCTTAATTGGCCATTGTGGATGTGGAAATGCATCATGTTTTCTGCGCAGTGGGGCATGTCACAGCAGTGCATCCATTAACCCAAGGGTGGCTTTTAGAATGCGTAGTTCTATGTGACCCTGTGGGGCATGGGATGAGGGCGGCCACTGGTCCATTGGTGAGGTTAGTCAACAGTTTATGTCACCAACTAAGGAAAGAATCAGGGGTAGTGGGAGGGATTTGACTGATGAGAAAAATTCCTGACGCTTGTGTGCACCGTTTGGGGCATAAATGTTGACTATTGTGTGTGCAACGTTGGCCCACAAGAAGGTGATGACGAGCACTCAGCCATTTAGGAATGTTTCTAAGGATGTGAATTTGAAAAATTATTTTTCTGAATTAGCACCCCACAGTGCTTCGACCAATAGGATAGAGATGGGAGGAGCATTGTTTTCCAAGCTTCCTCGGAACCTCATGGACAGTGGGGACTCCTGGATGGCCAGGATATCCATGGGTAAATTGTGTTGTAAAAACTCAGTTTCCTAGCCCGGGATGGGGAGGCCTTGAGTCCGGCGATATTCAGCATCCCTAGTGAAAGGTTTCCCCATCACACCTTAGGTGTGAGGGTGGGCCCCGGGCCCACCAGCCTCTTCAAGGTCCCCATGGGCTTTCACAGCAGCGCGGGTGTTAGCAGCAACACTATCGTGGGGTTTTTGTTAATTTTTGTGGAAAGAGTCGCGTTGGCTTTGGCCTTTGCTTTTTGTTTTCCTGACGTCAGACGAATTTTTTGCAGTACGGATAAGTTTGGTGCACTGTCAAGTGGGGCAAAATTTTTTTTTTCAATTAGGATAGGTTCCAAGTTGGTTTTGACTGGAGCTTGGGTGCAGCAATTGGGTGAGATCAAAATCTCCCATCAGATCCTCAGATTGAGTGGCCCACTCAGCATGGGCCTCCCAATCTGATTGGGTGATGGATTCCTGAGTCACTTCTGCTGCGAAGGTCTCCATGTCCTCCTGGCGTTGTGAGTGTGGGATGGTGTTGGTGGCCTTGGCCGCTTCTTGGCTTGTGGCCCTATGGGCCTGCTTGGCCTCTTCCACTCCTGGGAGAAGGGCTTTACAATAGGTAGCAGCCTTGTGCTCCCCCATGGGCAAGACTCTTTGGTGCTTGCGGTTTGGTTTAGTGCGCCTCTCCACTGGCCATGGCTGCCGAGGTGTGCTCTTGGAATGTGACTTCCTCCTTGATGATGGGGGCATGGGCCTTATGGCTGAACGCGTCACAGTGGGTGCAAATGGGGGGCGCTGTCCATGGTTACCCAGAATGGGTGGGTGGTATGCCCTGCGATGTCAATAAAGGTGGAGTACGGGATCTGGGTTAGGTCCTTCACAATCTCCTCAGTTGGGGTCAGAACTGCGATGGCTTTGCCAATGCACAGGTGTGGCATCATCATGAAACGTTGCATTTTGAAAGATTGTATTTTGCCATATATGGCGAGACCATCTTTCAGGTGTTGCTCCAAAATGTCACGTTTTACCGTAGTAGGCAAAAAGTCAAATGTGAGGAAAATTTGGTTTGATTTTGTCCATCTGGTGCATTTGGTTTTGACAACCCATTGCCCTTCGGAAAGGTCAACCACTATGCATACTGCTGCAGCCTCGTCTGCTGCTATTTTGCTTTTGAGACCCAGGTCCAGCCAACTGCGTGACATGGAGTGAGGTGCAACATACACCGCAGTCAGGAAAATTTTGTGTACATCTTCACAAAATTTTTCCCATAAGGCCATTTTTTGGATGTCCAGATACACATGGACTCGAATTCCACCGACAAAAGTGGCTGGGAGTGTGGCGTGTTGATGTACTGGTTGCATCGTGCTTGCCACATGAGTATCTCTGGGGAAATTGTGACTGCCAGTTTTTTGAGATTTTTTCTATTCCACCAGATTCTCCGGGGCTTTTTGAATGTTAGAGGCCGCGGGCCTTCCACCTGCTCCTCTTGCCTTGCTTGCCCAAATGCTCCCAGACATGGGTGCAGACTAATCTCCTCTATGAGATTATCAAACTAGATTGAGTCTTGAATTGAATAGGTTGCAAAAGTGTTTGCAACGAGAAAGAAAAGTAATGTCTTGTTAGCCTCCATTGCTTTTTAATACTTACTGAAGTATTCAGGGTAATCCCCTGTAATGAGCACCAGTTTGTGGGATCCACCAATGGATGCCACAAATATTTTCTCATAGTGAGAATTTTATTTTAAATAAAGTATAAAATAACGCTTTATTAAAGTTTTTATGTTTTTTATTGTTTTAAGCGGGGCAAACCTAAGAAAGGTCCTTCCCTAAATACTAGTATTTCCTATTTAAACTAGTTTTAAATTTCAAGACCATGGGTATTTGAGGCAAAAATATATAAAGCTGAGTCATCTAAATTAGAAATATAGGCTTTCAGCCTATCAGATTGAAGATAAATATTTTGAGGCAAAACTGACCTGTGGGGTAACGATTTGATGAATTGTATCCAATCACTAATGAGTAAAATCTTCTCACCTTGGTGGTGGTCAGACTCATGTGGTAGTGATTGTTTAATTTGCACCCAATCATTGATGGGTAAAATCTTCTCACCTTGGGAGGGTTCAGATCCATGTGGTAATGATTATTTAATTTGCATCAAATCATAAATGAGTATATCCTTCTCACCTCAGGAGGGTTCAGATCTGAGTGGTAATGATAGTTAATTTTCATCCAATCATTGACAGGTAAAAATTTCTTACCTCGGGAGGGTTCAGATCTGAGTGGTAATGATTTGTTTATTTGCATCCAATCATCAATGGGTAAAATCTTCTAACCTTGTGGAGGTTCAGATCTGTGCAATATTAAACACCTCGAATTTGGCTGAGAAGTCAGAGTAATCCTATTATTAGTTATTACCTTTTTAAGCCGATTTTTGTGATAAACCATATTTTTCCAATAGTTAGGATTCCACCGAGAATCCACCAAGGTCTTTTCGCCATTGGTACTCATATCTTTAATAACCATTATATTATTGGATGATTGGACAGGAGATGGACCAATCATGGTAGCAGATTCAGGAGCACTAATACCTATAACATTTTTTTCTTAAGTTGAGAAGGAGAATGTCTGACAATCATACTGGTCCTACCTTCCAGCACAAGAGCTGCATGCAAACGCAAGGAGCTGACAGACACCCACCTCCACCACTTCTTTACTTGCCCACTTGTAGCCCCTTTCTAGAACAAGGTCCTCAAACTCCTACAAACAGAACCCTGGCTAAGGCACCATGTTAAGGACTTCATATTCAATCTCTCACTTCCTAATTTCTCACAATCATTAAAAGCCTGGAATTTGGCGTAGTGAGTTGGACTATTCATAATTCATAGCTTCGCACCACTTTTTGATTCCACTCTGTGGACGCTGCCCTATTATCACCCACTTTCAGGTTCATTTTTGAGATGGCCTTGAGAGTAATTATCATGTCACCATGGGCCAATCAGTCAGTTCAAGCGGGAACCTGGCTCTAGAAAAATTCCGCTCCACCTTTTTTGAGTCCTCCTCTTACCCCTGTCTTCGCCTCAAACTCTTAGGAGCTCAGGCGTGATAAAATAAAGATCAATGTACCCCCCTTTAGGTTGGAACCACCTAGTGCTAAAAAATCAAATCCCAAAAGGATTAGTCAATAATAATTTAGCCATTTAAATGCATCTTATCCTTACTATCCCATCTCCCCACTCCATATATATAATACCCATCAGCCTTCACACTGAAATAATAACTTGTTCCCTTACCTAGTTTTTATGAAAATTAAAACCTAAAATTCATCTTTTTCACAAAAATTTATTATAATTTCTTTCCAATTTTCAAATAATAATATTAAGAAGCAACTAAGTCTTTATTCTTGGATTAAGTGTCAGGTATGCCGCCTTTGGCTACTTCAGTGGTCTGTATCAGCAAGAGTAGACAGGAATTAAGAGGTTGTCTATATGTAGCAGGCGTCCAACTGCATTCACCCTCCCCCTCAATCTACTATTTAACTTACATCATTACCATTATCAAAACGGTGGTACTTGTGGTCTGAGACTATTATCCTGGGTTCAAAGGCATCCATGATAGAAGTTAGTTTTTTCTTAGCAAGTCAGTACTTGAAAGTTCTTGCTGGTCAACACTATGGCTGGCTCTGAGATGACCACCTATTTATGATGGTGAGGTAAGGCGCTATAGGCACCATAGGAAATTGTTAAATGTGGTCCGCTGTCCCATACTTCTTCCAGCGTTCCAGATAATGCAACACTTTAATATGTTTGTTAACTTGTTCAAGATGATATTGATATGGACTCCATTATTAATAATATTCCTCATTTAACTCATATAAATAAAATGTCCTTAAGGTAAAATAAGATTATTGTTAATATTAGTTTACTGGATTAATAATGCATCAATAAAAAAGATTTATTGATTTGTTTAAGGCAAGCTCAACAGGAAGGAATTTACCAAATGCTCAAAAGCCAAAAGTAAAAAAACAACAAAATTATTTTTAAGCGCTTATAATGAGAGGATTGAAACACATGCAAAGAATAAAAACACAACCAATTAGGTGGGACAGCAATGAACTTTACCCAATCAAGGCGGAAGAGGAGGGGGATAGGGTACTCATCTTCATTAGTGCCTTCCTCATCCCAGATCATATCACAGTCTAAGGCAGAGAGAAAGGTCATAAGGTTTAGCGGTATGAAGTTCCAATAAACCTGATAAGCAGATGCCAATAAAAATCTCCAGATTTAATAAGGCTGCTGATAAAAAATTGCAAAGGCTTAATCTGCCTAAAAGTGGGCGTTAGGGAGTGTGGTAGAAATTAGCAGAATTAGTGGTGATCTTAGATCTGAGATTATATGTTACCACAGAAACGTTTTGTATCACATCTTGGTTGTTTTTATAGAACATAAGAATGTCACACTTTCCCAGTGGGACAATGGTCAAGGGAATATTTAAAGGATGGATACCTTCTCTAAGGATAACCACTGACTTGATGTCATGAAAATGGAAGAAGAATTTTAGACTGACCTGCCAGCAGGGATGCATAAGCACCCAAAAAGCAAGCTAGAATGCCAGAGGCATTGCCACACGTATGATGTTGTATGGAGCAGGGCAATAGTGAATAGCAACCTGAGAATGAACCAAATAGAGGCCGCCCCAGACACTGAAGGTCTTGCTTCAGGGGGTGGTACCACAGGTACAGTTTCTACAAGGTCACTGGTAGATGGAGTTAATTCAACTGGGGAGACAAGGGGGTGGATCCTCGCTTGAAGATGGTGGATGTAAGGCCACAAGATACCAGTATATTGTTGGCGAAAGTTTGCAATGACAGGGTTGAATTGCCGGAAGTATATAGCTCGCTGAATCCAGTTTACAATGGTGGGGGCCATAGTGACCATTAGCACTGGTAGTGCTCATCCAGTATAAGGGCCAACGGGCCACCAGAGAAAAGCCATTGGGAATGCGGCCATAAGAATATCAATAAAATATAAATTGATATTTTTTTGAGGCAAATTTTTATTATAAGGAAAGTAAAGAATATTGACTAACAATTTTCTCAGTGCGATGCAACTGATTAAATAGTGGTTGACTGATGTGGGATAAGCTGGGATTGAGACCTCAATTTCAACCTAACCGGCGAATTTTATTGGGAATGGGGCGGATAACTTCACTTGGGAACTGACATTGAGGAAATGGCAGAAGGCTGAGTCGCTGTCAGTTTGACCTCGAATGCCTGAACTGAGGCTCAGCTACATTTCTGACTGTTGGCATGATGGCGTTTAGCCCAATGAGCAGCGGGAATCCCCCTAAGGCCACCCCACATAGGGGCGGTCCCAATTGGTTGGGAATGGGTTCAGGATGCCCAACCCACCCATGCCCAGTCGCTGGGCCGTTCATTCAGTCAAAAGCATTGCATTGGTTGCAATGCCCAATTTTCTGGAAGGGAGCTTCAAACCCTCATCAATGGTGTATGATGCTACTACCTGCACGTTGGGGATGATCCCCAACGATTTTAATAGGAGGTTGATTTTTGTGATCATAGTGTTGGCTGAATCGAAACTATTGGCAATTACAGCTGATGAATCAGTCTTCATCCCTTTTTGACTATATGAGATCCAATCATCAGGCTTGTTCCCACTTGATCTTGGATTGATCAATTTCATTTCAGCAATCTTGGCGCAGATTTCCCTGATTAGATGTACTAGTTCTGCTGACATGAGCGTGGGCACCGTGGGAAAGATCTGAAGTGGGAGAGCTGTTTTCCAGCGCTTGTCTACCATGTGGGCGAGGTTGTCCTGGGTAACGAGGGGTACAGCCACCCTCTCTTCGATACCTTCTTACTTGGGAATGGGAAAAGAGCCTGATCAATGCACAGGGGATGATCCCCATGACTTACACTTGATGACAGCTTTGCAAAAGGGACAACATCAGTCATGGCAGATGCTTCAACAATTAGCTTGTGGTCACTAAAGAATGTATTGTATTCATTTTGGGGGCATAAAAACAAGGGGGAACTAAGCGTCATAGTCTAAATTTAGTAAACTCTCAAAGTGTAAATTAAATGGTTAATATATCTTTTAAAGTATCAAGCCTAGCCAATAAGCTTCAAGGTCTTCTAAACTAAATTGGGTCATTGTCATAAAATTGGGGTTAGTTTCAAAATAGAAGGAGCTTGGGATTGAATCTTGGTCAAAGCTGCTTCATTATATGGTAAGGTTGCAGTTCTGGCTGAGGAGGGACCTGATTAGCGGGCGCAGGAACCACTACAGAAGCAGGCTTTTTTGAGAAGGATTATACTCCAGACAGAAAATTCAGCAGGCCCATCAGCTGGTTGGATCCTGCTGTTGGGATTTTTGCCCATATTCCCAGCCTGCTAGATTACCTGAATCGCTAGGGGAAAAATCCCCAAGGCGAAGTGAATTTGAATTTGGTTGGACCAAGTTTTGGAAATAACTACGTTTGGGGGATTTTGGGATATTCTCCTGGTCATATCCGTTGGGGATTGATCTGGACGAATACTTAAGATCTCATTGGGTGGAGTTGCTGACGAAATAGGGGCATCTGATAGTGATTAACTATCTGGTGTACCAATTGGGATTGGTTGGGTTTTATCACTAACTGATTGGTAATTTTTAATGAGTTGTGTGGCGAGTGATGCTGCCTGCAACTAGTAAATCAATCAGTTGGTGCGTGACCTGCCTTAATGGGTAATAAGTCCCATTATGTCAAGCTGGTCACTAACCAAATATGGTTTTTAAGCTTGGATTGATAGGAAAATGTTAGGGACACGTTTTCTGACTCTTTCTGTTTGAGGTCTCAAGGAATCCAATGACGGAATCCTAGCCAGGATGGGGAAGATCATTGCTGCCAAGATGAGGATGGGTGATTCAATGGCAATGGCTGCTGTTTTATTGAAGAGGTGTCAACCTGAGGGTTAGACGACCAAACCCCCACTATAAATTCCCTAGGTTTTACTATAATTAAAAAGGAGTAATTATGAGAACAGAGTTATATAGTTCTAAGTTATTCATTTGGTAAATAGTTTAAGAAGTAAACTATCATCATCTTCCATTGTGCTATTCATTATCAATGATATTATTGCTGTGTGAAATAATTGGAAGACTCTTAGAGGAAAGAGTAAAGATCTTAGCAGGGATCTAGAGAAGAAGGAGACACAATTGATGATAGCTGCCAACTATGTGTTGGACCAAAGAGACTGTCACCAGGGTATTTCAGCGAAGATCAGGTTGGACAGAACAAAGGAATGAATCCCCACAATTACAACATCACAAGTATTTAATTGGGAATACTGGCTGAGCGTTGCGCCAAAATATAAGAATTCATAATCAACTATGGATAATAGTCGTCATACTATTATTGATTAATAATCCATTCTACTATACAATGCAACAAAGTGCATGAGGAAACCAAAACCGTGCAGTAAAAAGGTTACTAGTGTGTGTGTGTGATACAAACCCAAAATTGTAAATTTTTACAAGTTGGTGCTCACCCAAAATTGTACAGTTGGTGGTGTCAGGATTTCACCAAATTCTCATATCTCTAAAAATCCACTTCATCAATTCCCCCAGAATCATTGGAAGGAGTGAGCAATATATCTCAATCTATCAAGGTTAAAAATCAATCTAATCCCAATCAATTGATTGAAGATTCAATTTCACAGAGATTAATCCGCTCTGATAGATTATGAGCCGTTATGAAGCATATAAATATTCCCTTTTTCAATAATAAAGACTAGTTCGAATTCTATCCTGTATTTTTATTTTAAATTTATTAATTTTGGAGAATCCTCTCAGTGTAACTTTGAGAGAAAACCTGCCCCATTGGAAGTGTAATTTAAAACATCCAGACTGGTGCTCACTATAGGGGCACTTTGAGTTACGCGCCAGTGACAACGTCTATCACTAATATGGATTCTCATTTTTCGCCTGACAAAGCTTAAGACCAAGAGCAAGGCAGCTTTTATGATGGGTCCTTTCAACTGGAGTCCAAATACCAAGATTACCCTCCACGTTGGAATTTTGGGCCAACTTGGAATTTTAGAGTCCTAACTTAAGTTTTAACTCAGACTTTTAAATACCGCCTGAGGCTTTATGAAATGTTATTTAATCAATTGCTTGAAGGGGCCCTAATCCCTGGAATCCATTCTACCCGATCTAAATCTAATGCTGTACCTTCTATATTGCAGGAAGTGGTGCAAACCTCTCAAATGCCAGGAATTGGCCCAAGCAATATTTTCACCAACTCATACATCCTACTTTATACCATTTATTACCTGTAGTTGAAATGCAACATCAAGGGATGCTCAATCTACTAGAAGTACTCCAATCTCTGAATAATTAAATTTCCAAATTTTCAAATAAGCCTCTGAGTTTAGCTGAGATAATTGTGATGCTATCACTAGTAATTGGGCCTACCTCAACAAAGTACATCAGCAACTCATTAAGCTCAATATTGGGATGTCCAATTTTGTTGATGTACAGTTCCCCAAGCAAGCTCAGGATATTCAGAGAAAATAGAGAGAGGGTATGTAAAAATTTACTCCGTTGGGTTGATTATCGGAGGTCAACCCTAGTAATCTTTCTACTGCACAGGTTTGATTTCCTCATGCACCTCGTGTTGTAAGAATATATATATAATTTGATAATAGTATGATGACTATTATCTGTAGTTAAGTTAGAATTAAATTCAGGCCCAACGCTTCAGCTGGTATTTACTGATTAATACTTGATATTGTACTTGTAGGGATTCATTCCCTGTAATCCTGTCCACTTGATCTTTGTTAAGATCCTCTGATGGCAGTCTCCTTTGGCCCAACACACAGTCGGCAGCAATCCCTTAGCTGTGGTTCCCTTCATCTCTAGATCCCCACTTTATTCTCTATTCTTCTCTGAGAGTCTACCAATTATTCCTTATGCAATAATATCCTTGAGATAATTTATTCACGCTAGATGCTGATAGTCTAACTATTATTAAATCTACAACAAAACTAATAATGTTCTAAAGTAGTAATGTATATGTGTATATGTTTTTTTACTATATTTTATTAGAGTGAATCCTAGGGAATTTATAGGGGACTTGGCCATCTAACCCTTGGTTGACACCTCTTCAATGAAATGGCAGCTGTTGCCATTGAATCACCCTTCCTCATCTTGGCAGTGATGGTCTTCCCCACCCTGACTAGGATTCCAACGATGGACATCCTTGAGACCTCAAATGGAAAGAGTCAGAAACATGTCCCTAACATTTTCCTCTCGATCCAAGAAAATCAACCTTAATTGGCTAGTGACCTGCTTAGGCAATGTGACTTTTTACCCATTATAGCAGGTCACTTCACCAACCGATTAATTTACTAGTTGCAGGCATCATCACTCGCCTCACAACTCATTAAAAATTCCCAATCAGTTGGTGATAAAACCCAATAAATCCCAATTGGTACACCTGTTAGTTAATCACTATTAGATGCCCCTATTTTGTCAGCCGCTCCACCTGATGAGATATTAGGTATTCATCTGGATCGATCCCCAATGAATATAACCAGACAAATATCCTAAAATCCCCCAAACGTAGTTTCTCCAAAATTTGGGTTAACCGATTTCCAATTCACTTCGCTTTAGGGAATTTTTCCCCTAGCAATACCAGTTAATCTAGCAGGCTGGGAATATGGGCAAAAATCCCAACACATCCCCCTCTTGCCTAGATTTCCAGCAAGAAAAGGACTGGGTATGGAAACATTGCTTTGGACACCTGGTCAAGTACTTCATTGGTTCAAGCAGAGTACACTTGTCAATGCTCAATGCTTCTCAGGATGACCTTCGGCATATGGCATTCCTCTTCTTCCTCCTCGCTACTGCCTACTCAGAGCGCAATCCCCACAACCTCTTGTCATGCCAGGCTGATCAATTTTCTTGACAATATTTTCCCAGGATCCAGTTTTCCCCCATCAGGGTATATGACCCGCTATCATATTCAGGTTTCTTGTTCCAGCATCCTCAAATTCCTGATTCTCTCCTCATCCTATACAGGAGATTCTTGTCATTAATGTTCATTTCATGGCTTATTTAGGATACTTATTTATGTTTGCCTTCATTATTTCACTCATAACCTTTTGGCTGTAAGTCATTCTTAATCTTTCCTTTTGAAAGCTTATTTCATTAATTTTATGAAATTAATTTCCAGAAATTAGAGCCTAATGGATTGTAGGGTGCATAATGTCAACTTCTATATAAGTCTGACATCCCTCCTTTAGTCCTGCTCATATGTCGAACTCAGAAACTCATTATCATCAACTTTTGAACAGTCTGTCAGATTTGGACCTCTGCCTCTTCCAGCGGATGAGTTGGGATGCTCAATGGAACTCTCTTCTTTGGTCCTTCCAGGACTCATATGCCTAGTCTGGTGCAAGGGGCTAGTCCTTCCATAAAGTTACAAGAAACGGTATCCAATCACACCAAAACCAGGCGTGCCATCATTATGAATAACTCTCGGCTGACTCTTCCCTTACAGTCAATCCCCAAGTTGGACTTCAAAACCCTTCTAGATTCAGCTCCTTTCACTGAGGCTCTGAACATCATTGTTGATGCTTCAGAGGTTATTCTAACTGCTTTAGATCATTTGTTCCTGGCTGGGTTAGATTTTCTCCCCAAGTTCCTCTTCTGACATGGTCAATTTTACCAACCTGCGGTGCTGGTTTCTGAGCTTTAGATTGGGAACAGCATTCATTCTGAGCTCCCCTATGCTGAACTTAAAGCGCAAGTCACTGAGGCATTGTCATTAGCTCTAAATCCCTCAGATATGGACAACCTTCTGGATTAGGATACTGCCACTTATGCTCTCCGCTTTGCCAGGCAAGTCTTTTGAAGTTGTTCAACGAAGCTTCCAGCCTTGACTGATTTTCATTGGTCATTCAGCTTCAGCTTCCGCGAAGCCTGTAGTCATTGTTTACAGGATGCAGTCCATTCTTTGCATGACTACCTCTTCTCTGGAGCTTCCCATCGCTATCTTCCGTTGATGGCACTAATTGGGGGTATGATTTGACAATTTCCCTCAAGTATTCCTTCATTGCTGCCAGCTCACATGTCCGGTGTTCTTGATGAGGCCCATTGGCAGGCACTCAAGAAAAATCTTCCGGCGCTAGTACCTTATTGGGATTACTTGAGGTTAGTACCTTATTGGGATTACTTCAGGTTATTTGCCAATTGCCTCTTCCTTTAGTGCTGTTTTCCAACCCACTCCAGGGTTTCACAATTGGTATCTTCTGACATACCCATTTCCCTTCCCCTAGTCGCGTTCTCTCAGGGATCAGCGTCAGCTCAACAAATGTGGTTTCAAGTAGGACTCGCCCTTACAAGTGTCCAATCACATATCAATTTTGATGGGCTATTCCTTCCTACTGCGATCCATCCTCCCTCCCCCAAGAGGTGATATAGGCGGAATCATCCCCGCACTGAGGACAATCAATAAAAGTTAAAAATTTATAAATATACAAGCTCTCTCTTTTTTCCAATATCTTTTATCAATTTTTTCATTTTTATTTCCCTTTTTCTATGGGACTTGACCTTGTTTTGGTTCAGAGGTCCATCTTTTTCCCCAAACTGGATCCTGGGCACTTAAAACTCCCAGTTTTCTATGGTTCAGCGGTCCTTTTTCAGACTTAACCATCTAGATTGGTTCAGAGGTCCTTTTTTCAGACTTGACCTAATCATTAGGACATGACTAACTTAATGGTTCATTGGTCCTTTGGGGAACTCTTTTTTATTTTTTTTTCTTTGATCCACCACTTTAAATACTTAGCGTGGACTCAATTTACTACTCTTTCATCCAAGAGATTCTTAATGGAATAAGCATTAGTTGCCATCTTGGCGATTACTTCAAATGGACCTGACCATAATGCATCCAACTTGTTTCTTCATCTGAAACCATGCGTATAGCAATAGGCGACTCTTTCTCCTATTCAATATTCTTCTAATGGCAGTCAGTTCTTATCATTTGTCAATTTCGCTCATATCCCTTTCTTTAAAGTAGTATTAAATGCTTGCGATTGCATATTGACCAAAGTACTTGTCAGTCAGTTCAGGTATTGTTTGGTACTCATACCTGATGTAGGTTCTACTACCAAATATAATATCAGTGGTAACGCTGCCTTCCTCCTGTAAAGTAATTCAAATGGCATCTTTCCCGTCGCCATATGATGAATGATGTTGTAGGCAAATGTCACCAAACTCAAGTATGTTCCCCAAGCAGAAATTACCCCAATGACTAGCCTCCTCAGCATCGCGGCCAGCATCCCACTGACCCATTCTACCAGTCCGTTTGTCTCCAGCCAGTATGGTACTGACATGACTCCCAGATCCCCATTATTTCGTTTAGCCTCAGGATCACATGGGACGTGAAGTTGGTCCCATTATCACTCAGTATAACTTGTGGACACCCATGCTTGTATACTACTTGATCTAGGATGAATCTCGCAGTATGGGTAGCATCAACTTGGGTTAATACTTTCATTTCGACCCATCTCATCAGATGATCAATGGCTACTATGATGTATTTCACTCCTCCTGTACTCATCACCAACGGTCCCATCACGTCAATAGACACCATGTGACATGTAAATCCAGGTCAGACCAGTCAGTATCCAGTTGTATTCTTGTGTAGTTTATGCAGTTGGCATTCCACGCAACAAGCCAGATGGTCTGCAACATCATAGTTGATTGATTCCCAGTTATAGTACTGGCGAATATGATTGGTTGTTTTCCTCAGGCCTACATGCCTGACAACCTTGTGAGCTGATTTCACTATAGCTGCTCTTTCTGACGGTTTTGGGAATATTAGCCATTTCTTTTTATCATCTTGAATAATTGTCCATCCATGATCTTGGTGTTTTCCATCGCTTTTTGAAGCGCACCTTGGATTTCTCAGGGCTCATCCCCAATTCTTCCTACAACCATTCTCTGGAATAGCCCATCCGCCTGCTGATATACCAACTGGACCATTGGCAATCACAATAAGCCATCCGCATTCTGGTGAGAAGCCCCCACTTAGTGGACTATCTTGTAATTATAAGCCTGAAGCTTGAGTGCCCATTAGGCCAGTTGTCCTTCAGGTTCCCACAGATTGTGCAGCCAATGCGACGAAGAGTGGTCTGTCACCACCTTAAAGTGCGTTCCATGGACATACACCCAGAACTGTTAACAGGTGTAAATGACCACAAGGCATTCACACTCAGTTACGGTGTAATTCCTCTTGGTGTCAGAGAGTGGCCAGCTCGCATATGCCATCAGATGTTTGTCCCCAAGCTCATCTACTTGGCTCAGTATGGCGCCGACTGCCATCAATGAAGCATTGGTTTAAATAATAAACTCTCAATCGAAATTCGGATATTTCAGAATCAGTAAATTTATCAGGTACCAGCATAATTCATTGAAAGAGTCTTGGGCCCCTTCATTCCATACAAATCCTTTTTTCAGATCTTTTAATAAATGAAATAAAGGCTCAGCTATTTGGGCAAAGTCCCAAATAAATCTTTTATAGTATCTGACTATCCCAAGGAATACTTGGATGTCTTGGACACTCTTTGGCACAGCCATCTGTTCAATAGCTGCTATCTTCTGGGGTTGCAGCTGCAATCCATTTGCGTTGATCACAAATCATAGGTATTCAAGCTCCTTCTTGAAGAAGTGGCACATCCGTGGCTTGATCTTCTGGCTAGCTGTGGACAGTCTCTTAAACATTTCCTCCAAGTGCTGAAGGTGATCAGTAAACGTTCTACTGAACACATTGATATCATCCAGATATACCAGGATGCACAATAACTTCAGGTCACTTAATATCGCGTCCATGGCCCTCTGGAACGTCGCGGGCGCATTACAAAGACCCAGGGCATCCTAGTCGGCTGGTATAACCCCTGTGTGGTGATAATCACACATTTTTCTGGTCTTCTGCTGGCAAGTCGATCTGCTAGTATCCTGAGATTAGGTCCATCGCGGAGAGGTACTTTGCTTCTCCTAATCAGTCCAGTGCACTGTCAATCCTCGGTAGGGGTTATGAATCCTTCTTCATAATTTTATTCAGCCTCCAATAGTCAATCACTACCCAGTTTGATCCATCTTTCTTCTTTACGATCAAAATTGGGCTTGCCCAGGGACTTGATGATGGAACTAGAAGCCCATGCTTTAATAGTTTGCTGATCTCATCTTCCACTACCGCTTCAGTGGCTTTCAATCTTTAAATCAGTCTCATTCTTATTGGTAAATTTTCTCCAGTATTGACTTTGTGAATTATGCCTTGCACGCATCCTAAATCGTGATCATCCTGAGTGAATACTTTTCTAATATTTATCAAATAGTTTGAGCACCTCCTCCTTCTGCCCTTCCAGTAGATCTGCGAGCTGCTCTCAATCAACTAATAAGTTGATGCTTTTGGCCACTTTAGCCGGTAATCCCATTTCCTCAAGAGACCCAAAATCATGGAATCATCTCAATTCTGCTGTCAGGATTAAATGAATAAACGAAATGATTTGATTTCTCTTAATCTTCATCAGGTTCTCACTTGATTTCACCAAAAGAACTTGTATTTCTCCATGGCCCAGCATAATTATCCCAGGAGCCACCCAAGGCTCCACTCTAGACTTCTTCCAGGGGCTTCTGATTTCTCCATACAACAACTCCGGAATCTCTAGAGTCAACCCTGTGTCAACTATCATCTGCAATCTGGCCAGTATGGTTTTCTCCTTCTTGATCCATAAAGGAATTCCCCAGTTTTCTAGGATTTTGTCCAGCATCTCTCATCACTTCCTACCAACTAATTGGTACTGAATTGGTACAATGCCATCATTGTATATCAAGTTGATGAAGTTATTTCTCTGGTTCAACAGAACTTCACCATTCTTTTGATACACTAATGGTAACGTCTGACCCAGGATGGTCAACGTACTATCCTCAAAGTTAAATTTAACTGCATATTTCCGCATAAACTCCATTCCAATCAGGATATCATAGTTTTGGTGCGCAAAAACTATTGCTGGCGCGGATACCATCAATGACCCAAATCATAGTGGCAGCACACTATATGCTCCACAGGAAATGGTGGTGTTTGGCCCAGATGTTCCATATTCCTTCTTGTGTTCTAAGTCCAGAGAGATCTTCATCTTCTTCACCAGCTTAGCTGACACAATGTTGATGGGTGCTCCGCTGTTGACTATCGCCTGTACCCTTACTCAATTCACCTGAATATCTATATACATACACTCAGAGTATTGTAATAGTGTATTTACTGAGTGAATTGCGGCGTTATTAGCCGAATCTAGGGTATTAATGATCTGTGCCAATAATTCAGGAAATGATTCCTTAATTGCGCCAAGGGGAATCGACAGGTTGGCCTCATCTAAACACTCTCTTCTCAGGACTATTAAAAGCGGATCCAATTTCAACCTGAGTTAATCCTGCTGTTCCTTGGGACTATTTAAAGCGGGCCCAATTACAACCCAAGTTGGCCCTGCGGATACTCTTCATCTCAAGTAGATGTCTGGTGGAACTGGTTTCCTTGCAGCACTAGATTGTTCCATATCTAGGCTGCAAGTCCTTTCTCTGAACTTGAGTATCTTCATTTTGCTTCACTCAGAGCTCCACTGCTGAGCTGGGTGAATGCCACTGAAGGTGATCCTCTTCAAATTCCACCTTCATTACTTCCTTCAGTAACTTATCTCCAAAATTGGAAACATCTTCTTTGTACAACATTATAATAGATTCTTCTACTCAACTACCCCTGTAGTAAGCACCAACTTGTAAAAATTTACTCCATTGGGTTGATTATTGGAGATCAACCCTAGTAATCTTTCTACTGCACAGGTTCAATTTCCTTGTGCACCTCACGTTGTAAGAATATATAAAATTGATAATAGTATGGTGACTATTATCCATAGTTGAGATGGAATTATTTTCAGGCCCAACGCTTCAGTCGGTATTTCCAAAGAATACTTGATATCGTACTCATAGGGATTTGTTCCCTGTAATCCTGTTCACTCGATCTTCATTAAGATCCTATGATGATAGTCTCCTTGGCCCAACACACAGTTGGCAGCAATCCCTTAGCCGTGGTTCCCTTAATCTCTAGATCCCCGCTCAGATCTCTTCTCTTCTCTGAGAGTCTATCAATTATTGCCTTCTGCAATAATATCCTTAAGATGGAATCTTTACGCTAGATGCTGATAGTCTAACTATTACCAAATCTACAACAAAATTAATAATGTTCTAAAGTAGTAATGTATATGTGTATATGTCTTTAACTATATTTTATTAGAGTGAATCCTAGGGGTTTTTATAGGGGATTCAGCCGTCTAACCCTCAGTTGACATCTCTTCAATGAAACGGCAGCCGTTGCCAATGAATCACCCTTCCTCGTCTCAGCAGCGATGGTCTTCCCCATCCTGACTAGGATTCTGACGTTGGACATCCTCAAGACCTCAAACGGAAAGAGTTGGAAACGTGTCCTTAACATTTTCCTCTCGATCCAAGCAAATCAACCATAATTGGCTAGCAACCTGCTTAGGTAATGTGACTTTTTACCCATTATAGCAGGTCACTTTACCAATAAATTTATTTTCTAGTTGCAGGTGGCATCACTCGCCTCGCAACTCATTAAAAACTCCCAATCAGTTGGTGATGAAACCTGACCAATCCCAATCGGTACACCTGATAGTTAATCACTATCAGATGCCCCTATTTTATCAGCCGCTCCGCCTGATGAGATATTAGGTATTCATCTGGATCAATCCCCGACGGATACAACCAGACAAATATCCTAAAATCCCCTGAACGTAGTTCCTCTGAAATTCAGGTTAACTGATTTCCAATTCACTTCGTTTTAGGGAATTTTTCCCCTAGTGATACCAGGTAATCTAGCAGGCTGGGAATATGGGTAAAAATCCCAACAGGGTATTTCCCAACTCTATGAGTGTATTCAATCAATGGAGTAGGAAATCATTACCCATCTCATCCAATTGGGACAAATGTACTCAGGAATTCAATTCTGGGTTAATGAAGTAGAGAAAGCCTCTGGAAATATGGGTCCACCTGGGGGTGTAGGACCACGTGGACCTCCCAGAGCTGATGGGCCCCATGGACCCCCAGGGAGTTTAGGTCTTTGGGGACCCCCAGGTGAGGATGGACCTTGGGGTCCTCCAGGTGTTGATGGGCATTCAGGATCTATCCATCAATTTGAATCTCTCATGAACATGATGAACCACTTGCGTGAACAATTATCTAAATATGCCAAAAAGTGTAACCTAACACCCAATGAGGTACCAATTGATCCCCTCTTGTCACTTCAGTCATTATCTGATGAATTGATCAATCTGGGAAAAGGGCCAAGAACACCGATATCTTACTACATGTTTGTGAATCAAAAGTGGAAATGCTCCAAGCGAAAATTGGGACGCTGGAACTCAAGTACAATTCACAGCATAAACAGATTTTTAAGCTATCTCGCCGATTATATGAGAAAGTAGGGCGTGATGATTTAAATTGTCAGGTTAGTGAAGTTCATACTGAAGCTGTTGGTCCTTACCCTCAATTTTTTTCAAGTTTCAGATTCCACCTCTTATGTTTCCACTCAATCAGAACAACCTGGAGTGCATGTTTTGACCATAAATGCTCCCATGAGTTTCAAGCTAATATTCAAGGAAAAATACTCACTGGGGGAAGGCAGCATTATCTCCTTTCTCTATCTTTATGTAAAGGCATTAAGTGAGGCCACGGATCACCAAAAGATGAATTACTTGCCTAATTGCCTTACTTGATTGGCTTAGGATATTATATTTCCCCACTTAATGACTTTCTCTACTTGGTCTCAGGTCAAAGAAGCGTTAATCAAAGAATTTGGGAGTGAGCAAACCTTATCCTCACAAAAGCAGGCTTTTATGGGTATACAGCCCTACAAAATGAATCTATCAAAGACTTTGCTCATTAGTTCTTTCAGGAAGCTCAAATTCTTGTACCTGTGGTCAGTTAAAAATGGAAGATGCAATTACTACAGTTCTGTCAGCTTTTACTTCCAGGACTCAAGTGCAAGTTTATCTAATCAGTGTAAAAAAGATTTTTCAAAGTATTTTGGACATTAAGGAGGCCTTATTGGAATTGCCTCCTCAATTCTCTGTAAACCCCAAGTTTATGAGTCTCCTAGACCTAGTCACCCCAAAGTCTACGCCATGCCTGAGAACACTAGGGCGATCCAGTGTAACTACTGTCATCGCTATTTCCATACTGAGGATCGTTGTTTTAAAAGGAAGCAGATGAGAAGAAGAAAAGAGATAAGCCCAATAAATTTCTCCACCTTGATAATGATATGAGTGCGCAGCAAGAGCATCAAAGTTCAATTGAGTGTAATAAAAATGAACACGCTTCTTATTCCTTGCCCTCCTTATTAGCATTATCCTCTCAGTCTATAAGCACCATTACCCATGTTGACTTCTGAGTGAATCAAGTCAATGCCAAAGCTATAATAGATACTGGATCCCCAGTGAATGTTGTCTTGTCAAAATTGGTCAAATGGATCAAATTAACACCCGATATTTCTCATTACAAAGAATATGGCACGGCCAGACCTCAGAGTACTTGGTTTATTGGAGCTTTTGTTGTCCCTTCCCCTGAAAATTGGGAAATTAACTTTTACAGCCCCTGCCATTGTACTCGATAACTTGAGTTATGACCTACTTTTAGGGACTCAATTTTTACGAGAATTTGATGGAATTATCAAATACCCTGACTCGTCATTGTCTCTCTTGTGTATAGAGTTCTCTTACTTTTATCTGATCATGCTTCTACCTGATGCCGGTTATGTCTTCTAGAGGGAACAAAAAGGTCTTATTCATTTCAATATTACGTTGAAGATCCTCATGTAAAATTACCTCCTATAATGGCTGATATTGAAGAGGGAATGCCTATTTTCTCCTCTGAGAAATTAGTTTTTCCGCCAAAATCACAAGTAATTGTTAACACTTCTTTGCATTTTTCGATTCCCAAGGGACATTTGTTACAAGTTCAAGGCACTGTCAATCCTTCTGCTAAAGAGCTCTTGCTTTGTCCTGGAGTATTGGATTATGCTTATTCAGGATCATTATCTATCTTACTGGCGAACCTTACCAATGAGCCAAAACTGGTAGATTGAGAGCATCCAATTGCTTATGTCAAGTTACTGCCCTTATCTCATATCTATGATGTTAAACCCTTCGGGAGTCTACAAGACTTTGGATTGGAAAGTGATCAGTAAATCCTTACTGTGGGTCCTGCTATTGGAAAACACCTCTCTAGTGAACAGGAGAAACAAGTGCTTCAATTGTTAGATGAATATTCCGACATCTTTGCTAAGCATACTTACTATTTTAGGAAGATGAAAGGAGTGATGCACTCTGTTGAAACTGGTGATCACCTTCCCATTCATGCAAAGCCCTATCGTAAATCTAATGTAGAAGAAGCCCAGGTTACCAAGGAGTTACATCAATTGTTGGAGGCTGGATTATTGAAACCCCCAATAGTCCTTGGGCATCTCCATTGTTATTGGTTAAGAAGAAAGATGGTTCTCATTGAGTTGTGATGGAATATCGTTGACTGAATGCTATTACTTGATGGGATTGTTATCCCTTACCTAATATTGATGATTCTCTTAGGTTGTTGGCTGGATCCACCTATTTTTCGGCCATGGACTTAGTCAGTGGCTACTGGCAAATTGAGCTATCGCCAGAAGATCGTTCCAAGTGTGCCCTGATATCAAGTGAAGGGTTTTTTGAACCAACTTGTATGCCTCAAGGACTAAGTAATGCCCCGGCAACCTTCCAAAGGGCCATGGACAGTATGCTACGGGATCTAAAGCTTACTTGTGTTCTGGTATATTTTGATGATATTACCATGTTCTCCAAAACTCTTACCGAGCATTTAGACAATCTAAAAGAAGTTTTAGCTGAATTCAGGGCTTTTCCTTAAAATTCAAACCCTCCAAATGTTCATTATTTCAAAACGAAATGGACTTTTTAGGACATCAGGTTTCAGCTAAAGGGATTTGACCCCTCACGGACAAAGTTCAAGCCATCTAACGAATGCCTCCTCCCTCTTCTTTATGGGATATTCAAGTCTTTCTTGGCATGTTTGGGTATTAACAACAATTTATTTCAACTTTTCTGATATGGCTGAACCCTTATTCCACCTGTTGCAAAAGGGAGTGTCCTTTGAGTGGGGGTCAGCTCAAGAACAGTCATTCAATTCTCTGCATACCGCCTTGATCAAGGCACCTGCTCTAATTCATCCCCAATTTGATAAGCCTTTATTTTTACATACTGATTCAAGTAATGTCACTATTGGGGCTATCTTATCTCAGTGTGATGAAGAGAAGAATGATAATTTTGTTGCCTTCTATAGCAAAACTTTGTCAAAGGCTGAACAAAATTATAGTGTTACTGAGTGGGAATGTTTTGCAGTAATTCTAGCAATCAAGCAATTCCGTCCCTTCTTATATGGTAACCATTTCACTGTCATCACCAACCATTCATCCTTACGATGGTTGCAGAACATGAAGGATCCTGATGGGAGGTTGGCCCGTTGAACTTTAAGGTTGCAAAATTACGATTTCTCCATTTTTCATCGCTCAGGGGCTCAGCACTAAAGTGCTGATGGGCTGTCTCAACTGCCTATTCTGACCTTGGAACCAGAAAAAGAAGAACGCTTATACAATCTTATTGGATGATCTGAGTTATGGGATCGAGAAACTGAAAAAGATTGAGCCTTTATAAAATCAATTACCAAAGATACTATGATTCAAGATGGAACTTTGTATAAGAAAGTCAAATATAAGTGGTTGCCCTTCCTACATCCCAACTTTAGATTTCACGCTGTAATGAAAGGTCATGAACAATTTGGTCATAGTGGCTTAAAGAAAACTCAATAATGGTTGAAGACTCAATACTATTGGAACAACATGACCGAGTTCATTTGGGAGACTCTTGACTCATGTCTTACTCGCAAATGTTATGGAACTACCAACCCTACTTATCAACATCAAGTCATTTCCCCAACTAAGGCATTCAAAGTAGTCAGCATTGATGTAGGGCTTTTTCCTCGGTGATTGCATGGTCATCAGTATATCATTATGGCTGTTGACCATTTAACAAAAATGGGTCAAGGCCATTTCCATTGCTACCCCTTTGGCTAAGACTACAGCGTTATACCTATATCAGCGTATCATTTCTCAACATGGGTGTCCCAAGGTCCTTATGTCAGATAATGGGACTAATTTCACCTTGCAACTTATACAGGAGTTATCCAAATTATTTAACACTACTCAGCGATTTGTTGTCCCATATAATCTATCCACAAATGGGCTAATGAATGAGTTGATGGGACCCTGGTCTTGATTGTAAGAAAGATGGCATCCACTGACCTAACTCAGTGGAATTTTTATTTGACTAGTGCCTTGTTTGCTTATTGGATAAGCTACCACCACATTATCAAGATGTTTCCATTTAAATGTATATATGGGTGGGATCCTTCAGTCCCTTCTAGTGTTCAGACAATCCTTGAGGAAAGTATCCCAAAAATTCCGATTTAATTATGAAGAATTTGGCTGACAAGATTATATGCCTTCAGTCTCAAGCAATGAATTCAATTGAAACAACCACAAGAAAAGAGACTCAAAGGAGCAATCAACACAAACCTGTCTTATCTGAATACCAGATTGGGGATTACGTTATGTACTATCATTCACAGCCTGGTGGGCGGACTGAAAATTTTGGAACTAATTGGTCTGGTCACTATAGGGTTATATTTCAAAAGGATTAGAGTATTCAATTGTTCATATTTTTTAGTACTAGTATTCAATTGTTCATATTGATACTGGTATAGTGGTAAATTGTATTCATCCTAAGTTTTTAAGAAGTCATCCATCACCGTGATTGAATCTTGAGGGGGAAGTATCAGGATTTCACTGAATTCTCATATCTCCAAATAATCCACTTCATCAATTCCCCTGACATCATTGGAAGGAGTGAACAATATATCCCAATTTATTAAGGTTAACAATCAATATAATCCTGATTAATTGATTGAAGATTTGATTGCACAGAGATTAATTTGCTCTGATAGATTATGAGCCTTTATGAAGCCAATAAATATTCCCTCTTTTTAATAATAAAACTAGGTCAGATTATAACCTGTATCTTCATTTAAAATTTATCAATTTTTGGATAATCTGCTCAGAGTAACTTTGAGAAAAAACTGCCCCATTGGAAGTGTAATTCAAAGCTTCCAGAAGGGGGTTTTGAGTTGAAGAATTTATAAGAATGTCATACAAAGACAAGTTACGTAAACTGTGGACTGAGTTAGCCACTGTGAAGCAGAATGCCCTAACCTCAGCAGACCATTGGAAGTTTGCAGCCTTGGAAGTTCGAGTCGCCAATGTGGGTGAAGGGATAGATAATGTTGCAAGCTCTGGGAATGAGTTACTTGGGAAAGTAACTTTGTTGAAGAAGAAAGAAGGGGACCTCGTTAGAATAGGCCTTATACCTGAAAACATAGTGAGAATGGATCGAGTTAATTTGAAGAATTTTGGTGCAGATATAGAAAGATTTATAAAACAAGTGGAGGAACTTAAAGCTCACAAATGTGCTTGTGAGCCCAATATAGCTAGCAATGCTGAAGAAAGAAGACCTTGCATAAAACTTAGGAAGTCAATTACCCCAAGGAACATGCCACCCGCTTTTGCTGCCATTTTGGAGATGATGCCCAAAGTCACTCCTCAAGTTAGCTGAGTGGCCAAATAAGAGAATCAGTCATAAATAACTTGGAGGAATTTAAGGCAATGCTGAAATTGCTAAAATTCATTTGGGATGCCACCCCAGCGTTTTTCCAACTGTTTGACATGACCTGAATGACTACGGGGATCATCAAAAGGTGTTGACAGTTATAGATTGCCTGGACACCGACTGTCAAAATTATTGTTACCTCACCTGGAGGGGGACAGCTGGTCATATGCCGAGGCAAAGGCGGCCATTATGAAGGAGTTTGGGAGTCAGACACGCATGTTGAAATGCATGCAAGAATTTATGGGAATCTACTTCCTTAAAGACGAGTCTCTTGCTAGCTTTGCGGATCAGTTTTACCAGGAGTCGTAGATCCTGGTTGGAGCGAAAGTATTGGACAATTTTAATGCCAGAATCGCCTTGCAAGCGGCCCTTTGGCCCTATCACAATTTGCATTGCATGATGCCTTCCATGTTCACGACAGAAATAACTACCTCACAAATGGTAGATAACTTGAGGATTTTGGGAGGGACATTCAATGCCCCAAATAGAAGCTTCAATTCCAATACAGTATGAAATTTAAATCCCACTAAGGAAAACAATGGAGCTAAGGAGGCTACCAATTGAACTGTGCCAGGGAATAAACCCAAAGAATTCAGACGGTTAAACAAGAAGGAGAAGGTCTGCTATCAGTGTGGCGGGAGAGGACATTTCGCTGTAACCTGCAAAAAGCCAAAGGATTATATTAACGTGGTCCAGGCCCAGAAGATAGCAGCTATAGAGCGTATGGCTGTACTGAAGAGTGTCTGAAAATCCAAGTGTTCCTTGGGATGGTCAGATACTACAGAAGACTTATTCAAGGACTTCACCCAAATAGATGAGCTATTATTCCATTTATTAAAGGATCTGTAAAAGGATTCATATGGAATGAAAGAGGCCCAGGACTCCTTTGATGAGTTACACTGGTATTTGATAAATTTGCCAATTCTGAAATATCCAAATTTCGATCATGAGTTTATCATAGAAAATGATGCTTTGTTGACAGCGATTGGCGCCATACTGAGCCAAGTAGATGACCTTGGGGACAAACATCCAGTGGCATATGTGAGCTGGACACTCTCAACAACTGAGAGGAACTACACCATGACTGAGCGTGAATTTCTTGAGGTCGTTAACGCATGTAAGCAGTTTTGTATGTACATCCACAGAATGCACTTTAAGGTGGGAATAGACCACTCTTTGTTGTGTTGGCTGCACAATCTAAGAGAACCAGAAGGATGACTGGCCCAATGGGCACTTAAGCTTCAAGCTTACAATTATGAGATAGTCCACTGAGCGGGGGCTTCTCACCAGAATGTGGATGGTTTATCGCGGTTGCCAATGGTCCAGTTGGTATACCTGCAGGTGGATGAGCTATTTTAGAGAATGGTTGAAGGAAAAATTGGGGATGAGCCCTGAGAAATCCAAGGTGCACTTTGGAAAGCAATGAAAAACACCGAGACTATGGATGGACAAGTATTCAAAACAATTAACGGGAAGTGGCTATTGTTTCCAAAACTGTCACAACGAGCAGCGATAGTACAGCAGCTCACAAGCTTGTCAGGTAGAGAGGCCTGAGAAAAACAACTGACCATATTTGCCAGTAATATTACTGGGAATCAATAAACTATGATGTTGCAGATTATCTAGCTTGTTGCGTGGAGTGCCAGCTGCACAAACAACACAAGAATACAACTGGATACTGACTGGTCCGCCCTGTATTTGCCTGGCACATGGTGTCCATCGACGTGATGGGACCTCTGATGATGAGCACAGGGGGTTCAAGTACATCATAGTTGCCATCGACCATCTGATGAGATGGGTCAAGACAAAGGCCCTAACCATAGTAAATGCTACCAGTACTGCGAGATTCATCCTGGATCAAGTGGTATACCGGCATGGATGTCCACAGGTCTTGCTTGTGACAATGGGACCAACTTCACATCTCATGTGAGCCTGAGGTTAAATGAAATAATGGGGAGCTGAGGAGTCATGTCAGTACCATACCAGCTGGAGATGAACGGACTGGTAGAACGGGTCAATGGAACACTGGCCGTGAAGCTGAAGAAGCTAGTCGCAGGGAGAACTTCCATGTGGGGAACGTACCTGAGCTCAGTGAAGTTCGCCTTCAACATTAGTCATCATAATGCAATGGGAAAGACACCGTTTGAATTATGATATGGAAGAAAGGCCGCGTTGCCGCTGATTTTATATTTGGTGGTGGAACCTATGTTGGGTATGAGTACTGAGCAATACTTGAACTGACTGACAAGTATACTGATTAATATGCAATCACAAGCATTTGATACAACCTTAAAGAAAAGGATACAAGTGAATTTGACGGATGACAAGAACTGACTGGCTTTAGAAGAATATCAAATAGATGAAAGAGTTGCCTATTGTGATACACATGGTTTTGTATGAGAAACAAATTAGATGCGTTGTGGTTGGGTCCATTTGAATTGATCACTAAAACAGTGACTGATGCTTACTCCATCAAGAATCTCTTGGATGGAAGAGTTGTAAATTGAGTCCATGCTAAGACAAAGCGTTGGATCAATGAAAAAATAAAAGAGTTCCTGAAGGACCAATGAACATTAAGTTGGTCAAGTCCTGATGATTGGGTCAATTCTGAAAAAAGGACCTTTGAACTAGTCCAGATGGTTAAGTCCAAAAAAGGACCTCTGAACCATTGAAAACTGGCAGGTTTAGGTACCCAGGAATCAGTTTGTGGGATAAAATAAAAAGATGGACCGCTGAACCAAAACAAGGTCAAGTCCCATAGTAAAAAAGAAAAATAAAGATAAAAAATTGATAAAAGATATTGGAAAAAAATTATAAACCTTATAGAGAAAAAATTGATATATTTTTTATAGTTTTTATCTTTATTGATTGTCCTTGGTATGGGGATGATTCCGCCTATGTCGCCTCTTGGGGGAGGGAGGTTGGATCGCGGTAGGAATGAACAGCCCGTCAAAATTGATATGTGATCAGATGCTAATGAGGGCGAGACCTACATGAAATCACATTCATTAGGCAGATTCTGAGCCCTGAGAGAAAGTGATTGGGGCAAGGGATTTTGAGATGTCAGAGGAAGCCAATTTCAAAACCCTGGAGCGGGGAGAAAAGCAATAGTATATAAAGAGGCAATTGGCAATTAACCCCAAGTAATCCTGATACGGCACCAGAGCTGGAAGATCAGTCCTGAGCGCCTGCCAATGGGCTTCATCAAGGACACCGGACATGTGGGCCAGCAACTAAGAAGGGATGCTTGATGGGGGTTGCCAAATTATTTTTCTATCAACGCCATCAGCGGAAGATACTGATGGGATGTGCTGGAGAAGAGATAGTTGTGCAGAGAGTGGATTGCATCCTGCAAGCGGCGACTACAGGCTTCTCAGAAGCTAAAGCTGAATGAACAGTGGAAACCAGGCGAGGCTGGAAGCTTTGTGGACCAACTTCGAAGAGCTTGGCCAGCAAAGCGAAGAGCATAAGCGGCGGTATCCTGATCCAGAAGGTTATTGAGATCAGAGGGATTCAGCGCTAAAGTCAAAGCCTCAGTGACTTGGGCCTGGAGTTCAGCGTAGGGGAGCTCAAAGTGAATACTGTTACTGATTGAGAGCTTAGAGACCAGAACAGCAGGTTTATAAAATTGACTAAGTCAGAAGAGAAACTCAGGGAGCAGGTCCAACCTAGCCATAAATAAACGATCCAGAGCAACCAGCATAATCTCTAGATCATCTACAATGATGTTTGGAGCATCAGTGAAAGGAGCCAAATCCAGGAGAGTTTCAAAGTGCAACTCTGGAATCAATGAAAGAGGAAGAACTGGCTGAGAGTTGTTTGAAATGATAGCCCGCCTGATTTCTGAGGGATTAGTTACCATTTCTGGTAATTTGATGGAAGAACTAGCCGCTTGCACCAGACTAGGCGTATGAGTCCTCGAAGGACCATAAAAGAGGTTCCGCCAAGCATCCTGACTCATCTGCTGGAAGAGAAGGAGGTCTGGATCAGAAAAACTATTTAGGAGCTTCTGGTAGCAAGATTCGGAATTCAACATATGAACTGGATGAGAGGGGGGATGTTGGACTTATATAGAAGTTGACATTATGCACTCTAAAATCCATTACGCTCCAATTTTGTAGAAATTAATCTCAAGAGAATGAGATAAGCTCTCCAAGGGAAAAATAAGGAATGACTTAAGCCAAGAGGTTATGAGCGAAATAACAAGGGCAAATAATAAATAAGCATTCTTAATTGAGCCATGAAACAAACATCAACGGCAAGGGTCTCCTGTCTAGGATGAGGAGAAAATCAGGAAATTAATGACGCCGGACCAAGGATCCTGAATATGACAGTGGTTCATATACCCTGATGGGGAAAACTGGATCCTGGGACTAATATTGTCACAAGTAAATCAATCAGCCCAGCATGACAGCAGGTCATGGGGACCGCGCTCTGAGAATGTGGTAGCGAGGAGGAAGAGGAAGAATGCTGTATGCTGAAGGTTGTCCCAAGCAGCATTGAGTATTAATGAATGTACTCCACTTGAACCAACTAAGTATTTGAACGGGTGTCTGAAATGGTGTTCTCATGCCCCAGTCCTTTTCTCGCTGGAAATTTAGGCAAGAGGGGGGGACGTGTTAGGATTTTCGCCCGTATTGTCACCCTGCTAGATTACCTGGTGTCACTAGGGGAAAATTCCCTAAGGCGAAGTAAATTGAAAATTGATTGGCCCAAGTTTCAGAGGAACTACGTTCAGAGGATTTTGGAATATTCACCTGGTTGTATCCATTGGGGATTGATCCGGATGAATACATAATATCTCATTGGGAATAGTGGCTGACAATATAGGGGCATCTGATAGTGATTAACTATCAGGTGTACCAATTGGGATTGGTCAGGTTTCATCACTGGATCAGGAATGAATAGTGAGTTGCGAGGCAAGTGATGCCGCCTGCAACTAGCAAGTTGATCTGTTGGTGAAGTGACTTGCCATAATGGGTAATAAGTCCCATTACCTAAGCAGGTCGCTAGCCAATTATGGTTGGTTAGCTTGGAATGAGAGGAAAATGTTAGGTACATGTTTTCTGACTCTTTTCATTTGAGGTCTCAAGGATGCCCAATGACAGAATCCTGCCAGAATAAGGAAGACCATTACTGCCAAGATGAGGACGGGTGATCAATGGCAACGACTGGCATTTAAATAAAGAGGTGTTAACCAAGTGTTAGACAGCCAAATCCCCTACTATATAAATCCCTAGGATTGACTATAATAAAAAATTATCATTTAGTAAAACATTGTTATCTACAGTAATATTGTCAATTTGGTGTATATTTAGACTATCAGCTTCTATTGTGTCATTCCATCTCAAGGATATTATTGCAGAAGGAAATAATTGGAAGACCCCTAGAGAAAAGAGTAAAGATCCAAGCGGGGATCTAGAGATGAAGGAACCACAATCAGGGATAGCTGCTGACTATGTGTTGGGCCAAGAGAGACTGTCACCGGGGTATCTTGATGAAGATCAGTGGACAGGAATATAGGGAATGAATCCCTACGAGTACGAATTTTTGGGGATTCAATAGGAAGTACTGACTGAAGCATTGGGCCTAATAATAGTTCAATCTCAGCTATAGATAATAGTCTCCATACTATTATTAATTAATACATTCTATACAACATGACGAAGTGCATGAGGAAATCAAACCTGTGCAGTAAAAAGGTTAATGGGTTGAAGGCCAATAATCAACCACTAGAGTAAATTTTTACACCCAGCCTGCTAGATTACCTGGTATCGCTAGGGGAAAATTCCCTAAGGCAAAGTGAATCAGAATCAGTTGGCTTAAGTTTCAGAAAAAACTATGTTTGGGGGATTTTGGGATATTCGCTTTGTCATATCTGTCAGGGATCATCTGGATGAATACTTAAGATCTCATTGGGTGGAGTTGCCAACAAAATAGGGGAATCTGATAGTAATTAATTATCAGATATAACAATTGGCAATTGGTCGGGTTTCATCACAGACTGATTGGGAATGAATAGTAAGTTGCGAGGTTAGTGATGCTGCCTGCAACTAGTGAATCAATCAGTTGGTGAGTGACCTGACATTATGGGTGATAAGTCCCATTACCTAAGCAGGTCGCTAGCCAAATATGTTTGGTTCGCTTGGATTGAGAGGAAAACGTTAGGGACACGTTTTACAACTCTTTCCGTTTGAGGTCTTAAGGATGTCAAATGACAGAATCCTATCCAGGATGGGGAAGACCATCGCTGCTGAGATGAGGATGGGTGATTCAATGACAACAGCTGCCATTTCATCGAAGAGGTGTCAACCAATGGTTAGACAGCCAAATCCCCACTATATGATTCCCTTGGATTTACTATAACAAAAAAAGCATTATCTGTACTCACAGTATTTAAAGTGTTTACATTATCAATTTGATGTATAGTTAGACTATCAGCTTCTATTATTTTGTTCTATTTCAAGGATATTATTGCAGAAGGAAATAAATGGAAGACTCTTAGAGAAAAGAGTAAAGATCCAAGCGGGTATCTAGAGATGAAGGAACCACAATCAGGGATATCTGCCGACTGTGTGTTAGGATGAGAGAGACTGTCACTAGGGTATCTTAGCGAAGATTAGGTGGACAAGAGCATAGAGAACAAATCCCTATGAGTACGACTTTAAGGGTATTTAATCAGGAATACTTACCAAGCGTTGGGTTAGATTATAGTTCAATCCCAACTACGGATAATAGTCTCCATACTATTAATGATTTATACATTCTATACAATTTGACAAAGTGCACAAGGAAATTGAACCTCTGCAGTAAAAAGGTTACTGGGTTGCTTGCCAATAACAACCAAAGAGTAAATTTTTACAGAGCCTCTTGCCCTTATTGGCTGATCTTTTGCTGACCTACATTGAAGGATAAGACAAAAGATTACAGTATGAGTTTCTCCTGCAAAAAGTGCAGAATAATTTGGCTGTAGGTGAATTGTGAGGGGTAACTACTAACACTTTAGGGCTGAGGCTTATTATTAAAACAAGAAGGCTCAGAGGATTTGGTTAGGTTTCCAGGAATCTCCATAATGGCTTCTTTGATATGGAGGAGATACATCAAGTTAGTCTTTACCGCTTTAAGATAGAGTAGGATATTGGGTATATTTTTAAATACCAAAAGTGAGGCAGTGATAGAATATTCTAAAGTAAGACGTTTTGTGGTGATTAACTTTTGAACTCAAGGCAAAAACGGTTAGTAAACTCAGTGACAGTTTCTCTCTGATTAAGGCTTGTGCCTATAGAAGTTTGCTTTTAATTGGATAAATTTAGGTCATTCCAAACTTCTGAAGCAAGGCAGTCTTGGCTTCATCCCAAGTCTGTAAATGCATTAGATGAGGTACCATAATTTCTTGAGCTATGTGAGTAAGACAGTTAGTTTGGTGTTTGAGCTGTTGGGTGTCAGTGGCTTATTCAATAGAACTTTCATAAGAAATAGGAAAGAGAAGATGCTCCCTTCGTCTAGTACATACTTCTCTTTTAATGAAAGATTAAATGCGTCACTGGGGGTTAACAGCCAAATGACATGAACTGACACTGGGGGACGTTTTCCACCTAAAGAGAAACTGTTGTCATTGGAAGATTTTTGAGGGTGGAGGACATCCACTTGGATTTGTAAGGCGGTAATATCTTCATTTATTGAGTATATCCAATCATGGGTGGAAAGAAGTGCCAATTTTGTGGTGACAAGAGGGGTTAACTGCCAAATTACACTTTTAAGCTTGATAGTTGCATCTCAAAGTTTGAGTTGGTGTTGCTCAAGGGAGAGAATCCTTTGCTCTATCCCACATATCACAGAAGGTAGATTTGTAAAGTTTATAAGGCGTTCCTGATCCAGAGAGGGTTCTGATGCCAAATTATTATTGCTCATTGTAATCATAGTTGCAATGTGAACTCAGAGTATACCTGGCAGGGAGCACCAGTTTTGTTGGGACTAAGGGGTTTTGAATTACTTGGCCTTTTATTCTAAGGCAAGGAGACTAAAGTTCATAGGTGCTGGATTATAAGCTTTTACTTTCCTTGGCTAAAAAGTCTTCACTCAGGATTAATTTCCTTTAGTGGTGTTGTAAATTTGGATAACCACATTATCCATCTCACAGGCCAATTATAAAAATTGACGGTTGTTAAAGCAACCAATTGTTTGGCAATGGTTGCTGACTAAATTATTAATCATAAATATCAAAGGATATAATCTGATGGTTGGTTTTGATTAATATTTCGTCAGGGATCATCCCCAAAAATTATTAGTTAATTAATCAAAAGTCCTAATCCAATAATGAGATACAAATTCATTTCGTTGGGGATCATCTCCAACTAAATCAGTAGTTATAATTCACTAAGGACATAATCTGATAATTGTTTTGATTAATATTTTGTCAGGCATCACACCCAACAATGTTAATTAGGTAACTCAATGTGGGCATGATTACCGATAATCAGATTGCTATAATGAATTGTTACAGTAGAGGCAATGAACAATTAGGTTCGTTTTAATGAAGCTACTGAAGCGTCTTAACGCTTGTTTTGGCAGTAGCTAGTAGTAGTAATCAGGTAACATGGCCACCAAACCATCTGTGTACAGTTTCTAACACATGGTGATGGTTGCCAATCCATAAACAGTTATACTGCTGGAGATTAATTAAGATGAAGACATTTGCTACCATTGGAAGTTAATCACAAGGGTTAGAAGTTTTGGGAGACTAATCAGTTGATTTTCAGAGAATTATCTGAAAAGTTGTCCTCCTTCTGCCTATAAAAACCCCTAACATTTTCTAATAAAAAACAGATTTCAACTAAAAGATATTTATATTTACTTCTAAATTGGAGACTGAAGGGAACAATGGTCCCGAGTTGTTTTTTTTAATTGCAATTACCAGAGTGGATTTGTTGCCACTTATTTTAAAGACTCAACCTACTAGTTGTCACCATAAAACTAGTGCTTGTAGTTTTACTCAACAACCAACCTGTGCAGTAAATGTACCCAAAAAAGTTTACAAGTTGTAAATCCTAACTATGATTTTTCATTGATAACAAAGATTGAGGTAAGCCAAATTAATAATGCAAAAAGGGAGTAAAGTTTATTTTCTTGAAAAATAAGAGTTAGGGGGATCATGGAGTTTTCTTGATAAATATTTAAGTTTACTAAGCTAGGATCTATACTCATTTATCAATTGGGGATTTTGCGGCATGTTGTTCACATCTGTCAAAATGGGATTCAATCGCTGCATAGAATGGGTTTGAACTCTGATACTATGTGGTTTTGGGTAAGTAATATTTGATCACCCAAGGTGAGGTTTATCCCTGATATTGAAAGGCCTTGAATTATATAAGGGATTATCCCCATTAATGGTTTTGACTATCTCAGCATATTGGGTTTAATTCCCATTATCTGACACATGCAAATCTCAGATTTGGGCAGGCATCCTGACAAAGAAGTCTAGAAGAACCTAATAATATGAGAAATGTTCAAGGACTCTTGTGGATGATAGGTTATTATTGGAAAATTATTACCATACTTTTCTGCCATTGCTGAACCTCGCCTACCTATTCACTGAAGGAACAGCATTCACTTGATGGGAAGAACAAGCTAAGGCTTTTGAGTTTAAGGAACAAATGGCAGAAGCACCTATCATGGCATACCCAAAAAACAGAAAACATATATAATATATGGATGACACTGATGTAGCAATGGGGGCAATCCTTTCACATCTGTATATAGAGGGAGTAGATCATGAAATAGATTACTATTCAAGATCTTTTCTAAAGTTGAATGATATTATATAGTCACAGAATGATAATGCCTAGTAGTGGTATGAGAAATTATGCATATTAAGCCTAATATATAAAGTTAATTTTTAAATCATAAGAGATCATTATTTCCTTTGTTGAATATTCAACACGAAAGATCATAAAGGGCGGTTAGTAAAGTGAGTAGTGCAACAACAGGGATGCGACTTTAAGATCTTACATAGAGCAGGGAAAAGCCACTTCAATGCAGATGGATATCTCTTTTACCTCTTTTTCTAATTTTATTTGAAGTAATCTGTCATATGATTAAATTGGAAGGCACAACTGTGGTTAGGAGGATGAATCTGAAGATTTTCAAAATCTCTTTAAAACATGTTCAAAGAATAATAAATGGAAAGATGAGTGACTCTAAAAAAAGTTTCTTGGAACTTCTAATATAATACTAAGTGATCAAACTGAACTTATAAGAGGCACATCAGGCTATAGGACTTGGATGAGTAAAGAAAACATATGAGCACCTTTTTAAAGAGATATTACTGGGAAGTTATGATGAATGCCATCAGTCAAGTACAAGAAATATGCGTAGTATGTTCATGTTTTCTTTCACTGCAAAAAGATTTCAAATTTACTCCAGTAAAATCCATTGAACCATTTGATATTGTCTCAGTTAATATAATAGGACCTCTACTAACCAATATACTAGTATATAATATATAATAATAGCAATTGACCATTTTACTTTTGAATGAAGGCAACAGATGGGAAACATTTACATTTATAGATAACTAAGTTTTATATTACTTTATTATCAATCGCCATGGATGTCTAAAAACATTACTATAATACAATGGCCAAATTTATTTCAGAACTATTTTAATATATTATAAGGATTGTTGGAGCTCAACAGCAGTTTACTACTTCATAAACCCCTTCAAGTAATGGAAGTGATGAATGACTGAATGCGTCAGGCAAACAGCAAGTTGTAATTAGACTGGCCTGCCAGCTTGAGTACTAAAGCACCCAAACGGCAAACTAGAATGCCTGAGGCGCTGCTGCTGATACAAAGGTTATGGAACTAGGAAGGAGTTCCGCCAATAATTGCCTATGAGCTATAATCTTATATAGACATATAATGAAATATCAGATAAACACGGCCATAAAACCTGAGGGATTTTGGAATACCAGCAGAAAAGGCAGTTTGTTTGTCAACATAAGAGATTAGAACTGGGGAAAGAATTTAAATGGGAAAGATAAGGAAGAAAATTGACCAACAATTTTCTTGGTGCGATACAACTGATTAAAGGTGGTCAATTAATGCAGGAACAAGATGGGATTGGGTCCCTAAAAAAAAAAAAAAAAAAGATCAAGCTTGACCTAACTGGCGAATTTTAGGGGAATGGGGCAGATAGGCTCAATGGGAACTGAAGTCAAAGGATTTGGCGGCAGGCCAAGTCCTTGTTGGTTCAACCTCAAACGCCTGAACTGAGGCTCAACTGCATTTCTGGCAGTTGGTGCATTGGCATCTGGCTTGATAAGCAATGGGAATTCCCCAGTACCACCCCACGTAGGGGTGGTCACAATCGGTTAGAAATGGGTTTGGGATGCCCAACCCACCCATGCCTGGTTGCTGGGCCATTTGTTTGGTCAAAAGATACACATCAGCTACAACTCCCAATTTGCTGGATGGGAGCTGTGCGTCAGGATCATCCCTGACAATTTCAAGAGGGGGTTAGTTTTGACAATTGAACTGCTGGCTGAATCAAAACTGTCAGAAATTCTGCCCAATAATTCAATATTGGTCCCTTTTTGATTATACGATTTCTAATCGTTGGGCTTGTTTTCCATTGGTTTCAAACCAATTGACTTTGATTCAGTGATCTTGGTGCAGATTTCCCTGATTTGGTGGATAAGTTCGGCTGAGATGAGCATGGGCACTGAGGGGAGGAATCTGAAGAGGGAGAGCTGTTACCCAGCACTCGTCTACCACGTGGGTGAGGTCACCCTGGGTAACAAGGGGTACAGCCACCCTCTTTGGACCCTTTTTACTCGGAAACAGGAAGATTGCCTGATCCATTCACAGGGGACATTCCCTGGGACTTACAGAATGGGACGCTTGAAAGTTTACTTAAAATTTGACTCATAAAAATACTTCCAGAAGGGGTATTTATTAATTTCAGCACTTTTTTACTATTGAATCAATGCTTTTGGAGTTCAAGAATGTCTCCATTAAGAGTATTGTATGCAAGAGAAGCCACAGTACCTAGAATGTTAGCTTCATTAATGGATTTGGATCAAAAATAAGTACCATTAGGAAATTATTAAGAAAGCTAGAAGAGGAGCTAGTTCAAATACTGCAAGAAGCAGAATATATACAAACTAAACGATGGGAGTAAGATAGCTCTATGAGTAAATGGAGAACACTAATCCCCTTTTTCAGGATTGGAGATCAAGTATAATTTAATCAGGTTTAAGGTATAAATCCACATAGACTTCAAGCCACATGGACATAAACTGCAATAATAATAGCTAAAAGAGGAAATGAATACACTTTTTAAAATAAGAAAACTAAAGTATCCTATGAATAATTACATGGGAGACATCTGAGATCATTTTCAAACCTAGTCTTGATAGTGAAATGTAAAGAACAAATATCTCAAAATATGATGCCTGCAGTTTGGGAAACAAAAATCCCAATTACACCACAATCAGATGCCAATGAGTTCAACTATCATGCAAGGCGCTGAATGTATTCATTTTTAGTTTTTAATGAAATGAACTAAATATAGATAAACTGGGAGAGAATTGATAAAACATGCTTTAATCCACCTCATTAATCTTAAGATGAAAATTTATTTAAGTTTATATATAAATATACTATAACTTAATTGATTATAATTATCAACCCAATTAGTACAAATCTAGTTAAATTTCTATAATAATGTAGGACATCTGGATTTTTGACCTGTTGAAAAGAATATCCAGGTGTCAAATAGTTTTATTATTTATAAAGAACTAATGGAAGTACTTAAAGAAAAAAGTTCTAATTCTGAAGTTCTTTTGCAATAACCTGAATCAAGTTTTACTAACTATTAGCAAAACACCACTTTTTCTATATTGAAGAGGGTTCCAAAGGATGAAAATATTTTCTCCATCAATAGAGAGCTAGAAAATATACAAATTGACAAAAGTGAACTAATGTTAAAGCCAAAAGATTGAATAAGAGATATCTAGTCATTACCAAATGGTTAAATCATTTGAATTTCTGACCAATCAATGGCCAGTAAGTAATGTCAGAGTAAAATTAAAAAAGAGCTATGATTAGTCACCATCTTTAAATCCAAAATCTCTTCCCTGATTTTAAACACGTTACCTCAGATCAGAAATGCGTCATTTTAAATAAGAATTTGGTTTAAAATTAAAAATGATAATAAGGATGAAAAGAATCTTCATATTCATTAATTTCAACATGAACACCATCAGGTATAACATTGATAATCCAAAAGCGTCGCCAGATTTATATCCTCGCAGGGTCAACAAATCATCACAATGCAGTATTAATTGTGAAACCCAGTCATCTCCATTTGTCCTCCCCTTCAGAAAAAATATATTATTCATTTATATTAAATGTTGAGTGACCATAGTCCTTATCCTTAATCATAATCTACGGAATTTCCTTAATAAATGGGCTATAAAAACCTTCTGTTTATTATGAAATAAAGTATTGTTTACTATTCCATCTCCTATATACAATCGCTAGCATAATTTGTGGTCTAACTTTAGGTCCCAAATTTTTAGATAGATGGAAAGTTTAAGTATTTCTATAACTGTCAGTACTGTTTATATCCTGAGGCTAAGCAACTGTAACACCCTTATAATAATTATAACAAGTGGTGCTCACTACAAGATGCCCTATAGCCACAATTTATCACTTTTTGTATTTGAAAATTGAGGATGCACCTGCCTTTAGCATTACCAGATGAACCATGAATGAGAAAGGTAAAGAAGTTGACAAGATGAATAGCCCTCCTTCTACTACGTTTGAGGTGAGCAAATCAGTTGAGTTAACATACCAGAATCCTGTCAGATTAACTGGCCTTCCACTGAAGTTGTTAGAGTTTTAACCCATAACATTAAGCCCTGGAGACAATGAATCTCATGAGAGAGGTTCTTTGGTGGAGGATCATCTAATATTTCTCTATGAGACCAGAACTCTACCCAATACCTATAATCAACTTACCAATCTAACTACATATATTCAAAAAATCATCCAACCAACCTTGTTTCTTATGGTACATTTATTAGGAGTGCATCATGAAGAGGTTCTGTGTCACATAACGAACCATGATGCACTGAGACTTTCTTACTATATGCTTTATAACCTGGTGTCAAGTCATGTCAGGAATAAAAAGATCTTGAATAGAAAAGAGCTAAAGATTTATCATTCAGCTCCATGAGTGACTTACTATGAATGATTCTGGTGTAGTAAAGTTTGTAGAAGAAGCATAAAGATATTCTTTAACAAATTGTATGAGTCCACTGACAAGATATGGTCATTTCTCAAAGGGTTTGTGTTAGAACTTGACAAACATGAAGCTCAAACTCATAGCAAATCGTTATCCTAAGCTTCTACCTCTCAGCAAGATGATGAACAATGTATATCAGCTTTAGAACAAAAATTAGCTTAAGCCTTATAGCGCCTTGGAGAACTTGAACGTCGTCCATATCAAGAGGTTCGTGGTTCTGTTTTACCCATGGAAAATATAATTGCACACCTGAAAAGGAGTTAAAACTAGAGGCCTCCCTTAGAAATTTCAAATATTTAACCTGTTAAATTAATGAATGTGAAAAGGAGTTACAAGGTGTTAAGTGACGAGTGAAGGAGATGCTATGTTGAAAGACGCTGCAAGAGCTTAGCCCAAGTTGAGAATAGTTATGAGCAAGTAAAGGCTGATCTACTCTCTTGAGAGTATCACCCAAATGATATTTTGGTATTAAAGATCAAGGAGGATCTCCTCAAGAGTGTCAGAAAGGTGAATCTAACAATCAACTTTTGGGCTCTCCTTAATCTAGTCTCTTTTTAAGGTTGAAGGGTTACAATGCCAGGTAAAGATCTTGTGACTAACAAGATATCAATGGAAGCCAGAGTGAACCCATGTGAATCCCTAACTGTTTGACTCCTGAAGCAAATGAAAACCTGACTTTAATCTATACAAAAGCAAATTGGCTGCCTCTAACATTTACAAAATTAATTAGATTTAGAATCTAAGGACGCTGGGCGTGATTCTCTTACCATCCATTCCCTTAACAGAGTTAAACATGCTCCCTTTGAACCCACTTTCAAAGACAAGTTTTCCCCTAGCATATATAGCATTGCCTCGTTTTTTGTATGCCTATGCATCTGCTATGGAAGGAGCGACCTATTACCAAAAAGCTAAACATATAATCTCCTACCTAAGTTATATGGCCCAAGAAGGGATGGTTCACATATGGACAGTCTTAGCACCTGGGCTAAGGCCAAAAAAGCTCTTGTCAACAAATTTGGCTCTAAGCAAAGTTTTAACATGAAGAAGCAGGCCTTCATGCGCATCAGCATGAAGAAGAGAGAATTGGTTGCCGCTTTTACTAACTGAATCTACATTAAGCTCATAAATTACTAGCCTTCAAGATGCTCACTCTTAATGATGCAGTAGCTGCTATTACAACTGGGTTGGCTCTTCATCATTCTTTAACAATGTATATCACATCAGTGAACGATATTTCAGTAATTGACATGACGTAAAAGAACCTCTATTGGAAGTTGCTAATTTCCATAGATAAGGGAATTGAGGAGTTACTTCCAAAACACTTATTTTAACTATCAAGGATAAAAAGCCAAAACGAATCTGAGAATCAAAAGTGCACCTATTGTAACAAAATCTGGACTTATTACCAACGACTTTCAAAAGAAATCCGAGATTGAAGAGCAGGAAAGGACTTATTTTGTTTAGGGACAGGTACTCTATTGCCAACGATTCTGTAGTACTTTACAATCCCCCTTCCTTATTGCTCATCTAACTCTTAGATAACACCTCAAGGAAGTTTCTAAAGGGGGTATTATGATGATGGCTATTAAGTTTTAGGAGCGACTTCTGATATCAATATTTCAGAGCATTTGAACGCTTAGGGTGTATATGACGCTATGGTAGCAGATGGAACCTAACTCAGCCAAGTTCTAGGATACCCTGAAATTATGGTTGCAGCTGTGGTGCCAATAAATTTAATGCCTTGCTTATTAGACCAATCCAACATTCTTATATCCTACAATCTATCAAAGAACAATATTCTGAGACTGCATGAAAATATAATTCCACTTTCCATCTCAATGAAGTCCTCTCACCCCTGGCTTTGGAAGAACTATCTCCTAGGTAGAAGTCATCAACCAAAAATTTAAATCATGGCCATCCTTGATACTGATTCGTCAATTAATTTTATATCATTGAAACTTATCAAGAAGATCAAGCTGGCGCCTGATTTGAAATATTTGCAGGGTTACATAATGCTGACTCAAATGATACTCAGGCTATTAGAGTTTACTCTTCCTGCACATAGAAATTGCAAGGCTCATTATATGATCACTAACTGTGGCGTTGGACAACAATTATGATTTGTTTATTATCACTCAGCTCATACTCAAGAGTGATGTTATGATCAATATGAAGGAAAGTTTCTTCTACCTCATCAACTATGAAGTTTCTCTAGTTTTTCTACTAGGTGGTCCCAACCTGAGGGGAATTCACCAAATAATTTAAATCATGCAAGAGCTCCTATGAGCTTGAGGGGGGAAGGAATGGGTGGAGAGATCAAGAAATGGAGGAAGGTAATCTGCCATAGTCAAGCCTCAGATCAGATGGATTTACTGGCAGTTGGCGAGGTGTCAGAAATTTATAGGACCATACTGAAGTGCATCTGAAAAAGGGTGACCATGTGGGCAACTTCCACAAGATAAATTTGAAAGCGGAGTATTGGTACAAGTTATGGATCATCCATATCGCTATAACAAAATCCAGGTTTTAAGGTATTGTGGAAGTTGGGGAGTGAGTGGTAAAACATAGTATCTTGAACTAGGTGCCCAAGCCAGGGTTCCACTTGGAGGAGTTTGTGGACTTTCATCCAAAAGGGGGTGGTGTGAGGGTAAGAAAAGAATCAATGAAGGTGTGAGCCAATTGGCTTGATGCATCATTGGCAGGCCTTGTGTGGAAAAGTGGGCCCAGTTCAAACCCTGTTTTGAATGAGCAACAAAAACTCTCAACAAAGTGTGAAACATTTTCGCTAAAAGAACTGAGTGAATGACGTCCCACCAGAGCATCTTGAGGTCATATTTGATAAAGAAGTAGAAATTCTTTAAGATGAAGATGTATTGGGGCATTTTAAAGAGTTGATGTGGGAGGTGACAATTCTTCCGTTGTGGACTAAGGTGTGTCAGTGGAGGCTGAGGCCAGGGCCACCCTTTTGTACAAGAAAGCGTGATAAACACATATACCTACTCTTTGAGGGCCAGGAGTGCATGGTGTCAGAATCCAGCAAGGGTTATTCTCGCTGGTGCCATGTGCCGCTGGATCCCACAAAGGAATATTTAAAATAGATAATAAACTCTTAAGAAAACTAAGTTTTTACTTTTTGTTTTTATTTGTGCTGGGCAAACCAGGAAAAAAGCCCTTTTGTCAATACTAGTATTTCATATTTAAACTAGTTCAAAATCCTGGGGCCATGGGTATTTGGGGCTAAAGTATTATAAAGCTGAGTCATCCAAATTAGGAAATATAGGCTTTTGGCCTATCAGATCAAGGATAAATATTTTGTGGCAAAACCAACCCATGTGGTAATGATTTGATAAATTGTATCCAATCACCAGTGGGTAAAATCTTTTCACCTTGGAGGTGATCAAACCCGTATGGTAATGATTTGTTAATTTGCACCCAATCATCGATGAGTAAAATCTTCTCACCTCAGGGGTGATCAGACCCATGAAATAATGAACACCTCAAATTTGGCCGAGAAATTGGAGCAATCCTATTATCAGTTCTTACCTTATTAAGCCAATTTTGGTTATAAATCATATTTTCCTGATAGATAGGGTTCCACTGAGAATCCGCCAAGGTCTTTTCGCCGTTGGTACTCATATCATTGATAACCACAATATTATTCAAAGATTGGACAGGTGATGGACCAATTATGGTAACAGATTTGGGGGCATTCTTACCTCCAACATTCTTTTTCAAAAGTTGAGAAGGAGAATGTCTGACACCTGGTTACAAAATAATCTCGAGGACAGTTTAAGGTGGTGCCTAGGTGGTTCATCAGCCTTTCTAATGGCCATTGGCGAGGCTCAAGGGAGTTGCAGGGAGGCCACTAATGACTGTTGTAGGGCCAGAGCCCACTGCAGCAATGGGGTTGCATCCCAGAAGATGAAGTCTTGAGAAACTTGGTGAGATCAAAGTGGCATGGGTCCTTTTGTCTAAAAACCAAGTCCCTTTTGCTGTGGGATCAGGAAATCATTGACAGGGTGGTGGGTGGGTAGTTAGATACCCATAACCAGCAATATAGTATCATATTAAGTTGCAAGAGAAACTGTTTGTAAAAGGGCAGACAAGGACGAAATATATACTTTTGACATCATAATATGTTCGTCATCTGGTTTAGACTGGGGTGATACACCAGCGGTTCCAACTAGCAATTTGGTAATTTATCACTTCAAGTATATGATCCTCATTATCCTTGTTCATGACTATTTGGTGTATAGAGAGGACACCTAGGTAACGGAATGTGTCACGCGTGGGCTCTAGGCTAAAAGGGGGAAGAAAGGAGGAGAATCAACATAAATTACAGTAATCTTTTATTTTTTAAAATTTGCATTAAACACATTAGAATAGCGATCAAGGGCTTGAGAGCTAGGTCAAGGTCCCTTTGCATCCAACTGCTACTGTCATATCGCCAGTGATGGCTATGGTGAATGTGGGAGGTTTTCTGGGTACTTGGATACCCGCAAGTTTTCATGTAGGTCAGGAGGGAATGGAGTGCTAAACAGAATTGGGCTCAAAGAATCCTTTACTGGAGACCTTTTGATCATAACTGCCGCCATAAAGCCCATTGTAGCCAGTAAACTTGTTTGCAGCTGGTCATAGAGCGCTAAAATCCATCTTTTAGCCTGAGGCGGGATGTAGAAACGGATTAAAGATCAAGGTAGTGCCAATTCACATGATCATATGCTTTTCTATGTCAAAGCACCACAAAAACGTGGGTTTGGTTAAGTTGGCAGACAGAGTCAAAAGAAGCTTGATGTAGTTATTACATAGTAATCACTCTGCTATGAACCTGTGTTGAGATTTTTGGAAACTGGGTGCCGCCCACTTTGTCATGCGGCTTGCTAAGATTTTAATGAACAGTTTTGGTAGTGTTTAGATTTAAAATCAGACGCCAGTTTGAAAGTTCCTCTTGTCTCATTTTCTTTTGGTTGAGGGTCGTGATTGAGCTCCTCAAGTTGGACAGTACACCTCCTTACATCAGGAGGGTCAATAAAATGGTCTGAAAGTATTTTATGACTGTTGCAGGATCTGCTAGGTATACATAAAACAGTTTATCATCTGGGTCAGGAGCCTTCAGGCGTGGGGCTCTGAGAAGAAACTCCATTATCTTGTTCTATGTGAGTGATTCAAAGAGTTTTTCATCTATTGAGAAGTCAGCTGGTGACACAGGGGCCTGTTCAATGAAATTGCAAACATCCTCTGGGCTCACACTGGAATCCTAAAAGAGGGTTGAGTAGTACTGATGAATCTCAAGGGTGATTTTTAACTTATCTGTAGATAAGGTACTCCCCACCTTTTTTAGTACTAGTGGTGCTTAACCCAAAAGGGGGTCTTCCACACATCTTTTATTTACAGTGTTCTAAACAAAAGGATGATAGATAAAAAATTAATATAATGGCGCTGAGGCATTAGCCTAAGCATCCATTCTATAAGGGGAAGAGGAGGTGGGGAATTTTCGTCCAGCTCCATCTTCAGGTGGCGGGCAAGGGCAGACAGAAGGGGGTGGGAGCATCTGAGGTGTGCAGCAGAAGGAGAAAGAGGTTTGAGTTCTCCTCATCAATGAGGCCAGCGGTGTGCATCGCATCAGTATATTGATTGAGTTAAAAATCGGTAAATGTGATAAGGTTGGGCACACAAGTAAAGGCTATAATGTTTTGGCAAATTTGGTGGTAGTTGGAGTCAAAGAGAGAAGATCTTTCTGCATCAACGCACACATGGTTAGCTGCAATCTGTTAGTTCTTCAATTTCGAATTTGGCGTCCTCAAGGGAAATCTACAGGGAAGTTAGGTATATAAAACCCTTGTAAGGTGGCTCAAGTGCCAAATTGAGGTCTTGGCGGAGGAGGGAGTTAGTGGGGGCAGCGGCTGCATTGAAAGCCTTTTTTAAAATCTTCTATTAAAGTTGGAGACCGGTGCAAAATGGAAAAGGCAGCAGGGAGTTGAGTCAGGGAGTTGGATGGAGAATTCTGACCGCTTGGAGTCTGGATTAATTTCATAGTGGCAGTCTACAACATCAATACATTTGAGAGCCTCATAAGGTTTTGACATGACCAGAATGGGACCAGCTACAGGATTTAGTGGGGTGGCAGATGTTGTTTGCCACACACAGTGGACCATGGCAATTGCACCGGCACTTGAGCAACAATCTGCTCAGGGATGGTTCTGGCAGTCAAAACTTTACTAAGCGAAGCAGTGAGAGTATCACCTATAGTGGTCTAGGTTAGGGGAGGAATGACCAATCCTAAAGAAAAAAAATTAGTAGAATTAGAAGCGGGCCTTAAGCCAGAGGGAGGAGTGGAGGAGGAAGCATCATGGAAAGGGTTAGGCACTTGTGCTTTGATGGTGAGAGCAAATCACAAGGGACAGATAGCACGGCCTTTTTGATGCGAGCCCAGAAGAGATTATCAGGGGCTGAACTGACCATGTGTGGGGAGTTATTGCGAGGTGGGTCTCCTAACAGAATAGGTGGATCATAGCAAAAGCGTGAGGACCAGCGAGACAATTGTCGCCATTTAAAACCATGAATTGCAGCACGGGATCAGCGCCATAGGCAACCAAGCCTTACTGTGAGCTTATGGAGAAGGCGTTTGGGAGAGTTTGGAGGGCAATCTGGAAAACTGGACTATCAGTGTGGCCTCATCTGGAAAGTGAGTCCTAATGGTCGGGATAAGGGTATTTTTATATATCAAAGGCAGCTGTGCTGCCACCATAGCATGGGCTTTGCAAGAGATTTCAAGATCAAAGTACCCCTTGAAGTAGCGGAAATCTATAAATCTGGTGGGTTGTAAACCGCAATGGCTATCTCAATGATGATATGCTCATATAGGAAAAAGAGGTTCCAATACGTGCCCTAAAGGCAAAAACGCAGGTTGCTCTAAGAGAGCACAAGGGTGCTTCAAAGAACCACCTGGGAGCGTGTGAGGTGGTGGGCTAGGTCCTGAGGTGGGACGTAGCAACTGGAATTGTTTGTGAGGCTAGTTGGGCCATCCTGAGGCATTTCGGCGGTTGCCAATAAACGCCAGGAGGTGGCGCCCCTCCGCCCCTAATGGGGGCAGAAGGCGTCAATTGAGTCAACATAGGCTGGGTTTGACGCTGGCGAAAGGTGGGACTAGAGTGAATACTTTTTTTTCTAAAATTTGAGCTCAATAAAATTATTGAGAAATTTGAAAGAGAGATACCTTAAGGTACTTCCTACCTTATAAATTGTAATTTTTATGACTTTTGAGCGGGCCTTTTTGCTTCTGGAGGAAGAATTAGGTTGGGCGTTCCCACTGTGTGTAGTATCAAAATGATGTAAAATTCGCCTTCCATTCTTATTAAGTAGTGAGTTTGAGGTGATCGCCTCCTGGGCAGCTTCTCACACTTCCAACTAAATCAGGTAAGGTGTATGCTGTAATTTTCTTTCAAAATGGCTAATTCTGGCTTCTCTTCTGAATTTGGCATGAGCTATGTTCTTCTAGCTTTTGCACACTCTTAGGAAACTCTCAAGATCCCTGACTTAGTCTACACCCAAATTGCCTTGTGGGGTGCACAAATAGGGCGATGTGTTGTATACTGGACAGTGGATGGCTGCAACCAGTTTTTAGCATGCAAAGGGACTGTAAATGATCTCCAGGGCGATCCTAAGCCAAAAATGGCACGCTGGTCTAAAGAGTGGTTGCGAGGACCACTGCAAGAGATCTATGGTCGCTGGCGGTGTTATTGCATATTGTGAAAGTGGAGAATGACCAACCACCCTGGTGCCAATTTTAGCCCATGTCTATTCAAAACAGAATTGAACTTCTGATCCTTGACAAGATCTGAGTTATGAAGCTGAGGCCAGATGAGGAGGGGGAAGGCATTGATGAATCCTCTGGTCAGAGGAAGTCTTGGGGTCATGCAGTGCCCCATCAATCCTGTTTGGAAGGAATGGTGTCTCAAACGCGACTCATTGTGGCGTTAAAGTCGCCCATCAACACCATGTTGTGAAGGAGCTGGAGAAGTGAAATTTCTACTAGTAGCCAGCCCGCTCCTGGCCTGCATTTGGCAGATAGATACATGTGGCAAAGAAGGAGAAGTTGGGGTGGACAACTTGTCTAAAACAGATTGTCATCTAGGTGTTTCAAAGAAAAGTAGCTTTTTACCAGGGATAAAAGAATGATGAGGGCAAATTAGTTCGTCCACCAGGAGTTACCTCCAAATTTTTCTTTCCATGCATTTCTATCAGAGGGGGGACGTGGAGCTCTTGGATGGATTTGATATCTATACTAGTCAACCTGAGGGTGCTAATGTAGTGCTCTCCATTTGCAATCCCATAGTCCATTGGCATTTATGGACTGCAGGGTTAAGGTTACAAATGAGGCCTCATAGGTTGCCCCCTTGATATACCAGGGTGTAGCTGGCACTTTTATATGCATCTGTTAGGTGTCTTGTTTTAAGTCTCTTGGCTTTCCTTTTAGATAGCGATCTGAGTGGAGCACTGAGGAGATTGGGGTCATGATGTGTGGAGGGGATTTAGGATCCAGTGAGCCAACTTAAGATGCCACCACTGATTTTTGCTGATAAGGGCCCCTCAGGCGCTCTCTGAGATCCTCCATATAGGCTCCATCAAAGCTTTCTGAGTCCATATCCACCTCCTTCAGTACCAAGAAGAAGGTCTGAGATTCAACCTGATAAATTGGTGGTAACACACTGGGTTGGTGGTCCTGCTTCAAGTGGGGTGCTCCAGGTGTCCTCCAATGGTGCAGTACATTTGTTGCTTGGAGTCATGGGCAGCTCCAACTAATTTGGTTGGGGTAGATCCACTAGAATGGAGTATGACAGGTTAGTATATGCTGTAGATGATGAGGGACTTAAGGGTGTATGCTTTTTTACACTGGTAATGGGAGCAGGAGAATGGAGGGGGTCTCTACCAGGGGAGGGGTTACAGCTCAAGGGGGATCCATGCACAGTTAGCAGTGCATTTTTAACCACTTTTCGGAGGGTTATTAAAGACAGCTCCTCTACCAGAACCCAAAGGGTGGTTGAGGGATTGCTGCTGCTGCATAAGTCCTCTATCAGCCCACAGTGGGGCTAGTTGTTAGTTAATAGGGATATTTTACAAGCAGTGGAGCTGTTGTAAAGGCTACCTAGGGCATTGCACCATAAGCAATGGGGCTCTGATTGATTGGGGTCCACGAAGAAGATCTCAGGGAAGTATCTGATGACAGCAACAAGGGATATGATTTCTATGTTGTTGGAAAACATGGATTTTGCAACAAAAGATGCTATGGTGACATGAGCCCGCTGAGTCAGAGCGTACTATGCTAGCACAAGAATTCCACTGAGGGGAATGAGTCTAATTTTATTAGGCCTCAATGTATAGCCTTCTTCAATGCTTCCAGGTTGACAATGGTTGGTTAATTTGAGAAGGTCTCCCCAAGAGATCTTCTAAAGGTTTGACCTAGTTCTACTGATGTGTATGGTTCCATGTTGGATGTCATTGCTGGTGGCCGCAGACTTTTCTGCATCTGCTGGTTTTGTGAAACCCACTTTATGTAGTGGCCATCCATTACCTCATGCAATAGTGGTGTCTACAGGGAAGGCCCTAGCTATCGCCTCAAAGTAGCTAAAGTAGCCTTATGGATTAAAACTTGATGACGTTTTAACTGTAATATGCAGACCACCTGTTCCATCATGGATCAAAGGAGGGATCTTTGGGCTCTTATTTTGGCCCAAATTTTCTAAATTTTTGCCACAAAAGCAGCTTTTCAAGGATTGGCGGTGGTTGGATAAAGTTAAGTCATTTCTGTCATCCACCAGCGGCATTTTTAGCACATTTTTTGTTGGTCTGTGCTAACACTGCAGGTGCAGCGTGAGTGTGGGAGCTTTGGGCATAATCACTGGTTTCCCTTGAGGGCTGCTCTCATCAGGGTTGATACCACCAGTGTTGCGTGGGCTGGCACCATATTCTAAGGTGCCAGATTCTAATTAAATTTCCAAGCCATCCTTTTTTGTGTTCTTACCATGGGACCTCAGATCATGATGTGTCAGGTTGTCAAATTTATAAACAAAAAAATTGCTCCAAATGAATGGTATTAGACTAATCATTAAATTAATGAGAATAGTGGCTACCCAAACAATTTGGTTTACCTCCTGGGAGGGCCTCACAATTGATTTGATCCTTATATTGTTCCAGCAATCAATTTATTGATGTGGTCAATACTATCATATGACTTGGCATAAAAATTCGATTCTGCTGGGCTTTGACAGTCAGTATTTGAGAAATTGGCAAATGGATGAACAATTTCACTTCATGGTAATTACCGTGACAATGGTGATTTTCACCGCTTGAAGTGATTGGTTGGATGTAACATTTTAATAAACAATTTTCCACCTGTTTTTTTCTTAGATGAGGTGGGGTCAAGAAAGATGGGCGTGTCAACACATTGACAGAGTCAATCACACTTTTATCAGTGTGTTGGTTTGCAGCATCTTACTTGGTTGCTGGTGACTAAGAGCGGGTGCTTATATCAGATGCACATGTTGGCAAATTGGTGTTGCTGAATGGTTTAGATGGGTGTTGATGTTTTCTGCCAAGTTGGCAGGATCTTTGGCAGGTTTTATCACCATTTTCTATACTGTAACTAACTCTTCTAAAGTAACTAGGTTTCTAGAGGTAAAGCAATTTTTGAAAGGAGGTGCTTAGCAGAAAATAAAATTAAGATACAAAGTTCTTCTAGTTTTGAAAAATAGAGATCCCAGCAAGAAAGAATTTCTTACTTAAGTAGAGTATTTTTCTTCTGCCTTAATGTTACACTATACTACATCAGTATGGATATCGAAAATTGCCTAATTTGGTAGACGTCTTAGAAAGAATTCCTTTCTTTGCTTCTAAGGAAAAAAATTAAGCCTGGTTAACAAGTGGTAAATACCAAGATTAATTTAAAAACTTCCAGGCATTTCCTACTATTCATAATGAGAATTTGCGGAGTTAATCTCCTTGAACCTCGAGTATTGCTGGAATATTAGATCCACCCTACCAGCAGCCAGTCAATTACCTCCTAGGAAATCTCACAAATAAGGGTATCTTTGAGAAGAAACATCAAGCAATAGGAAGGTGACTGCTGATTTAAATAAAAAACAAAATAAAACCTATTTTATTGGTTCTATGTTGGACATGGGATTACCTACTGTTGGGTTTCCCCAAGATGCGCTCGCTGGTGCTGATGCAGGGGAACCCAACAAGTAGGCTGACTGCAAGGGGCTGGCGTCAGCCAAGAGGACAGGGGTAGCTCCGGACATGACAATGGACGAGACTCCATTCATTTTGATAAATCAAACTTAATAAAAAATAAGATAAAATAAACATTATGAATGGAAGTGTTTTATTAGAATAATATTTAGGGATATTTATAGGGTATTTGGGGACACATGCCCCAAGGATCATCATGGGCCCATCCAAGTAGAGTTTCTCCTAGCCTTCTGGATTGCCCATTGTTTTAGTCCATACTCAGATCTCGCCGCCCTTGTGACCAAGTCAAGTGATATCCCAGGTCACATGTCCTAAGGGAAGGGAATGTACCATTTCCTTGAATTTGGGGTAATTTATACCAAGCCCCAAATTTGATATACTTGTAGATTCAACTCTTATTTTCGAATCTAATAATCCATTTAGGATTTACACCCCTTGAAGGGGGATGTCGATCCTTCCCCTGTACAAGGCTTAAACCTAACCCAGGGAAAATCCCGACACCTACTGACAAAAATGCTTTGCAATATACCTAGCGTTCATATTTCAGAGAAATAACTTCTGAAGAGCTTGGAAAAGCTCATTCTTTATTAGATGCATATAGTGATTTTTTTTTCTACTCAACATCTAAAATGACACAGGAGAATTTGGAGTCATATGATCAATGTTGTAGATGCTAGTACTATCCATCTTAAATCTTATTGTAAATCAAAGAGTGAAGGATAACAGATGAGGACAGAACTTAGACAAAAACAAGACGCTGGGTTACTAGTACCTTCCTAACAACCTTGGTCATTTCCCTTCTATTTATCAAAAAAAGAATGGAGTCCACCACATCGTGGTGGACTATTAGAGCTAAATAATCTCACCAAGAAGGATAGCTATCCTATCCCTCATATTGATGACGCTCTAGCTCAACTCTCAGGTTCAAATTTCTTTTCGCTATGGCACTAGCCAGCTGGTACTGGCAAATGAACCTCTCCTCACATGAGGAAAAGTTTTTAATCATTTTCAGTGAGGGCCTAAAAAACCCAAACGACTTTCTTATGGTAATGCAATGCTCCTTTTGGCACCACTAGTGCTAAAAAAAGGTAATGTAATGCTCTGCCTCAATTCAACAAGCAATGGATCAAATTTACAAAACTAAGCTAAATTGAGTGATTGTTTATCTTGATGATAATAATGTTTTTTTAAAACTTTCAATGATCATCTTATCATTTAAAAAGCCTTTCAACAGTTATAAACTCTAACATCATACTGAAACACTCAAAATGAACAAAATTCAAAAGAAATTATAATTTCTAGGGCATACTATTTCACAAGAAGGAATTCAGCCTTTACATAGTAAGGTTGAAGCTATATCAAAAGTGCCTGAAACTTAAAACTCTGAGATACCCAGGTATATTTAGGTATGATGGGCTATTACCATCAATTCATGTAAAAGTTTGCTCAATTCGGTGCCCTCTCGTTTGTCTATTGACCAAGAACACTTCTTTTATTGGGGTACAGAACAAAAATTAGCTTTAAAGCTTTAAAGAATATATTACAGAAAGACCTATAATACACCTTCTGGATTATATTAAACCTTTTATATTATTAGCTGATGCCTCATATTATGTTATCAGAGCTATTCTCGAAATTTTGATGAAAACGGCGCAGATCTCCCTGTTTCATAGTTCAGCAAGATACTTACAAATATGACCGCAACTAGAGTGTTACTGAAAAGAAATTCCTCACTGTCCTACTCACAAAAAATATTATCGCTCTATTATATAACAACAATTACTGTTTTTACTAACACACTTTTTTGAGGTGTTTGCAAAATATGAAGGATCCCACCAGAAGTCTGGCTCTTTGGGCCTTGAGGCTCCAGCATTACAAAAAGAAAGTTGAGCATTGCGCCAGGACCTGACACATAAATGTAGTTGGATAAACTAGCCTACCTATACTTCACTTGTACAGTAGTAAGGCTGAGATTACATGACCTTTTGATAACTATTGACTCTTTGTATGTGATTATGACCCCATGAAGATGTTATTGTGTAACTCTCAAAATACTAAGGTTTAAAATGAAAATTTCTACAAGAAAGAGGAAAGTTATTTGTTGCCTTACCTATGGTCTTATTAATGAGTACCAATGATTATAAAAGCACCCTCTACCCTTGGACACGGAGGTGTACAAAAAATCAGAATGAGATTATAGATCTGCCTATTGGGAAGGAATTATGGAATCCTTTACTAAAGTTTTAAGTGTTGTCTAACCTGTAAGAAGCAATTTAGTTTAGAAACAAATACCAATATCAGCCTACAACCCCCAAAACTATTTCACACCATAAGCTTAGATATGTAGGTCCATTATCTCAGATTACCAACGGAAACCGTTATATAGTAAGTCAGAATTAATATTTTTACAAAATTGGTCTGAAGCTTTTACTATTTTAGTCCAATCTGCAACGCCACCCCCAAATTCTTACATCAATATATCTTTAACAGATATGCTTGTCCAAATGTACTTCTTTGTGATAACAGTAAAATTTTACTTTGAGTGCTGTCAAGACTTAACTACTTCTATTAGGCTCAACAACTCTTTTCTGCTCTTTACAACCTCTAATAAATGGTAAATTAGAAAGCGCAAATATAACTTAGGTTTCTATATTAAATTAAATTGACTACTTCAGATCCTTTATGCTGGGATCAAAACTTGCTTAGCACTCTTATGGCGTTCCATATCAGTTACCAAATACTTAAGATGTCACTTTTCATGTCTACAATGGTCAGGAATCCGGAGTACCTTCTCTTTTAACAAAGATCAATTTTATCCTCCAAGACTGAAGACCCCAATAAAGTTATGAAAAGTTTGGCCATTGTATAATCAAAAAAGTCCCAGTTTTTGACCGCCATCTTGACATGGTGGATCAATTTGACACCAAATGATTTTCTGAAATGAGGTTTCCTCAAGGTAAGTGTTTCACATCCACATACTCACCGATTTAATCTCAGATCTAGGGGAACTTTAAAACAAGAAAAGATGACACTAATAAGCGAGGATTTTAGCCCCAAAATTAGCCTTGTATTATTTATTTACAAAAGTAAACTCGTGGATAAATTAATCTTAATAGTATAATGGTAATGCAAACCACACAAAAAAGAGGATTTAGAAAGTTTAAAGTTCCAATAGCCCAATATTTTTGTTATGGATGCAAAAACTAGGCAACCATGGGATACCAGGTAAGGCAAGGCAAGGGCGTCCCTGAGGCCATCAGAGAGACCCACGCAAGGGTGGAAAACAACAAAGAATTCTGAACTGAGTTCAGAATAGCATAGCCCAACCCTAAAAGGTCGCCCTTCTAGGGAGCCCCTCCCACGCTATTCTTTAGGTCCCTAAGAGCATAAAGAATAGCTTGGAAGGGGCACAGCCCAGCGCTGAGCCCCACATAAACTGTAAAACCCCAAAAAATAGCGTTTTGACTCAAAATTTAAAATCCTGAATCATGAGTCAAAATGTAATGATTGGTTCTCCCAACCATTACAGCCATCACATTACTCAATTGCAATCCAATTCTATGGCTAATTTAGTAAAGACAGCTACTAAAGAGGGACGAGCTGCTAATGAATCCAGACAACCTCTAACCTCCTTTCAAATATCAAATTATTTTTATATTATCAAAAGCACATCACTGCCAAAGTGGCAAATTGATTCATTTTGGTAAGGACTCTTTGTAATAAAAAATGCGAGGTAATGAATACTATATCAAATCTCTTGCCTCTGGGGTTACTATAAAAAGATTTCATACACGATTTAACATCCCTTCCCCCAATAGTCTTGAAGGGGGTAATGTCTGACATCTAAATGTTCTCCCTGTTGGAAAGAATATCTAGGTATCAAAATAGTTCGATTAAGGACCATCTAGTACTAAAAAAAATAGTTCAATTAATTAAAGAAAAAATCTAAAGGAAGTACTCAGAGAATTAGAAGAGCCAATTCTGAATTTTGTCCTTGCATTAACCGGAATTTAATTTTGTCACCTAAGAAAAAACACCCCTTTATAGACTAGAAGGTGGTTCCAAAGGATGAAGAATTTTTCTCCACCAAATAAGAGCTAGAAAATATCTAAATTGACCAAAATGAACTTACATTCAAGCAAATGAATGCTTAAGATAATATATTATTACTAAATAATTATGTCATTTGAATATCTGTCTAATCAATGAACAGTAAGTTATGTCAGGATGAAAATACTTTAAGGAACTCTAATTGGTCAGCCATCTTAAATTAAAAAATTACTTCCCGAGATTTTAAACGCATTTCCTCAGATCAGAAATGTGTCATTTTTAATAAAATCTAGATAAAATCAAGACAATAGTAAAGATGAGACAAAACTTCAGATTCAGTGGAGCAATCTGAACACCATCAGGTATAACGTTAATAATCTGAAAGCATTCCAGGATCTACATCCTCACAATGTCAACAAATCAATACAACTACCAAAAAATTGTGAATCCCAGTTATCTACATGTGTCCTCACCTATCACAATACTATATAAACTTTTTTTATACTGAAATGTCACATGAGCTTAATATTAATCCTTAACCAAAACTTTGTTTTTCAATGATAAAGTGATATAACAACCCATTTAATAAGAAATAAAGTACCATTTGCTATTTCCATCTTCATTGTCAATTGCTAGTACAATTTGTGGTCAACATATAGGTCTCAGAATTTTAGATAGTTGCCAAGTTTAAGTAAACCGTGACTATCTTTTTTTTAGTACTAGATGGTCCTAAAACTGCGACTATCAGTATTACTGTTTTCCTGAGTTTAAGCACCTGCAAGTGGGAGCTTTCTTTCACTTCAATAAACTAAATTAAAGCCAAATTTTAAGCTTTAAAAAATATAAAAAAAACCGGCTGCTCAAATCAAGAATTTAAAATCAGAATCTTGATGCATTAATGACTGCTGCCCCAGCTTAGGGGTGGTGGTGCGCCGCTTTCTGGCATCCTTTAGCCACCGCAAAGCACGTTCTGGATGGCTCTTTAGCCCTCCCAATGTCACCAGGCATTACGTCCCACCTGGGGACTTATCCACCATCTTGAAAGCTTGTAAGCGGTTCTCTAGAGCCCTTTGGTGCTCCCTTGGAGCAACCTGCGTTTTGGCCTCTAGGTCAAATATGGGAATCTTTATCATATTCAAGCATGGCCATCATCAAGATGGCCACAGCGGTTTTCAAACCCACCAAATATATCAATTTTCGCCCTTTTAAGGGCTATTTTGACCTCAGATTTTGGTCCAAGGCTGATTCAGCAGAATCATCTAAGCTGCCAACTATTTATAAAAATATCCCTATCCCCATTGTTCGCATGTGGCTCCCAGATGAGGCCACTTTGGAGGTCCAGTTTGCCAGGTTGCCATCTTTTTCTCCCCTGAATGCCTTTGCCACAAACTGATGGAGGGTTTGGCCATTTATGACGCAGAACCCATCTTACAGTTTGTGGTACCCAATGGGGTGAGTCAGTTGGCAGGGCCTTGCGCCTTTTCAACATTCTGCCCTTTCCATTGTGCCACCCACCTTGCGATTCCCCCTGCACTATGATCAGATCCACACCTGATCACCCATTTTGGGCACATGTCAAAAATGGCTGCGCCATATGCCCCTTGTGCTTTGAATTAGATCATTCAAAGCACAAGAGCCCCATGGCTTCTGCTTCCACTGCTCCTCCTTCTAGCGTCAGGCCAGCTGTTGCCTCGCCCAATTTTTTGAGTGGGTCGTGATCCTCCTGCCCCAACCTCAGCTAATCCTGGCGCTGCTTCCAAAGCAACAGCCAATTAAAATTTAAATTTTTCTAAAAAATCGTCAGAATTATGAAATCCTGAGCTGATGGCTGAGACAGTTTTGGCTGAGCTGCCATGGTCAACTGTTTTCAGCCAATCAGGATCTGCCACTGCACTGACTCTGGTGACTGGCCCAGCATTAGCCAATTTAAATTCATTTAAAGCGCTCAAATGGATTGATGTTACAGATCAGCCTTATAATGTAAGCCTGATTTCGCCTTGGAGGAATTTATTGTAAATTTTCCCGATTCACATCTACACCATTTTCGCCCTAAAAATGGGTTTCCAATTTATAAAAATATAAATAAAATGGCAGTTAAAGCCGCTGCTGCTCCTGCCAACACCCTCCTCAGCCAACATCTCCATGGGGCGATGGAACCCCATGTTGATGGTATTCCCATCCCAAATTCCTCCATGATTTAGATGAGGATGCAAAATAAAAAATTGAGAATCTCGCTTTTGGAGTGAGCAACACTTGCATCAATGTGACAAAAACTTCTCTGTTTAACCCCAATTATCCTGAAACCCGCCAGCGCATTAAGTCTTTCACTTGTGTGCCTTCTCTAATCACTTTTGCTGAGCATCAACTTGCTTGATATGTTGAGGCGATGGACACTGCCAGCCTCATAATTAAGAAACCCACAATTATACCTCCTTATGCCACATGTCGCTGATGCCCCAAACCCTATGTTGTCTGCCATGGTCTTCCATCCAAAGCGGGTGATGGATAAAGGTTTCCCCAAAGCTTCCTCACCTTCTGATATGGTTTTCTAAGCTGATAAATTAGGGGCTATGTTAGGTTATTACTTATAATAAATTCTTTGTTTGGCTCATTTGAAAATAAAGATGCATGGCAGCTCCCTCTTTTGGGTTGGGCACCACTACTGCTAAAAAAAGCATCTGCAAGCGGCACTCATATCAGGATTTTATCAAATAAACATATATTTTTTCATAATTTTACAGTTATAGGTTTAGTTTTTAGTAAACTAAGTGGGTATTTGTCTTCCAAATATTATATATTTTTATTAACTAATAGAGAATATAGAAGTGTTTTTAATTATCTAGTTTGTATTAATCCATTGACCTATGGGAAGAGTATACTCAACGCATTTTTCTCAAAGTATTACAGCTACACCAAGCTTTCTTTCTTTCTCTTGATTTGCCCACTTTTTGGTCAAATCCTGATCATTAATTTAAAAACACAACTCCACTTGTAATTGACCCTCTCTGGTCCCCTATGTCGATGAGCTTGATGCCTGCTGCCCCCTCCTAATGTTTTTTGGCCTCTGCTGAAATGCGCACGGGCTGGTTCTGCTAGCCCCCCAACTTGACCGGTCACTTTGTTACACCTAAAAACTTAGATTTACACCTCACCCACACTCAGGCGATGCCCCGTTGCCCCCTCATACTCCCTCGGAGCATCATGCATTTCAGCCTCTGGGTTGAATATGGCAAGTTGTTCCTAAAGTCTGACTGACCTATCATCAAAATTGCCCAGGATCTTTTGCATCCTGCTGGCTTCATTGACTTCTGCCCCTTTAATGGGTATTTTGATCTTGGCTTCTCATGTGAAGCTGATGTGGTAGTCACAGCCACCATTCCCATGGTGTTCCAGGGTGTACCCATCCCTACCACTTGAACCCAGTTGCCCACTGATACCACTCTAGTGGTTCAGTTCGTGGGCCTCCCTACCCACCTACCCCCCAATATTTTATACAATGAACTGTTGACCAGCTTGTCAGCATATGGTTCAGATCCCATCCTCCAATTTGTGGTTTCTATGGGAGCCTCCCGCCTTGCAGGCCCTTGGGCCTTCACAACCATACATCCCACTTCCCTGGAGGTTGCCCTCTCGATTCCCCCTCGCACCATCATTCCCTCCACCAAGACCATCCTTTCTGGGCCCGCGTGGATGGAGGGCGCACCATCTGCCCTACTTGTCTTGAACTAGACCATTTTAAATGGTGCTGCCCATTCAATTCCCGAGCTGCAGCTAATGCACCCAACTCTTCACACAATGACCCAATCACCACCCTGATTACTTTCTTCCCCTGGGGCGATTTCCTCCCCCCTCCTATCAAAAAGCCAGAATCTGCAGCTGGGCCTACCCCAGCCAATCAGGAGCAGTGTCCTCAAGCCACTTCTCCTCAACCAACCAATCAGGGGTCCAACTGGACTCCAGTTAGTTATAAGCCACATTTGCTTTACCCCAAGCCACGCTCTTCCATGCCAATATATTCTCCCAATTTATTATCATAAACCAAAATCCCTGGAATTATTTGGATGAAGTCAATAAATCAGGTGAGCCTGTATCCAAATTGGTCAGCCCTCCTTGCTTTGAAGAGTTCATAAGTGCTGACTATGCAGCCCAGCTCCCCCTCTCTACTATGCGCCTCGCCCAGGTGCCCCCATATTCCGATCTGACCATCAGTTAATTGAAGAGATACTTGTCTCACATCGATGAATCCCCCTTGGGTTGGGACCATCTAGTACTAAAAAAAGAGATACTTGTCTCCCCAACTGATATATCGCTCCAAAATGCCACAAGTTTGGCTGTCGAGGTTTTATCAAAAGGTCTTGTCCCCCTCCCGTGGACCCCACGCTGACCCTCCGACAAAAATGAGAAGTCCTCCGCCCTTTCCACCTTGCCAACAACAATCTCAAAGCTTTGGCGCAACAAGCTAAGTTTAACATGAGGACCCACCTCACCCCCAAAGTTAAAGAAGTAGGTTCTACCTTGCGCGACATCCACCTTAGATGTGAGAAGTCCCTTGCCGCTTTTCTTTCTGACTGCCTCAAAAAAGGTATCCCTTGGCCAGCCCCACTCCCCTCACTGGACCCCCACTCCCATGATGCGCATACGCCCTTGCTCTCTGCTTTGTGTCAATGCCTATCAGACCTAGATGAGCTAGCTCAGCCTCCTGGTTCTTCCTCTCCCTCCGCCATGGTCAGTTAGCAGTTCTCACTTCTGACTTGGTTAGATTTTAGCTTATGGTTTTTTATGTCATTTGCAGGGCCTCAGCCATGTCATTTTGACTTTAAGTATGGATTTTCTTTTGATAGTGCTTGGCAATGTCCATCACCTGGTTGGCATGCCTCAATTAATATTTAAAATCGATTAAAATTAAATTAAATTAAATTACAGCTACACCAATGCATTATCACTTACTTACACTTACTTGTCGTTTATGACTTGAACTTGGAGTTAACTGATTTGCTCAATCAACCGAAAATCGTGACAGCAGATAACCTAAAAGCGCTGACATTCTCTAAGACAGTGCACTAAAATTTCAATTTGACTGCATATTACGCATGAAGATCGAAAGACATATAAACGCTCAGCAGTGTATTATACACTATTCAAGCATCTCCACACATGTGCGTGAACCTGAAGTGGCTTGACCGCATATGTGAGTTCTCCACTATTCTCTCCTCATGGCTAGGAGCATCTACTTGAAGTATGCAGGGGCACCAAGTGGTCCTTTAGCAGAGGGATGGGATGCCAGGTAGTTGGGCAGTGAATTTTGGGTGATTGGGGTTATTATGACAAATAGCACATGCAAAGTTGGGCTTTTGCAGAGCAGGCTTTGTGCTGGGTTGAAAGTACTGGAGTAGTTACCTGGCCAATCCGAGTACCTATATATAGGAAGCTTGTTCAACATAGTTGGTGAGCCCCATAACGCCACTATGCATAGGTCCAAAAAGAGATTCAAGTCTCACAGGGGCTTTCATCCTGACCAAAGCAACCCCTGCAGGAGGTCATATATTGATGCAAAAAAGGATGGTGAGAAAGCTAAATCATGCGTTGAGAACTAAATGATGGATAGAAACAATAAATCAGCAGACATAACCCGGCCTTAAATGATTGTGTGCTGGCCTCTGAAGGAAGTGATGTGTTTAGTCACTTTGTCCAGGGTGTGGTTCTCCGTCTTTGTGTTAAAGTAGCCTCTTGAATCAAAAAATAATTTCAGGTGGCTGACAGGTCCCATTCTGTGCCTGGAAAACTTGAAGTTCAAGAGGTGCGATGCTAAAGGATCACCTTGTAAAGCGAACAAGGGACCTATTACAGCTTTAATTCCGCTAGCAATAGTGGATGTATCCAGCAGGATTTATATTCCCAAACAGGATGGTCTCTGTCTTGTTTGCATTAAGTGCTGCATCACTTACCATGGAGTACCCTTGAATGATAGTTTCAAGGATGCAATCATCATGGTTTTTGGTGATATAGACCACACTATCAAAGCAAATTCTATCATCCTGATTGGCTTGGCCATACACGCTAACACCAGTAAGTTGGGCATTTGTACTGTGGATGCGGTGTTTAAGGCTAAAATTATACAAGAAGGGCCTTAAGGGTCACTTTGATTGAGACCCCTTTGTGTAAAAAAAATTAGTAGGAAACTGATCCACTGACTGCCATTGTGGTTGATTTATTAGCAGCATCACCCAATTGATGAATCTGGCTGTAGCTTAAACTTATGTAAGCAAGCCCTAAGATATAGTCAGTGCCCGGTCATAGGCTTTTTGTTGATCAAGGAAAACAAGAGCGCCAGTTGCTGATGCTTAGTAGACGTTAGCAACAGTGTGGATGTTGTCTCAGTGGATTGTTCTGGGATGAAGCCATAATGTAAATGGATGTCACTTAGGAGCAACTTCACCCAGGCGCTTAGCGATATACTTTTGTAAAAAGTTTGGCTTAGTGTTTGATATTGAGATAGGGAGCCAGATAATAAAGTCCAACCTATCACCCTTTTAAAACAAAGTTACCAAATTAGCCTCTTGGCCGCCAGGAAGGAGGCATGTCTCTATAGGACATTTATCCAAAAAAGATAATAGAATTTTTGGATATGCTAGAAAAGTATCTCTGATAAGTATCATATGTAATTCCACAGATCTTGGGCATTTCCTGTGCAATTTACTGAATACAGTATCCCAGAGTTCTTCCCGCAAGATTCAATATAATAAATTGGGATATTGTACCATGTTTAATATCTGTACCATTGAGAAATTATTCAATTTCTAAGTCTTGACTGGTTTAGGTTTGTACAAATTGGGATAGAACATGTGTAAATTGGCTGACACCTCTGCCAGCATCTCCACGACAATAGTTTCTGGCCTCAGAACTTGTTACAGGCCATGGTTGTCTTAGGGAAGAAAAATTAGCCTAAAGTAGGTAGAAAACATGTTTCACATGACATTCAATATTTTGCGTTATATTGAACACTAACACAGCGTTGGTGTTCGCTTACTAACGCGTTATGGCAGGTATATACCTCAGCCTATTTTCGTCCTCATGCAGGGCTGTAACCTGCAGAAGATACATTGCTTTTAGGGTGATCTACTTCAGCCAAGGTGCGCTTAATGAGAGATGAAGCTGTGCGGAATTGTCACAATGATATGTGTCTAGTGTGGTTTATGGTGTGCGTTTTAAGTTGTGGCTAAGTGGTCAGAGGCTCTTCACAGAAAGGCATTATAAACTGTGCTATACATTGTTTTAACGCAGGTATTGAACTTTGGTAAGGCTAAAATGTCTAGGCGAAGTTTACTACATCTTTGTGAATGTGAAGGTGTGCATAACGTAGTAAATGATAAAGAAACAAAACTGTGTTAAGAGAATTAAAATTGGTAGATCAAAATTGGGAAATTTGTGGCAAAATGCTAAGGGCGAAAGTATGAGGTTTATGCTGGACATATACATCAACTGAACATTCTATAAATGAGTGTTAATCATGTTTGGGAGGAGATAGTTTTCTAGGGTACAATATCTTAAAGGCCTAGAGTAGCCTTTAGGACGCAATTTTCAATGTATCCCTGTGGGGCCTCTGCCATTTAAGGCATTAATTAGTAGATGGATTTAACTAAAAATTCATTTCAATAACAATGAAGGTGTTGGATGGAAGAGGAAGGAGAGCGAGATCAAAAATATACCTGAAAACCTGTGCACAGGATCAAGTATAAGCACTGGTGACTGTGTGTACCTCATAATACCAGAAGAAGGCAACAGCCAATATGAAGCTGTTAAAGAAAGACTTTTTCAGATAGATCTAAAGTGTTGGTTCTCACAAACTAGCACCCCACAGTGCTGCAACTAGAAGGAAGGTGTAGTAAGGAGCATGTTTTCAAGCCTCCTCCCATTGTGGAAATTGGGTTTTCTGTTTTTACAGGATGTCTACATAGGATTCTTCAGAAAACTCATTCTCTTTTCCCAGGTTGGTAAAGTCTCAAGTCTCATAATGTTCAACGTCCCTATTTCTACTGAAATCCCAGCGCGCCTCAGGATCAATTACCAGGGCCCCAACCCTACCCCTTCACTCTCTATGGGCACCGTGGCGTCCTTGCTGTTAGTACCATTTTGGTGTGTAGGCGCGGAACAATAATTGTCACCCTTCAAAGCTGCATACTTGAGCCCCTTATTACCTTTAGTAGCTCTCTTTTTTTCTTGCGGTGTACTTGTAGTGTACCACCAGAGGATCATTTAATATAGCTTGATTTGATTGGAGGAGCTCACTCACATTCAGATTTCAACCTTCATGCGAGGGTGTTCTAAGCCCTGAATGTTGTGAAGTCACACCCAAATTGGAATTCTCAAAGATTAGAGGTTTGGTGCAACCTGACTGGCTAAAATTATTATTTGATTGGTGTATTGCAAAGTTCCTTTATACATTACATGCATAGGGTATCATTGGCTGATTAAACTCTTAGAGCACTGTATAGCGCGATTACAAAGTAAGCTCACAATCTTTTATATTGATGTAATTACTCTAAAGAACAAAACTCTATATGGCTAGTTTACAATAAAATAAAATTCTTTGTTTAGAATAGGCAAATAATATTTTTAGTTGAATAACTTCATTTAAGATTCAGAAGAGCTCTTGTGATGATTATCATTGACTATTATAAAATGCAATCATGGGATTGAGTTCATTTGTTAAAAAGGGTTCAAATGTGAAGTCATGGGGTTTCTACAATGCAACACGAAAGGGTAAATCTAATAATGGATCTGTTTTTGTAAAATGACTTTGTTTTGCAAGCCAGAAATCAAGTTGACGATTATCTAAAACTTTCTCCCTTAAATTGATTTACCACTTGGTCTTCATTGGGATGGTCATCTAGTTTTAAATAGTTCCAGAGAAATTTGGCGTGAATGCAATTAACTATTCTTCCATCAATCAAGCTTTAAATAGTGTGTGTTTTAGCAGAGACCCAGTAAAGTACAATGTAAGGTATTACAACAAAGTTGCTAACTTATGCATCCAACCAAACCCATAAAGTATTACAGTAAGCGACTCAATCACTGACTGCAAAGCTCGCCACTATGAACCTATGCAAGTCATCCCCCTCTTTCTGATTAAATTTATTTAATCAGAGCTTCTCCATAATCTTCAGTCTGAATCATGATTAGGGATCTCACCAGTAAGTTGAAGTACTTGGGTTAATTTTATCCTTGTAGGTAATGATGGAGTTTTTTAAAGGCAGTAGCGTAGGTTGACAACCATACAAAACCTGGAAGGTAAATATTCTTTACTGCTTTGGTAGCTGATATTATAAGTTAAAATGGTTGAGTTCGAATTATATGACCCATTAAGAAGAAGTTTTTCTGGCAAACTTCAAAGAACTTTTACTAAGGTATTATTGGCATGGTCTACCATCCCATTGATTTTAGGGTGATAAGGGCAGTAAGAACTCCGCTGATTCCCATTAACTCATTCAGCTTAGAAACAACTTGAGTTGCGAAATTAATGACATTGTCTGTTAGTATAACAGGAGACAACAATTTCAGTGTATTTTCTGTAGAATTAAAAGTTTTAAAGCTGTTATTGCTCCAAAAAGTCTTATGACCTAAGCTTTAATCCATTTAGTAAGATGATTGATCGTGACATGATATATCTGAAACTGAAAATATTGACTGGGGAGGTTCTTATAATATCAATAGACACTGTATGCCAGACTAATAAGGCTTAACCTACCTGTAGGCAGTTGTAGACTTATAAGGCTGGTGGCTTGACATTCATGGCGTTTCATTAACATATCCTAGAATTTTAAATTACAGTAATTCCCAATTTACCTTGTTGGATTAAGTTAATGTCTTAATTAAGCTTCTATGTCCAGCTGCGCGATGGGCTTGCATGATTATTTCTGGATGAGCAGAAGGTAGGGGCTATAGTATTCAGAGGATCCTACATTTTTATATATTTTTCCGTCCCCAAATTTGGTGTCTTTTTCTAGTCAATCCAAAGTGTATAATAGCAGGCTTTTCACTGGTGTAATTCCATGATTTCATTTTTGGATAGTTGAACTTCAAGGGTGATAGTGCTGCTACATCAAGCAGTCACAAAAGAATATCGCCATTCTGTGGGTTTATCCCAAGCAATGTACTATTTCATAGTTGTAGTCTGTAATTTCAAGTCCCATTATGCTAACCGACCTTGGGTTCCTTAAGGTTATATAACCATCATTAGGAATCATGGTTGGTGACAATATTGAACTTGGTACCATGCAATAATACCCAAAAACTGTTTACAGGCATATATAATGTCTGAGCATTCTCACTCAGTTACAGTGTAACTTATTCATGCTTACCAATAACACAACTACAGAAGTCTGCAGGTCCACTCTCCGTCATCTTCTATCTGAGATAATACAACTCCAATAGTCGTGAGAGATGCGTCAGATTGTACTATAAAAGGTTGATCAAAGTTGGGATATCTCAAAATGAGGCTTCAGTCCAAGCTTTCAGTACCTGGTTAAAGGTGTCTTTGCATTCTTAAGACCATAGGAAGGTTATTCTTTCTTAAAGCAGATGTAATAATGGCTCGGCTTTTTGAGCAAACCTGGTGTAAATTGTGATAGTACCTAACCATTGAAAAGAAAACTTGGATATATCGCTTACTTTCAAAATTCTTGCATGTGATCAATGGCGTTTAGTTTCTAAGGTTGTAGCCATATTCCTCAAGTGTCAAAAAGTGTGACCCAGATATTCCATTTAGCACTTACAGAATTTGCACTTGCTAGGACTGATTTTATTTGATTTTGGGATAAACTCCAAAAAAGAACTCTTTCAGGTGCACTATATGTTGGGTGAATATTTTTGACAACACATTTAAGTTGTTGAGGCAAACAAAAAAAGCAACTTATTCTAGGACTTGCTATCACTTGGCAGAAAGCTGAGGTGAATGATTAATGGATTGACTATTCAGTGGCTCCAAAAAAACTTGGGTGAAAATTAACCTTCTCTAGAGGTTCAGAGGTTCCTAAAATTTCTCATTAGGCCGGATATATTTCTTCAGTCCTAGAGAATTAAATCTTTAAACTAAACATAGATATGTGTTGTAAAAGATGTTTTATTTAGAAAAAGGGTTTTACTATTTAAAGTACCAAGGGAAATTCAAGAATGTGATGAGTGATATGCAAAAATACATGTGAGAGTGAGAAGAGATTCAGGAATGCATGAGACAGTGGCACAGTCCAGGTTCAGAGTTAGGGTAGATCAGGATTCCTTGTTGAGGGCAAGACTTAGGATAAATAATGGTAGCATCGTTAGGTGGTTTCCATTGTCTGTTACTATGGGGCTAATAGGTGAAAATGCATAATATTTGGCAAAAGTGGTTAATGAGGTGAGTAGAGGACTTAAACACTGAATACATCCTCAAACCTTTTACTGGGATTGATAGTAACTCATCTTGGGCATTTGCCCCTATCTCATCAGTCAATGGAGCATTTCTGGAGCAAATTATTTAGAGTCCATTAGAATGTAAACTTGGCGTTATTAAAAAAATTTCTTTGAACTCAAAATATAAGAGTAATAATATTTTGGGCATAATGCCCAATAAACATTGTGAACAAAATAAAGAAATAAGGCTTTACCCTGATTATATATCGAGTAATAATTATAAACAATGTTGATAATAATAGTAGTCAACATTGAGTAAAATAATTGATATGTCATAATCTTAAAGTCGAGGCTTCACCTAAATTAAAGTGTTGTTTGACATAGTCACTCAAGCCTCGACTGAGGGTGACAATGATTTTTGCCAGGGGTGACATGACTTGGTAGGGTCACAAACTACCAGAGTTGAACTAGAGGAGATAACTCAAAGTAGTTGGGTTAGGTATCTGGCTGGCGAGTAAAAGTTGAGTTCCAATCTTATAATTTGTAGATAGTCAGTGGTAGGACAGAATACTTCATAAATTTCATTTTCTTGAAAAACTTGATCTTAAAGAGGTGGGGATCACAAGTATAGTTAATCTACTCAGCTTAGGAAAAGCAACCTTAGTTTTGGCTTCAGGATAAGTGAGCTGAGTTTGAAGATAATAGGTAGTCAGATAGTTTTAGTTTAAAAGTAGAGTTCTCAGTTGTGAATCTTGAAGTGATACATGTTAGTGTCAAGATAGTTGATAGCACCAGCTTGATAGTTAAGGTTGGCAAGGAATAGAGGTGAAGAGGTGGCACTCTGATATATCTGGTATGCGGGTGCAATGATGAAGTAGATTGAGGAGAAAATGACTCTGACAACAGAGCTGCATAAAGCAGCTGTATAAACATCTTTGACCAGACCTGAAGTTTTGTCCAAAAGCTGCTTTGTAGATAGAGGGATGATTTGTCACAGATATAAATTTCTGCATCCTCTTTAGGAACTTCAAGGATGAGTCCATAAGCAAGGGAAGGCTTGGTAACAGGGGGCCAGGCTATAACATCAAGGTTTAGATCAAGTATAGTTTTTAAAAATAAAATAGTAGAAAGGATTTGTGGTTAGGCACTTAAAATCAATAAAGTTAGCTTGAATATCTAAATCCTTGAGGTCCAAGCTTAACCCTGGTGGGAGGAGCTGTATCATTTAGGTTACAATTGCTAGCTGCCAAATCAACTTGAATTTCTGGATCAACCTCAAGTTGTCTATAATAAACTGATCTAAAGTAGGAGCCAATATGGTAAAGGGATAGTCTTTGAGTTGTTTGGCCCAGGCGACATATCAATGAAGGCGAGGTTTTTTGATTTTGACCTCGCTTAAATTTAATATGGAAGCTGGGCTTGTCATAAATGATTTGGGTGAAAAATAAAGGCAACTCTCGGTTATATGGTTCAACTTGACTGCTGAGATTTGTTTAAAGAGGGAGATTCATGATGAGACAGACAGTTATTAATTTAGATTAGGAGGCGTCAGGTTAGTGGATTGACAGAATATTGAGGACTGGAGACCTTAGGCATAGCCTCTCTTAAATTTAAAAAGGCGATCAGTTGGTAACTTGTTAAAACTACCTTAATCCATTATCTGTCAAGGTTGATTTTAACTACTGGTAGTCAAACCTAAATTATTTATAAAAATAAGGTTATAACTATATTTGCTAAAAGATAATTAAATGCAAAAAGCAAAGGTAGGTTTAAAAGGCTCCAATTTTGTTGTTGGAGCAGCAAGAAGCATCAGTGCCAGAAAAATGGAGAGGGCGCCAAGGGTTTTGGGTCAGCTTATTTAGCTAGCAAAATAGCAAGAAGCGTCAGCACCAGAAATTTGAGAGTGCATCAAAGCATTTGGAGTTAAAAGTTTCAAATTTTATTGTCAGAACATCTTGTAAGATTGGTGTGAGAAGACGATTAAGCGTCAAGGCATTCTGTTTGGATGTTCTGATATCATCATTAGAACAGTGAGAAGCATTGGATTGGAGAAATGGAGAAAATATAAGGCAATTGGTTTAATGTTCCAATTTTGTTGTTAAAACAGAAAGAAGCATCAGCGCGGAGAAACGGAGAGAGCATTGAGCATTTGGCTCATCTATTTTAATTTCATTGTTAAAATAGTGAAAAGTGTTGGAGCCATAAAATGGAGAGAGCGTCAAGGCAATAAATTTAAAATATTCTGATTTCATTGTTAGAACAGTGAGAGGCATCAGTGCAGAGAAATAGAAAGAGCGTCAAGGCATTCAGTTCAGCTGCAGAATCAAGTTCAACTTCTCCAATAGAAGGGGGTTTTCTTTCTGCTTGAAGTCACTTTTGAGCAATTCTATTAGTAAAACAGAAAAGTAAGTAAAACAATTAGCAATCGAATGCTAACTGCAGCTGTTCAATCCACAATGATGTCAGATTTGCCACTGGTTGCTCCAGTATGGGGTAGTGGCGAAACCCCGCCTAGTGTTTTCTGTCCAATGGGAAAACGCGCTCAGTCTGGATCATCCAGTCCAAATAAGACCTTGGGTCAGTTTAGTCCGCCCAAGGATCTCTCCATCCACCTGGCACAAACCCAGGCGGTGCCTCACAGCCCACTCGTTCTCCCCTGCTCCCAGCTCCATTTTGGCCTTCGGGTCAAATATGGTAGATTGTTCCCATATGAGGAACATGCAATTATCCACCTGTCCCAGGCGGTGATGCAGCCAGCCAGCTTCATCAACTTCCACCCCTTTAAGGGGTATTTTGACCTCAGCTTCACCTGCAAAGCTGATGCCACCACTGAGGCTACTGTGCCCATGGTCTTCAAGGGCACCCCTATACCAACAACACGCACCCAGCTCCCCACTGACACCACTATGGTGGTTCAGTTCGCAGGGTTTCCCACTCACCTCCCCCCGCAGTACTCCATCAGGAGTTAATGGATGGATTAGCTGTGTACAGCTTCAACCCCATCCTTCAGTTCTGGTCCCCAATGGGGCCACTCGCCTAGCTGGGCCTCTGGCATTTGCCATGATCAGCCCCCTTAATTTTAAAATTGCTTATTTGATTCCACCCCATGCCATTATACCCTCAGCCCCGACCACCCATTCTGGGCCCATGTAGAGGGCAAAAGGACAATCTGTCCTTCCTGCTTTGAGTTAGATCATTCAAAGCGCAAATGCCCACCCTCATGACTTCCTTGGACCCAGCGCGGTCATTGCAAGGCCCCAAATTTTCCTCCCACCCCACTACTTTTCTGACATGGGGCACAATCCTACCCCCTCCCCCAAAGCCTGCTGCCACCTCGGTGCCTGCTGCATCCAATCAGCCCCTCCCTCAGGCCAGTGCCACATGCGCCTCATCTAATCAGGGATCAGCTTGGACTAATGTGGGTTCCCACGCTATTCTGCAATCACCAGCCACATCACTTCAATTCGCTGACTAAATTTTGAGTTTGATTTGAACCCATGGTCCTCATTGGCTGAAAGTGATGAGATGGGTAATTTTATAGAGGCATCGCAACCCACATATGACAAATTTGTCCAGAGTTAAACTCCCAAACCAGTCACTTAATGATATTATGCCCCCAACTGGACGCCGTGGAGTTCCGCTCAGACCACCAGCTTGCTGTCGCGGCAGCCACCCACCCTGATGTAACCTCTATCCATGAAATGGCAGAGTCATCAGTAGCAGCGCTAGCCATGGAAATCCCACCCCCCATCCTCAAGCCATCCACACCCATAAACCACAAATTGTCCATTGAAATTTCCCACAAGTGCGCTAAGGAGACCATCCAGATAGTGGTTTCCGCCTCACAAGCCAACTCTTAGGTTACCTGTGCCTCTGTGGCTTCACTTTCCCAGCTCCCTACCCTCAACATTAAGGCGGAGGCCACCCTTGCCAAGTACATCGGTGACTTACTGTTGTACAACCAATTCCTCAAGCAGCTGCTTGTTACCAGCCTCGCTCCCCATGTCGCTGATCACCCCACCCCTTTGCTCTCCTCCTTGGCTCATGCCCTCGCCGATGAGGTTAATGAGACTGAGAATGAGCCCCCCAATCCCCCCTCCCCTTCTGCCATGGTAGGATGAACGCCTTGGCGCTGTCCCACCTGGTAGGTTGGTATCTTGATCATTATGTTCTGACCATTCTTTGAATGGTCATTTTCTTTTGGTCTGAAAATTTAGTTAGTTCAGTTTTTTGTTTTGTTTTGTCTCTTTCTGCGCTTTGGTAATATCCGTCCCCTGGTTGGCATGCTTCATAATAAATTTAAATTCTCCAATAGAAGGCTTTTCGTTTTTTGTGTGGCTTAATTTTGGGGTGTTCACTTCAATGTCAGTAACATATAAATCATCATCTGTAGCAAGTTCAAGTTCACCGCAGAGATCCTCTTGCAAGTAACTTGAGAGGGCAACAAGATCTTTTTGGCTTAACTGAGATAAGCTCAAGTTTAGTAATTCATCCCAGATTTTCTCTAAGATAAGAGGATAGATTTACCTGCGCTCTCTCAGGAGTTGCTCTTGCATCAGACTAAAAACATCACGATTTGTAGTTTCATAAACCATCTTGATCCTTCCTCTGTCACTTCAATTTTTGTGTCCATAGGCAATAGCTGCAATTAGTTTAGTGGTGTATTCAGCGTATTCATTAATTAAATCAAGCTGTTTTTACAATAATGCACATCTCTTAAACCATTCAATTTCTATTCTCCACTTCTTTCATGGCTGTCATCATCATTTTAATAAGTGCATGGCTCACTTTGTCCATAGCACTCATGACATTCAAGTAGGTTTGAACGTGGTCAAATTCCCAGGAGTAGACTCAGCTCATGTCCACAAAATAAAGGGGCTTCTTTGACTACTGCTTCATCCTGTTTTAATTTCTTGTGTTGTCCTAAGGTGATTGACATTTTCAAAGTGGCAACTTGGAGTGCCCCTGTAGTGAGCACCAGAATCTTGAACCTGTGCTCTCTTGGCAGCAAGCTGAGGATAAATAATTATATGATTGACTACTCAGTAGCACCAAAAAGAACTTGGGTGGAACTTAACCTTCTCTAGTGGTTCAGAGGTTCCTAACAATTCGCATTATCTGTATATATTTCTTCATTCCTAGAAAAATGACCTTATAAACTAAACATAGATATGTGTTGTAAAAGATGCTCTATTTAGAAAAAGGGTTTTACTATTTAAAGTACCAAGGGAAATTCAAGAATGTGATGAGTGATAGGCGAATACTACGTGTGAGAGTGGAAGGAGATTTAGGAATGCATGAGACAGTGGCACAGTCCAGGTTCAGAGTTAGGGTAGATCAGGATTTCTTGTTGAGGGCAAGACTTAGGATAAATAATGGTAGCACCGTTAGGTGGTTTCCATTGTCTGTTACTATGGGGCTAATAGGTGAAAATGCATAATATTTGGCAAAAGTGGTTAATGAGGTGAGTAGAGGACTTAAACACTGAATACATCTTCAAACCTTTTACTGGGATTGATAGTAACTCATCTTGGGCATCTGCCCCTATCTCATCAGTCAATGGAGCATTGCTGGAGCAAATTATTTAGAGTCCATTAGAATGTAAACTTGGCGTTATTAAAAAAATTTCTTTGAACTCAAAAATATAAGAGTAGTAATATTTTGGGCATAATGCCCAATAAACATTGTGAACAAAATAAATAAATAAGGTTTTACCCTGATTATATATCGAGTAATAATTATAAACAATGTTAATAATAATAGTAGTCAACATTGAGTAAAATAATTGATATGTCATAACCCCAAAGTCGAGGCTTCACCTTAATTAAGGCAGATTCTGACACTCATCTTTAATCCCCCATGTAGTGTCCATCACCTGTTGGAAAGTGGCCAGCGCGTTACACAATTCTTGGGCATTTGAGTCAGTGTAACAATCCTTGAAAGGTATTAATTGCACACTTTTCCTGGTCTTCAGGAGGAAGGTCAATTTACTAGTATCTGCTGATGAGGTCTAGAGCTGTAAAGTATTTGGATCCTCCTAAATGATCAAGGCATCATATATTTAAGTAAAAGATAAAGTTCCTTTTTAGTTATACCTTCAACAAGCTGTTAATTATAACAAATCTAATAAAGCTATCTTTAAAATAATTACTGGACTGACCATGGATAGCACGAAGGGAGAACCATCCAATACCGTACAAGCATCTCCAAATCCTTCTGCACCTCCTTGTCACTGGTCTTTTTTTTAAATTAACTGTTTCAAATGCGTCTTTATTCCCAGTATCAACATGGTAAAGGATTCTTACAGCGCATCCAAGCTGATAGTCATTTATTTCAGATACATGAGCTTATTTTTGATTGAGAGCCATCTCTTGTTCTTTCTGACTTTCAGTTAGCCCATCAAGATGTTCACTAGAAATGACTGCACTATTCAGAAAGGGCGGTTTGGATAAACCAAACTCTACCAGATGAATAACACGTGTACTTACAAAATTCTTACAGAGGAGTAGAAAAACAAACGCAATCTTTTTCCCTCTATTGACAACATTTTATACCACTAAGGTTGTCAATTATAATATAAAGATCTCTTGTTGAAAGGTAGAGAGTTTAAATCCAGTTCAGCGAAAGGTTCAGCTCTAAAAATGTTGCTAAGTAGAGTAACTTTCTACCAACAATCCTTCTTGTAACTCTAAGTTCATTCAATTAGAAATCACACGCTGTTCTCTAGGGTATGATACAAGTCCTTAGAGTCCTTAAAGGAGATTTTTTTGTTTTCAGGAATGGTGTTTAGGTGGAGGGAAACTTCTATGACCTACTTGTTGCTAACAGACAGGGACTACATCATAATAAACCACATTTTCAAATTTGCCAATGAAAAAAGAAGTCCAATTATCCCTTGAGTAGTAAAAAGGTATTTTTTTACAAAGTTAGTAAAAGTTTCTCATTGTCCTTTTATACAACTTATAAATTTTATTAATTCTAGTGCCAACAATGATTTTTAGGTATCATTAGGGTGCACTATAGCAGGAGCACTGACCTGCAAAGAGCTAAAACTCACTATTAATGCGCTATATGCCCTCTCACTCATAGTATTCATAAGCCCAGCCATTCAATATCATTTTTGGTGGGCCACATTGGGGGTTATTACTAATCGCTTTGCAATTTGACTATATATTGCATTCATGGGCTCGCTGATGTCAACAGTGGCTTGAACCTGGACTTTTTTATTTGGATATTGATATTATTACAATCAAAAAATAGTGTGATCCACAATTTATTGCAAGAATTTAAGGATTATCAACCTGATTATCACAGCTTGATCTGTAACCCTACATTGGAGAAGTGGGTATCATAGGTCTCTTTGATAATGCGACTTTGACTCCCTTTAATGGAGTTAGAACTGAGACTTAATGGTATCTCCAAATTTGATTGTGACCAACATTTTAGTGGCATAAGGCTTAGAGACTACTTCTTGTTCCTCTTGTTACATGGCTTCTAGCCGACTTCTGGTAATGGCTGATACTGTAGGGGTTCTTTTATCACGTTTTTGTGGTGAGGATGGCTCAAATTTTACTCGTAACTCTGGGACATGATTGAATTATGACTGGTAGTAGTGAATCTTCCTTCTACTACTAAGCTTTGTTTCCCTGGCTTAAAACTTCTTGAAAGTAACAAGATTTACCCCAATGCGTCATATATGGAAGGAGGCAGCATAATGCCTTATTATCAAAAGATACAAAATAACCTTCAGTAAGGTTGTGGAGATTTTTAAATTTTTTCAATGAAATAAAAAACTTTCCGTGGTCCTTTTATTAATTTCATCAATTTTTGGGTGTCAGTTGGCCTGAGTTTCCATATTGGGAGGTCCAAATGTAACTTTACACCACTTTAAGTATTCAATCATTGAGGCATATTTAGATCCTTCACAAGTTCCATAAGCAGAAACGGTGCAAATCAGGATAACATTTAGGGACATTATAAAGCGCGATCTTAATATCATAGTCCATCATGTCTTTAGCACACAGAATTACCTGGCCTCATGGTAAGATGATCAGTGAACTCAGTAATGGTTTCATACTTCTTGAACTGTATGGCCATAAATTCAGCCTTCCGATGTGCCATGTGTTTGGTGATTCAAAAACTTATAGAGCCATGCTTCCCACGTTGGCAAAGGTCCAATGTCCCTCAGGTAAGTATAGCATGATCAGATCTCAACTCTAGTCAATTAAACAGTTGCTCATGATAATGGCTTTAAAAAGATCATTGGCCCAATGCATGGTCACCTTAAACATTTTCAAGAATAATTTCACATTTCCTATGCTTCTCAATCTTTAGGAAGATAAGCTGGAATAAATCGTTAGGTACAGTTTAGAAGTTTTCTGATCTGGATATCACTGGCGCAGTACCAACCTGAGGCCCTGGGTTACTAGCACAGGATGACTCTTTTTAAGAGTGGGCATCTCTATGGAAGAAGGCAAAGAACAATATGAAGTTGGTACAGAATGAGTAGGTCAATGTAGTGTTCTTGGATAACATCATCTTCCTAGGGTTCTTCTCCAAATAGCTCTAGCTGAGTGAAAGGCATTGTTTGATGAGGGCACTAAAATCTACCATCCTGTAAAACTTACTTTTTATTTTTTGTTCCCATGTGTCGCTTTTCTCTTGTTCCTAATGGTATTGCAGCTTAATTTGTTGTAATTCCATGAGATCTATCCGCATGTCCTGCGCACTAGCGTGCAAATCATCCAATTAAATTCTTGTGGCTGTCTCCAAGGCACAATCTCATTATCTTGATGTATAGATCAAGTTTGACTGGAGGAGAAATGCACTATCTTGTTGGAGCACAAAAAACTAGTTCTCTCAAGCTTTTATGTCTTGCTGCATGGCTACTTGCTAATTTTTGATCTATTGTAACTCAAACAAGAGAAAATTAAGGTTTCATTGTTACTTTTATAAGCGCTGAGCTGCCACATTCACTTTATTTTGAATGTATTGGTCAAGTTCCTTGGCTGTCTTTTTCTGTCAAGTGATACCCGCTGGAGTGACATGGTAAATTCAACTTCCTCTTTGAGTTGAGTCATCCCTTTAATCCATTTATTGATGACTCTGTAGATGTCTGAGGTATAATAATCAATGGCCTACACGTTCCAGTGTTATTGGTGTTGAGATTTGATATGATGGACAATATGCCATAAGTAGCTATGGCAGAATGAGCAAGATTGGTCAAACCAAGTATTATGAAATATTGATGAGAGCGCCTTGACATAAGGCGATAGGGCAATATCAAGCTTCAAATGAATGTTAGTGGATTGCCTCCAAATAAGGTAATAAGGTGATGCTGAAATACAACGAATAATTGGTATATTACCTCAAACTAAGGCAATCATGTTTAAATGAATAGTAGCCGCTTCTGGAACTGATGAGAATATGGCAGAAATGAATAATTTAAGCAAAAGGGTCAGTATTAACCAAAGTTGCTAATATATAAGTGAGATGAGAATTTTTAAACGGGGAGGATTGGTAGTAGGGAAAAGAGAGCGGAGCAGCAAGCGTTCGCTGAAAATATTATGTTAAAATAAAAAAGTGTCATCAGGGCAATTGCTCCTATTTATTATATTATATCTATTTCAAGTGTGTTCTAAGGACTAACAATCTACATATCGTTTGTCCTATTTCTCAGTGAGCCTGACCCTGCACAAAACCTTCAGCGTATCTTCTAAATATCACCAAATTTATAACATTGGAGCTCACTACAGGGGGCTCATTGATCAATCACAAAAAGATAAAAATCTCCAGTCACCAGCCATGTCACATCCAGCTTGCTTTTATGGGAGATCTTCACAACTCTCTGCACCAATCAAATAGGCTGAGCTCAAACTTGCCTTTGACGCTGTACTCAAAAGGCAGGAAGAGATTCTTTAGGAGGTTTGTATTGATATGCTACCTCCACTTAAACATGATGGGTATTTTATGGGTTCTCTAAATGATTTGAGTTTGCAATAAAAAGAGCCTTAGATCTGCTTAAAGCAAAACGGTTATTATCCACCTTGGATACTTGAAATGCTGATAAAGTCACCTTCTATCTTCCAAACAGTTTTGTTACATACTGAATAGTGAAGGCTACTGTTCTGAAGTTGTTCAGAGGAACTGCAATGATGTTGCATTTGAAGGCTTAGTTCTTTACCATTGGGTTCCAGCATAATGAGAACTTCACCGCATTTGCTAATTGATTCATGGTGGAATCTCATATGTTAATTGGAAAAGGAACTTTATTTAAATCTGACATGTGCATTATGATGACCTCCACAGTAAAGCCATACTGCAAGCTTTACAACGTCATGACCCCAAAGTTGGATGAAGACGTACCCCAGCTCAAAATTGTTCAGTTTTTGCGCTGTTTATCTGCTTTCTTCCCTACATCAAATACAGAGTGGAAACATACTGACATCACCGCTGAATCTTCTTATTCAAGGAATTCTCCCATCCTGTTCATATTCCACTGAGTTAAACCCAGCTGTTTAACTTCTTCCCCGGACCTGCCTATTGTCAACAGACCAACTACCACCCTGGGCATAATTACGCCAACCATCTGCAGTCATCCTGTTGACTTGGACCTGTTTGCGCCGATCACCTATAGTCCAACTTTTGGCGTGGGCCATCTTACAATAACCAAGGATGTAGGCCCTATGGGGCAAATTGTTTTTAATGTGGTCACCCTGGGTACCTAACATGAGGTTGCCCCAATTGGTGGGTACATTACATACAGCATTACCAGTGCTATCAGAGAAAAGTCAGAGTGAAGTAGAGATGGGACTCTCTACCTCCGCTATTCCAACCCAAACTTCCCACCTGAACCTATCAACTTATATTAAGTAGAAGTTTTTAGTATGATGATACATTCCTATGTCATTAGCTAGTTGGTGGGGTGAATGTACTGACACGAGCGCAAGCCAAGGCTGCAGCAGAAGAAGGACCTCATGTGAAACCAAAGCTGTAAGCTTGCAAAATGTTTGACTATGCTTCCCCTGAGAAGCTGGACTCAACCGCAGATGCACTTTCCATGTATGGAGTAAACGCCGCCCTTCCAGGAGACGCTATCATCCAACATTACCCAAATTCAGCAAGGGGATTATGGGCTTCCTTGGGAAAAGAGATTAGTTAAATGTTCATGTATTAAACAATCAAAATCCCACATATTCTGAATGTACATACTGTGACATTGTTGTAGCCAAAACCTGAGTTTGTTCTATAATAGACACAGGCGCCCCAGTCAACATAGTTTTACTTAGTTGATGGCAAAGTTGACAATGAAACCTGATGTAGATCATCAAACGGTGTACAGGACTTCTGGAGCTGAAAAAACAATCTCAGAGGGAGCGTATAGTGCGTTGCCCATGCAGTTTGGGTCAATTGTCATTGTAGCTCCATCGATAATGCTGCCAAACAGCTGTTACAACCTGCTAATTGGAATTGCTTTCCTGTGGCACTTTGGTGCTGTTGTCAATATGACTGATGAGACGTTTAAAACTCTGGGGCAGCAGATTTTAATTTAAGCACCTTGAGCGGAGTTCCAAAGGATCCGGTGCATATGGGACAAGTCAACCTTGCCTATAGTGATGGTGTAATTCTGGTGCGCTACCATCAAATAAAGAGGAATACTTGGGCTCTCCCCCATCAGATATACGAATATCAAGGATTGCCTCTCAGAGCAGCTGAGCCTATATCAGTTCCCTCTGGTCATCAAGTGATAGTAAACACGGAGCTGGAGGTAGAAGTACCAGCCAGTCTCTATGGGAAAGTTATTGGTCCTTACCAGCAATCATGGCTTAAGCCCCTCGTGGCTCCAGGCATAATATTACCAGGACATGGGGAGATTAAGGTTCTACTTGCGAATCTACAAATGAAACTAATGCAAATCCGCTAATATCAGATAGTGGCGTATTTACACTTGACCTCATTTGAGAAGCTCCTTTAGGTTCAAAAGTTCAGATCTCTGTATGAATTTGGTTTATCCTTCAAACCACAGCTTAGCATAATGATGGTGGTACCACATGAAAACTTATTTGGGTTATGAAAGAACAGAAGGATCAAGCAATACCTTTTTTTGAAAGATATAAGGAGATTTTTACTGCTAACAATCATGACTCAAAATGTGCTTGAGGGGTGGTCCATCAAGTGGACACTAAGTATCATCCCCCTCATAAGATCTCGGCCAATCCGTTGGTCTATATCAGCTGAAGAAGACGTCTCTTAAGAAATTGATAAGCTTCTGGAGCAAGGGATTCTTGAACCCTTAAGGAGTCTGTGGACTTTGCCCGTTTTGATTGTCAAAAAATAGAATGGTACTAACTGGGTAGTGATAGACTACTGGAAGCTCAGCAGCATTACCAAGAAGGACTTTTATCCCTTACTGTGGATCAACGATGCTTTGGATCAGTTAGGGGAATCTTATTACTTCTCAGCAATGGACTTAATATTAGCTACTGAAAATTTGAGTTGCCTGCAGCGGAACAGGAGAAGTGAGCCATTATTACGTCCAAGGAGCTTTTCCATCCCTACAAGTATGCTTCAAGTGCTTTGCAATGACCTGGCTACATTCCAACGGGCCATGGACACCATTCTTGGCAGCCTTAAGCTTTCATGCATCCTTGTGTACCTTGATAATATCAATGGCTTTTTACATACATTCTTCAAGCATCTTACCCATATGGAGGAGGTCTTCCGTCAACTTGTGGGGGACAACTTCAAAATCAAGCCCCATAATTGCCACTTCTTTAAGGATCTAACTGGGAGTACCTTATGTTTGTGTTAGATGCGACTGAGCTGAGGCCCCAGCCAGCCAAGGTGGAGGCTATCTGAAGATGACTACACCAAACAATAAGCGCAATATACTAGTATTTTTTAGGATAGTCAGCTACTACCGCTGCTTTATGGCCAACTTCAGTTGTATCGAAGATTTGCTATTTGAGTTATTAAAGAAGGATGCCACGTTTGAATGGACAAAACGCCGCCAATTCTCCTTCAATACTCTTCAAGCAGTGCTAATAAGTGCGCCAGTGCTGCACTGCCCTAATTTTAATAAATATTATTAAGATGGATGCCTCCCTTTCTGCTGTTGGGGATGTTCTATCCAAAAAATGATGAAGGGGAGGAGCATCCAGTGGCTTAATGAAGTCAAAACCTGAATTGACACAAACGAAATTATACCGTGGCCAAGAGGGGATGCTTAGTGTAATATATGCATATAAGCAATTTAGGGTGTATTTTCATTGAGTGAAGTTTAGTTGTAACGGATCATGCTCCATACTCTGGTTGCAGACCCTCAAGGATCCTGAAGGGCGTCTAGAAAATGGGCTCTTAAACTGTAAGCTTTTAACTTCGAGATTCTTCACCAACCTAGATCAAAACACCAGAACACCAATTGCTTGTCAAGATTGCCAACCATTTCCGTTATGGCGGATCTCAGTGATGTAATGTACAATAAAATGCTTAGCGGAGAATACAATGATGAACTACCACAAGTCATCAAGGTATTAGATGGAATAAGGGCCAATATTTTCCAGAAGAACGGTAAATTTTACAAGTAGATAGGGGATACTACCATTAATGTCCCAAGGCCTTTCACCTAACCTAATATTATCATGAGCGCACACCGAGCTGTTGGAAATGGTGGGGTACATATAACTCTGAAATTGTTGTGACCTTTGTACTATTGGGAGAGCATGAACTTTGATGTGTTCAAAACCATTTCCTACTGCCACCAGTGCCAAGTGGAAAAGTGGTTCCGCCATAAGACCTTGTACCAGTTAGTGAAACCCCATTTCGTTTGGCATACAGTTTCACTTGACGTTGTTGGCCCTCTGCCAACGGGACTAACCGCTCCAATTAAATTCAGGTGGTAATCGACCACTTGAACAAGTGGGTTGAAGCAAGGGCAATATGTGATTTGGGGGCGGTCACAGTGGACAAGTTTGTAATGAAATTTATTATCCAATGACATGATTGCCCTCATTTTATTCTTACTGATAATGGAACTAACTTCACCTCACACATCCTTCCAATATTAAAATAGATAATGGCATTCGTGGAGTTCTGATGACCCCATACCACCCCTAATTCCAACAGGATGTTGAGCGAGTTAATGGGACCTTGGAGAATGTGACGGTTGAGATTCATCCTAAATATCACATTGCCCTGATACTTGATAAAACAGGACAAGCTGTTGTGGAAGACAGAGGGGGTGAGAGATCATTAGTCTTGGCTAGACCCCAGGTTGAGACTAAGACTGGGGAAGGACGACGGTTAGATGTTTCATCAGTCCTGGGGTCAAACCAAAAGGTTTTGAAGTAAGTGGTTTTTAGGTTGAAGGTGGATTTGAGTCAGAATTGAAAAGTTTTTTGGGTGTGTTGGTTCAGCCACTACATAATTCAATAAGGCTTAAACAATTGGAGTTTGCTTATGACATATTTAAAAAAACATAGTATCAAGCATGACGAATGAGCTTGATTTATGTTTGCAGCAGAGAACTATGAGAGAAGGGACTTGAGAATGGGAGGTTCTCTAGTTCCGTTTTCTATCATCTTTCCTAAATATATCAAATAAAGCCATTTTCTAAGCCTTATCTATTTTTATTACTGTCTTCCGAGGTTTATAGTGATAAAATTTAGTCTAACATTGGCCATGTTTTCTATATGAACAGGAGTTGGACTTTGAGAGCGAGATTAGGAAGGCTATTGCCTCCCTATACACCTTGGCTTGGAGCCAGGGCAAGTTGCTGGGGGTAAGCATACTCGCAACTGTCCTCCAAGAGGTGTTTATCTGCGGCTCCTGTAGCACACGCACTAGAAGAATGGTCTCAGGGACCTTGTCTGCCCTTTTGTCATTGACTTGGGCCCTGCTTCCCAAATCATTCATGGCTCACTGGAAGGAGTAAGTGCGTTACATTAAACGAGACTCATTTACTTTCCTGTCATTGTGGTGGAAAGCTAAAGAGGAACCAAAAGCAGTTGCATTCCCTGTGTGGTATCACCATACCGTGACGCTTTTAGTGATGATAATTTCAGCAGTGTTTTTGCTTCATGAGGTATACCAGGTGCTGGAGTGTGTGTCCCAGTGTGGTGGGAAAGTGTTGGGACCAGTGAAGACTGAAGGGAAGATTTCATCAATGCTAAGTTCAGAGGAGTTGGAGCTGATCCATCAGACATTTAGCCAGGTTCAGTTCCAAGGGCGGTTGACAAAGGCTTCAGGGGGTGAGGATTCGTTTGCTTTACAGTTGAAGCAAGTAATAGTGACCTTGCCCGTGAAGCTTTCAAACTTCGTACATAAACTTTTGGAGCAGCAGGCGTGGTTGCCTGACTCAGCAGTGGAGTGTTTGGACTTGATTGACCGAGCAGCATGTCCAGATGAGGCACAAGATTCATCTTGGTCAGCTTTGCTGCAGTGCAGTCGGGGGAGGAAGTATGTGGAGGAATATGGTTGGATGTTCCAGCCAAAGCAGCCAAGGCGTCAGGGTCCCAGCTTCCTCGCATGTTCCGTCAGAATTTTCAGGCTGATTTGTTATTGGCATTGGCAGCAGTGCAGCTGGCAGCGACGTTGAAGGAAGAGGTGGCCTTGGCCTTGCAGGTGGAGAAGCAGGTGGCCTTGGCCCAGGCTCGCCAGGAGTTGGTGCAGTTCCCAAGTGGCTTCCATGGGAAGGAGGCAATGAGACGAGCAGGTTTGGAGCCTGTGTATAGCTCAAAGGGGTTCAGGTATGTGGAGGAGGAAGGAAAGGGTCAGGGGAGCCTGGAGATGGTGGCGAATTGCTGGGGCGGCAATAGTTGAGGCCCCATTCAGGTCCCTGAAGCCCCAAAGAAGAAGAAGAAGAATGCTCCGTATAATTTCCTCAGGAAGCCAGTGAAGCCAGTGTCCCAGAATAAATCACTTTATTCGCTTTATTATATTTAGTTTTACCCGTAGAAGTGCGGGAAGGTCCTGGCCCTGGTGGACATGGTGCTGATAAAAATTATGTGGATGAGGAGTGGGCAAGAAGATGAAGGGCCATTGAATGAGGATGGAATTGTGTTGTTGGCAGATGCAACCAAGAGGACTGCGGTCTGGAAGGTGCAGGCTAAGATTCTGCTGAGACAAGGCCCAGATGAGTTTGAGGAAGAATTTCATGCTGTGGCACATTTGCCTCACCCAGTGGTGCTGGGGATGAGGTGGTGGCACCAATTCCGTCCACAATTTTGATATGATGAAGGTGAAAGTGCTGTTGTCATCTGAAGGCTCAGATGTGTGGGAGTGCGAATTCCAGTCCCAGGGGTCATTAGTGAAACAAATGGGGGGAATATCTTCATTTTGCGCTATTGGAGGGTTTGCCAAAGGAGTACTAGAAATTTTCATCAGTTTTTGAACCCAAGGGTGTGGCGCCCTTCCTACCTACAGGGGACTTTGCATTTAGTTTCTGGTTCAAAAAGGGCTCTGAGTTGCCAAGGGGATGTCCAGTTTATCCATTGAACCCCCGAGCTTAGGAGGCTCTTGTTCAATATGTCCATAAGATGCTTGGTTTGGGTTTAATTGTGCCGTCCAAATCGTCTGTGGTTTCACCAGTGCTGCTGGTGCCAAAGGCGAGTGGGGAGCTATGTCCTTGTGTGGACTTCCAGTGGTTCAATGCGGTGACAGAACCTGATCCATATCCAATGCCACTCCTGGAAGACATTATACCCATAATTTCAGAGTGTGTGGTGTTCACCAAATTGGATCTGGTTGCGCATTCAATCAGATTCCTGTGCGGCCAGAGCATTAGAGGTATACCGCGTTTAAGTGTCACTTGGGGAATTTTGAGTATTGGGTTATGCCATTTGGGCTGTGTAACGCCCCTGCAGTTTTCCAACGCATGATTAATTGTGTTGGGGGATTTGGTGGGTAGGTGTTGCGTTGCCTATATGAATGATATTCTGATATTTTCCAGGTCGATGCAAGATCATGTGAGGGATGTAAGGAGTGTTATGGAGGTAAGCCAGGTGGTCTTGAAGTTAAAGCTATCCAAGTGTGAGTTTGATAAGGACTCGGTGTCTTTCCTGGGAAATGTGGTTTTCCAGGGGTTTAGCAATATGTCTTGATAAATTGCGAGCAGTGAAGGAATAGAAGGTTCTTAGGAATCAGACTGAAGTGTGAAGTTTTTGGAGTAGTGATTTTTTTAAGGAGTTTCTCCAAGAATTTAGCTAAGTGGGCTGTGCCACTGACAAGGTTGACTGGGAATGTACCTTTCATTTGGGGGAGGCTGAGGAAAGGGCTTCCCAGCGAGTGAAGACCAGTATGCTGACAGCCCCATTTCTGGCTCATCCTGACCCCAACAGATCGTTTGTAGTAGAGACATATGCGTCAAAATTTGCACTTGGAGCGTTGCTATTGCAGGAGGGTAAAGACTGGGTTGAGCACCCTGTTTATTATTTCATCAGGAAGATGGTGCCCACTGAGACAAAATACCCATTCTATGACAAGGAACTTTGGTAATAGTGGCGGCATTAGAGGAATGACAACACCATCTGTTTACGCCATGCAACCAGTTTTGATCCAGACTGATCATTGAGCCTTAGAGTATTATAGCCCCACGTCTGATGAATCAGAGACAGGCCTGGTGGCACTTTGATTTGGTTCAGTATGACTTACGGATTGAGTATAAGCCAGGGAAACAGAATATCTTGCCAGATTTGCTGAGTCATGATTCAGGGTTGGTGTTCTCTATGGAGTTGTTAAAAAAGTTTAACACCGCTACAATGTTGCCATTGAGTTTGTTTGAAATGATCCGAGGTTGGAGAGAAGGAATATCAGGGAGAATTCAGAATGCATAGTGGAGGAGCGAGTTTGGCCAGCAGATCTTGAATGAGACGAGAGAAGGGGAGGCGAGCAAGAAACATGTGGGGTTCTGGTCCAGGGAGATCTTATCCGGCATGAAGGAAGGATCTGGGTTCCAGTGATGAGTTTGCAGCAGGAGGTGTTAGCAGCTTCCCACGACCATCCTTTGGCTGGACATCCAGGCGGGGAGAAGACACTGGATTTGGTTCATCGCCAGTATTCATGGAGGGGAATGGGTGCTGCAGTACGGCAGTATGTGGAGCGATATGTGGTGTGTGCCAGGTCAAAGTCCCTCCCTATGGCGCCAGGAGGTAAATTGAAGCCGCTTCAGATTCCATCTAGGTCATGGGCCTCTGAGAGTGTGAATTTTATCCTAGGGTTTCCCAAACCCAGGGTATGGACGCCCTGATGGTTGTGATGGTTCACCTGACAAAGTATATATAGTTTTTCCCTTGTTGGTCAACCTTCTCAGCAAAGGTAGTAGGTCAATTCATTTATGAATGAGGTCTTTTCCCGACATGTGATACCAGAGGAGATTGTTTCAGACCGAGGTCCACAGTTGACATCTCTGTTTTAGTTACATCTGTTAGAAAAGCTTTAAGATAAAGCCTCCCATTCATCAGCTTACCATCTCCAATCAGATGGCCAAACTGAGATGGTAAATCAAATATTGGAACAGTATTTGAGGTGTTATGTACAGGGCGGCAGGATGATTGGCTAAGTTGGGTGAAGTTGGCGCAATTTGCATATAACAACCACAAGCATGCCTCCACAGAAATGACTCAATTTCTTTGCAAATAATGGTCAGCACCCAGAGGGTATGGGGCCTTGGGAGCAGGTTAGAATCCAGCAGCAGATGAGCTTTCACGTGAGACTTAGGATATCTTGAGGCTCCTGAGAAGGAATCTAGAGGCGGCGATTGCAGCTCATAAGAGGAAATCAGATAGGCATCAATCAGAGGGGAGCGTTTTCAAGAAGGGTGATTGGGTCTTAGTAAACGCTCAGAACTATGACATACCTGGGAGAAGCTGAAAGTTGGGGCTGGTGGCGTTGGGCCCATACCCAATAGTGAGGGCAGTGAATGAGGTGGCGTTTGAGCTGAAGTTGCCAGAGGGGTCATGGGCTCATCCAGTGTTTCATGTGTAGCAGCTCAAACCATTCTTGGGGCAGCTTCCTGAGAAGGCCTCTCCTCTGTTTCTAGATAAAAGGGGGATGAGGAGTACGAGGTGGAGAAGATTCTTGGACAAAAAGGTGGTGCGGGGTCATAGGTCATTTTTGGTCCAGTGGAAATGTCATCCAGTTGAGGAGGCCACATGGAATACGTCCAGATATTGCGCCTGGTATCCTGGGAAGATCCAGGAGTTCTTCTTGTCTAAGGGGTGATGTGAAAGTTGAGGTTTATCCTCAACATCACATTGCCCTGATTTTTGATAAGACAGGACAAGCTGGTGTGGAAGACAGAGGGAATGAGAGAGCATTAATTTTGGCTAGATCCCAGGTTGAGACTAAGACTGGGGAAGGACGACGGTTAGATTTTATATCAGTCCTGGGGTCAGACCAAAAGGTTTTGAAGTGGGTGGTATTTAGGTTGAAGGTGGATTTGAATCAGAATTGGATAGATTCTTGGGTGTGTTGGTTCAGCCACTAAAGAATTCAACATATCCTAAAACAATTGGGGTTTGCTTATGGCATAAATAAAAAGACATAGTATCAAGCATGACGAATGAGCTTGATCTATGTTTGCAGCAGAGAACTATTAGAGAAGGTAATTGAGAATGGGAGGTTCTCTAGTTCCGTTTTCTACAAACTTGCCTAAATATATCAAATATAGCCATATCTAAGCCTTATCTATTTTTATTACTGTCTTCCGAGGTTTATATTGATAAATTTAGTCCAACAGCGGCCATGTTTGCTATATGAACAGGAGTTGGACTTTGAGAGCGAGATTAGGAAGGCCATTGCCTCCCTATACACCTTGTCTTGGAGCCAGGGCAAGTTGCTGGGGGTAAGCATACTCGCAACTGTCCTCCAAGAGGTTTTTATCTGCGGCTCCTGTAGCACACGCACTAGAAGAATGGTCTCAGGGATTTTGTCTGCTCTTTGGTCATTGACATGGGCCCTGCTTCCCAATTCATTCGTGGCTCACTGGAAGGAGCCTGTGCGTTACAGTGAACATCCTCTGTAATTTGGTAATGGATTAACCTTCCTATTGGAGTTCCCTCCTTTCCACCGCTATTGTTGCATACAACTTTAGCTACCATTCTGCCACGGGGAAGAGTTCCTTTCAATACTATATGGATGACACCCTGCTCTTCTGGCTCTGCTTTACGCTTGCGTAGAAGATACCAGCGGAATAGATACCTAATGCTATTTTACTAATCTAGATACATATTGATTAATTTGAAAACTGAATAGTACTCATTCAGCTTAGCTAAGAATATAAAGACTCAGGCTGCCAATCATGTATGGCGTAGTGGGCTAGCTCAGTTCAAAGATGAGAATATGGTTTTGTTCAATGACCAGCACGGGTTTAGGCGGAAAAATAAGTTGTTAAACATCTGGATTGGTCCATTCAAGATAATTGAGAAGATGGGCGTTGACGCCTACACTATCAAGGACCCTGTGAGTGGTCTGAACATTAACCAAGTGCACGTAAAGTTCATTTGGGCATATAAACAATAGGATCCCTATCATCCAGTCAAGGGTGGTAATGTTGAGATTCTGATATGACTGGACGATAAGCCCTAAGTAGTATCATTTAAATGGCTAAATTGACCAAGCTGAGTATTATGAAATATTGATGAGATCACCTTGACTTAAGGTGATAGGGCAATACCAAGCCTCAAACAAATATTTAGTGGATTGCCTCCAAATTAGGTGATATGGTGATGTTTAATATGATGAAAATAGTAGATTGCTTTGAACTAAGGCAGTCTTAAATTAATGATTAGTATAATCTTCTGGAATCAATGAGAATATGGCAGAACAGAATAGTCTAAGCCAAGAGAGCGATATTGTCTGAAGTCGCTGAGATATAAGTGAGATGAGATAATTGAAGGAGGAGGATTGTTTACTGGAAAGAAGAGTAGAGAGGAGCAGAAAAATATGCTGTTAAAATATTATAGTGAAATTATCAGTGAGGCAAATGCTTCATATTCTATCATATGTATTAATTTGTTTCAAGGGCCAACAATCTTCATATCATCTGCCCATTTCTCAGTGAGACTGACCCTGTGCAAAAACCTCTCAATATAGATCAATAATACCGCCAAAATTATAACAGCAAAAATTAAACAATCTATGTCAATTTGTTAATAATACTGCAAAACCTGCAGATCAGTTACTTAAACCCTTATTGAGCTGGACACGCTGGTGCTACAAAGATTCTTGTATGAACACAAGTTTAATTTAACCACTGAAATAACTGTTGAGAAGTAAAGCTAGCAAAAGGAGGCACCAAAAGGAAGGTTCTTTTTAAACAGCATATTCTTGGAGATGCTTAACATAGTCCTCAACCACATCACACTAAAACTTGACTACCTATACAACCACTTCCTGCTACTGGACTTCAAATCCCAGGAGGCCAGTAGACCCAGATTTGCTTCTGTACAAAAAGAGTATCTGAAAGTCCCTTCAGAACTAAAATTTGATAGCCCTCTTAAACGCCATTCATAGGTTCCTTATGTGCATACTATCAAACCACTTGATGCTCAAGGCACTGCATAACCTTCACAAAGCCCAACATGGATTCATTAGATGGAATAATATCTGGGACTAATCAACTCCATCCAAAACCTCCTTTCATGTCCTATGATATAATTATGGGAATGGATTCAGAAACAAAGAGGAGCGCGCCAAATTCAAAAACACCATGTTGGCAGCCCTCTCTAATCTGACGTATACCCTAGACCAGCGATGGTAAGGGCCAAGTATGCTCAGGATGGATCTAGGGTTTGTGTGATGGGCTGGCCAGTGTTACATCGCCAGCGCTCAAAGCCAATGGTATTATTTTAATAAAGATGGGTCATTATGTCTAGTTTAAAACGGGAATCAAGTTCTATTCTATTTATAATATTTTTTAAATCTAGCAATATTTAACTTGACAATAGAGATTTTGTTTGGGCTTACTTGAGGTATGGTAGTACTCAGGATGGTAAGTTGATCCAATTAACCAGATTTGTCTCAATCCCTCAGCAAATTGAAGTTTGCCCACCTTTTTATTTTAGCACTAGTGGTGCCCAACCCAAAAGTGGGAGCCACCACAAATCTTTATTTGTTAATGAGCCAAACAAAGGGATTTTCATAATTAAAAGAAAAATTTCCTAATATAGCCTCTAAGTTATTAGCCTAGAAATCCATATCAGATGGTGAGGAAGCTTAGGGGAAACTTTTGTCTAGCGCCCACTTTAGCTGGTGAATCATGATGGACAACGTCGGAGTAGGAGCATCAGTGACATGTGGAATAAGGAGTTATAGTTGTGGTTTTTTTCATTTATGAGGCCAGCGGTGTCCATTGCCTCAACTTATTGGAAAATTTGATGCTCAGCTAAAGTGATGAGAGCAGGAACATAAGTGAACGACTTTATGTGCTGATGGGTTTGAGGATAATTGGGGTCAAAAAGAGAATTTTTGCTGCATCAATGTAAGTGCGGCTCACACCAAAAGCAAGCTCCTCAATTTTGTAATTTGTATTTTCATCAAAAAATCATGGGGGAAGTTCAGGATAGGAATACCCTCCATGAGAGGTTCTATCGCCACATGAAGTTGCTGGCAAATTAGGGTGTTGGCTGGGGCAGCTGCAGCCTCAACTGCCATTTTATTTAAATTTTCATAGCTAGCAAAACCATTTTTTATGGAAACAGCAAGAGCACAAATGAAAGTATCAATAAAAAAACTCCTCCAATGCAAAATCCAGATTGACATAAAATGGCCAGCTACTATCATTGATCTAGTTAAGAGATTTAAATGGATTAAGCTCGGCCAATGCTGGGCCAGCCACTGGAATCAGAGTGGTGGCAGGGACTTATCTTTTGCAGATAGTTGACCATGGCATCTCAGTTGAAACTGTCTCAGCCACTGACTCAGGATTCCATAATCCAATCTTTTTATTCGAATTTTTAAGAAATTTTAACTTTTAATTGCTGCTGCCTTGGAAGCAGATCTAGAAATTGCTGGTGGTGAGGATGGGAGGATCGAGCTCCATTCAAAAATTGGTGCAAACTGGCTGCTAACCCAATGCTGGAGGGAGGAGTGGTGGAAGCGGTGGAGGTGGAAACTGTAGGGCACTTAATTTTTACTGATCAAGCTTGAAGTTCAGGGGGCAAATGGCGCAGCCATTTTTGACACGCACCCAGAAAAGGTGATCAGGGGAAGATCTGATCATAGTTTGTGGAATTGCGAGATAGGAGCCATGAAAAATGGGAAGATCATAACAAGGCATGAGGCCCTGCCAGGAGATCCACCCCATTTGGAACCACAAACTGCAACATGGGGTCTGCGCCATAGATGGCCAAACCCTCCATGAGCTTATGGTGAAGGCATTCGGGGGAGGAATGGGAGGACAACCCAAAAAACTGAACCACCAAAGTGGCCTCATCCAGGAGCTGGTTTTGAAAAGGTGTGGAGGGGGATATTTTAAAAAAAACTAATGGCAGCTTAGCTGCTGCCGTTACATCAGCTTCAGATCAGAAGCCAATATCAAAATACCCCTTGAAGGGGCAAAAATCAATAATATAAGCAGTTCATACATTACTGTGGCCATCTCAATGTTGGTTGCGTTTTCATATGGGAAGAGATTCTAATATTTGACCTGGAAGCTGAAATAAAAAAATTGCTCTGTGGGAGCACCAAATGGCTCAGGAGCACCGCCTGGGAGCTTGCAAGGTGGCAGGCCAAGTCCTGAGGTGGGACATAACACCTGGTCATGTTAGGAGGGCTAGTAGAGCCAGCCCAGGTGCACTTTGGCAGTGGGTGAAGTACGCCAGATGACGGCGCACCACCACTCCAATCCAGGGCAGCAGGCTTCAATTTCATTGACATTAGTAAGTTTTAACTCAATTGAGCAGTCATTTTTTGCATTTTGAAAAAAATCCGAATTTGGCATTGATTTAGTTATCAAAGCAAAAAAGAAGTTATGTTAGCCACCCCCTTTATAACACTTTCTCTTGACTGACATCCTTGCTGATGGTCCTTTTAATAAACCTTGTCATATTATATCTTTTAAAAATGAGTTTTATATGTGACTTTTCTAGAGGCCTCCTTAGAGAGGTCTCAATTTATATAAAAGTTGAAACCTTCTGTGGTTTATCATTCTTGCTTATGGTATTGGTCGCTCCTAAGGGTTTGGGTGATTATTACCCATTCCTCTCTGGCAACTGGAGAAAAATATATATTCCCCTTACACTCTTACAGGACACTCAAGAATTCAATGATGGATATCTCATGTTTTAGACATTAAAAAAGACCTATAACTGGGTTAATTGGTCATTCCTGCATTTGGTGATGCAAGTGGTCAGAATCCCTGATGAATTTTTATACTAAAATACCACTTTAAATTTAAAACTTATGATTAAGATTAAGGTACCCAACAGTCTGATGGAAACAATTACAATAAGACAGGGCCTCCGCCAAGGCAATCCCATTTCATTGATCTTTTTTGACTTCACTGCAAACGTTCTGTTGGAAGAAGTAGAAACAAAGTTTCAATTTACTGACCATCCAAACCAATGCCCATCAAGATACAGGTCTTTGCTGACAACATGGCTTCTGGGTTCTTTATGCCCACATTATCCTGCTGTGACAGATTATGAATAACTATCTGACTTATCCCACTTTGGTTTTCTTTCTATTAAGTGACCTTAAGGGATGTTGGAGTTATCAAAGTTTGATAACTATTGTTAAGGGATGTTCTCATATAAGACATTAGTTTAGTCTCTTTATAATTTGGTACTAAGCTTATAATAAATGGCATGTCAGGGATAATTCCTGATAATGTTTTATATAGTACAATTGTTGTTTCAATTATTAACAATTAGACTTTCTTATGAAGATTTATCAGGATTTGTCACCAATCATGTATGGTGCTTTTAGAGTTAGTGAAGCGTTGAGAACGCTCTTTGTGGCAGTAACTTGAAGGTTAGCCTGATTGAATTGGCCTGCTGTAAATGGGTAAACTACCCATTACCTAAGAATGCTGATAGCTTGTATAGGTTAATCTGCTGGATTTGGATAAAGGCGCTGAGACATGGTATTTTGAGATCCAATCCATGGAGGGTCTTAATATAGTTGGTGATGGTTACTGACTAGTTGTATGGAGTGTTCATTTTGGTATGAATCTAGTGGGTTAAGTTTATTGGCAAGGATATTGTTTAATTGGGGTGTCGACCAAAAAGTTGAGCACTGAACTTCCCTATTTAAACCCCTTGTTTTAATAAATAATAATAGAAAACTTTAGAATAAAATTAATTTCAGAAATTTAATATGAGCAGAAAGTTAGATAGTAATACACTTTCTATATGTTCTCTTGTGTTAGAGGTAGAGGGACAGTTTCCTTTCTCTTTTTTTCTCAAGTTCTCTTGTGTAAGAGTTGAAGGAATAGTTTGCTATATCTTAATAGTTCTCAAGTTAAGATAAGTAAGTTTGTCATTACCTGCATGTAGGAAAATATCTAAGTGAGATTGAAATGAATGGTTGAAAAGAAACTTAATTGGGTAGTCGTCTTCATACAACTATCACTCTCCTTTATTTTTATAAAATCAGTTACATCAAATTTAAATTTAAATTTATTGCGAGGAAGGCCAACCATGGGACGGACACTTCCAAATTTGACCTGAAAGTAACAAAGCTTAGAACAAGGAAGGCACCCCATAGAAGCGAAGCTATCTCTTGTTGCCAGCGGGAACGCCACTATGGGGAGGGGGAGGGGACGTGTGAAGGGGCCGTAGCCACTATTGAACACGTGTGGAGGAAAGGGTCTGATTTGATGAACCAAACTGGGAACCAGGAGGAGACCAGCTGTCAGTGACGCGGTGGGAGGTATTCAAACATCCACGCCTGAAAGTGGTCCACCAAATGAGACCAGAATCTGTGGACAGCTTCTGTGAGAGGGTGGTGGTGGAGCCTGCGATGGCATCCAAGACAATCGTGTGGATAGTCCACATGGCGATTGCAACCACCAGAGCACGGAGGGAGGGTGGTAGGGGTAAGCCATTGATAAAGCAAACATATCTCTTGACAGACTGAAGGGAGGTGTTTGATCCTGGCCGAGTAGACGTTGAACTTCGCGCCATATCACTTTGAAGATAGGACACTTCTCCAGGCGGTGGAACAGCGTTCCATACTGGCCACACACGACGCAGGATGAGTGTAAAGCGTTAGAGCGCTCAGCCATATGGTACACCCGCCTCAGGCAGCCTCACACATGGGAACAGATTTGAGGCTGCAACAGAGGATGGTGTGCATATTTCCAGATAGTTTTTTGGGTCTTGATGGAGTAAGGGATGTCTATCATGTCCAGGTAGTCCACCCTGGATAGGACATGGGGCCGTGTGGGGATCATGCCATCTTGGATGGGTATCCCCTGTACCTCTTGTGTGAACTGAGGAGAGGGGCGGCCTCTCTGGGCTGTGTGTCCGCTAATACAAATTCTCCACTAAGTGCTCTGCATGGAGAGGAGGATTCGTTTGTAGTGGGTTTTAGTCCCATGAGGACCTGTGGCCGATGGGTGGGAAGCCAGATATTTCATCAAGGAGTGAGGGTTTAATGGATTGTTAAGGCCCAGGGCACGGGAGAAGTTGGAGTGGGCCGCGCGGGACCAGTGTTGGGAGGGGAGCGTAGGGGTGGTGACAGCATCAATCCAGGTGCCCAGGATCTTGGCAGCATGGGCTTTGAAGTCAAGCAGGCCCATGCCACCATGATGATGAGGGCCAAACATGACCTCTAGCCGTACTGGTGGAAGGCAGCCTGACCAGAGCCATCCTTGCAGAAGGGCATACAAGGATTTGAAAAAGCTTGGTGAGAAGGGGATGGCGTGGGCTCCAAACCATACTTTGGAGAGGAGCATAGAGTTGGCTAAAACAACCCCGCCAGTAAGGGAAGTAGGGTGGGCTCTGAGGGAGGCGATGCGCTTTGTCACGTTGTCTAGAATATGACTTTTTATTACTGCTGAGGCATACCCGCCTGCCTCCACCCACACGCCCAGATGGCAGATCGGCCCTATGGTAGGGCGTGGCATGAAGGGGAGCACCAGTGGGGTGGTGTGGGGTGAGCTGGGAGGGCGAGCACGTGTGCGAGCAGATGGGCCAGGTTGGGCACTGGTCGCTGAGGCCCAGCAGGTTTGATACCGACCAAGGAGGATGATTTCGGTTTTGGAAGCGTTCAGCACAGCATTACTTACCCAGGAATACTCCTGGATGAGAGCTTTAAGTGCACGTGCGTCTTTATTATTAGACACCCCAAACACACAGTCAAATGCAAACGCCATCATCTTGACTGGGGCTTGGCCTGGCACATGGACCCCAGTGAGTTAGGCATTCACATTTCGAAGTAGTGGGTCAAGGCTGAAGTTGTATAAGAGTGGGCTAAGGGGGTCCCCTTGTCGCAAGCCCCTTTGAGGTCGGACTACTTCCATTAGGAAGCCAGGGCCACGCACTGCCATTGTTGCAGATTCCGTGAGCAGCATTACCCAGTTGATGAAGCGAGGGGTAAGCGGAATTGGTGGAGGCAGGCCCTGAGGTATTCCCAGTTTACTCTATCATAGACCTTCTGTTGATCCAAAAATACAAGTGCCCCAGAGGCTGTGGACTGGCATGCGTTAGCCACAGAGTGTACGTTGTCCCAAATCAACCTTCTGGGTATGAAACTGAATTGTTCTGGGGAGATGGTGGCAGATGCTACAATCCCTAAATGGTTAGCCATGATTTTTGTTAAAAAATTTTGTCTCATGTTAGTTAAAAAAATGGGGCGCCAGTTGGCTAAGTCTAGCTTGTCCCCTTTCTTGAAGAGTGTGATGGTGAAGGCCTCTTGTCCTCCTGGTAGGAGGCGCGTTTCCAGAAGGCTCTGGTTAAGTAAGGCAAGCAGCAGTGGGAATATATATTTGAAGTACTTCTTGCAGAATTCATATGGAATGCCATCTGGGCCTGGGCATTTCCAGTTTGGTGCACCGCAGATGCCTATCCATAGTTCATTTGGATTAATCAAATTCATTATTTCTGGGTATTGTAAATGGTGCAGATGTGGGTTTGGTCAAAAAATTCCGCCACTTCAGCTGGCTGAATTGGATCAGATTGGTATAACTTGGAGTAATACTTTTGTATTTTGATTGCCACTTCAGCTGGCGTATCCGCAATGGAATCATCCAATCTTCGCACCAGTGTGAAGGCCACGCTCTGGCATGGTGCGAAATTTTTTTAAAAAATATGCGGTGCACTTGTCACCCTCTGTAATGCATTTGGCCCAGTACTGAACACAAACCCAATGTTTGTGTTGCCTTTTGAGTGCGTTGAGGTGGGCGGCTGCTTCTGCCTACTTCCAGCCCCATGCAGGGCTGTATCCTGTAGCTGTGATGTTGGACTCCAGGTGTGCCAACTCTGCCAGAGTGCGCGAAATGACAGCTGATGTGGCTCATGAGTGTCGGGAGGAGAGGTGGCGAGAGTGGCGGATGGTATCCTCTTTGAAGGCTGCCCATGTGGAGATGGGGTCCGCGCAAAATGGTGCAACAAATTCTTTTGCCAAAGTTGCTGATTCCACCCAAGTGGAAAATCCTGGTGACGCAAGTTTGGGAGGGCGGAGTTTGCACCAATGTGGGGCCTTAGCCACTGTGACAGGTAGGTGGTAAATTATTAAGACCAGCCAGTGGTCGTAGAATTCAATTTTCGTTGTTTTGAAGTGGTAAATGTGAGGTTGGAATTTTGCTGGCGTAAGGATAAGGTCAATGTGGGTCATGGACCTTGATTGGCCATTGTGGACGTGGGGGCGCGTCATGTTTTCTAGCAGTGGGGCTTGCAGCGGCAGCGCATCTATTAACCCAAGGGTGGCCTTTAGAATGTGAAGTTCTATGTGACCCTGGGGCGTGTGAGGAGGAAGGCCAACAATCCGTGGGCGTGTTTAGCCAACAGTTCATGTCACCAACCATAAAAGGGTCTGGGGGTAATGGGAGGGATTTAACCAATGAGAAAAATTCCCGGCGCTCTTGTGCACAGGTTGGGGCATAGATGTTGATGATAGCATGTGCCACATCAGCCCATGAGAAAGTGACAACAAGGACTTAGCCATTGAGGAAGGATTCTGACAATAAAAATTTGAAAGAATTGTTTTTCTGAACTAGCACCCCACAGTGCTCTGACCAAAAGGATAGGGAAGGAAGGAGCATGGTTTTCCAAGCATCCTCGGAACCTTGCAGACAGTGGGACTCCTGGATGGCCAGGATGTCCACGGGTAAATTTTTTGTAAAAAACTCAGTTTCCTAGTCTAGGACAGCGAGGCCTTAATTCTGGCGATATTCAATGACCCTAAAGTGAAGGTTTCCCCCATTGTACCTTAGGTGTGAGGGGTGGGCACCCAGGCCCACTAGCCTCCTCTAGATCCCCATGGGCCTTCACAGCAGCGTGGGTGTTTGCAGCAACGCTATTGGTAGTTTTGTTGATTTTAGCAGAAAAGTCCACGTTGGCTTTTGCCTTCACTTTTTGTTTCCCTGACGTCAAACGATTTTTTTGCAGTGCAGATGAGTTTGGTGCACCAATGATTGGGTCAAAAAAAATTTCAGATAGGTTGAACCCCAAGTCAGTTTCAACCGGAGCTTGGTTGCAAAAATTGGGTGAGATTGAGTCACCTATTGGATCCTCAGATTGGGTGGCCCAATTGGCATGGGCTTCCCAGTCTGATTGGTTGATGGATTCCTGAGTTGCTTCCACCGCGAAGGTTTTGATGTCCTCCTGGCGTTGGGAGTGTGGGATAGTGGTGGTGACTTTGGCCGCTTCCTTGGCTGCAGCCCTGCGGGCCTGCTTGGCCTTCTTCTGCTCTCGCGGGGAAATAGGTTTTACCAGTAGGTAGCAGCCTTGTGCTCCCCACGGGAAAGCCTCTTTGGTGCTTGTGGTTGGTTCATAGTGCGCCTCTCCACTGGCTATGGCCGCCGAGGGGTGCTCTTAGAATGTGATGCCCTCCTTGGTGGGGCATGCATGTGCCTTATGGCTGAACGCGTCACAGTGGGTGCAGATGGGGGTGCACTGTCACGGTTACCTGGAAGGGGTGGTATGCCCTTCAATATTGATATATGTGGAGTGCGGGATCTGGGTTAGGTCCTTCATGATCTCCTCAGTTGGGGTCAGAACTGTGATGGCTTTGCCAGTGCACAGGTGTGGCATCAGCGTAAAGCGTTGCATCTCAAAAGATTGTATTTCGCCATAAACGGTGAGACCATCTTTCAGGTGCTGCTCCAAAATGGCACGTTTTACCATAGTAGGCAAAAAGTTAAACGTGAGGAAAATTTGTTAGATTTTGTCCATCTGGTGCATTTGGTTTTGATGACATGTTGCCCTTTGGGGGAGGTCGATCACTATGCGCACTGCAGCAGCTTTGTCTGCTGCCTCCTTGTTTTTTAAACTGAGGTCCAGTCAACTGCGTGACATGGAATGAGGTGTTATGTACACCGCAGTTGGGAAAAAAGTGTGCACATCCCACAAAATTTTCCCCATAAAGCTGTTTGTTGGATGTCCAGAAACACACGAACTCCGTATTCCACCAATGAGAGTGATTGGGAGTGCGGCGTATTAATGTACTGGTTGCATCGCGCTTGCCAAGTGAAGATTTCTGGGGAAATTGTGACCGCCAGTTTTTTATTTTTTTTCTATTCCGCCGGTTTCTCTGGGGCGTTTTCAATCGTTTGAGGCCGCAGGTCTACCACCTGCTCCTCTTACCTTACTTGCCCAACTGCTCCCTGACATGGGCGCAGACTAATCTCCTCTGTGGGATTATCAAACTAGAATCAGACTTGGATTGAATAAGTTGCAAAAGTGATTGCAATGAGAGAGAAAGTGATAAAATCAGTTACATTAACTTGTGCAGTAAAATGAAAAGTTTACATTTGGTGCTCACTACAGAGAGTAGTTTTTTTAACAAATAATTAGCATATTAGAGTTATCAGTAACATGTCTTATAAGAATAAACTCATGAAGCTGTGGAGTGAACTGAAAGCAAAGAATAAGAATATTTTGAATTTGGCGTCACAATCTGATCTGACTACCTGGGAAGAATGAGTCACAAAATCTAATGAAGGAATTGAGCAGGTTGCAAAGGGCAACAATTGTCTTTACATAAAAATTGCTTCTTTTGACAGTAAGAAGACTGAAGTAATCAAGAAATTCATGTTCCAGAAAGCTGCTTGGGAAGCAGACAAAGAATAGTTTTTTAGCTACAGACTTGTGTAATTCAAATACTAAAATAGTTATAAAATCTTTAAAGTCATATGTACAACTGTTCCCAGTTTGTTGCTGATGTAGCCAATAATAATGTAGATGAGAAAAGTTCATTTGGGAAATAACATTCCCCAAGAAATATTCTTAGAGCTTTTGCAGCTCTTTTGGAGATGTCTTCTGAGAATAGCCTCATAGTCAGTAGGGTAATTGGTTGAGTACCTCATGTGGCAGTAGTGACTGAAGAATTTTAGAATACTTTAAGCTACATATTTTTCACTGGGATAACGTCCCAGACTTTTTCTGCCGTTTTAGATGATAATGTTAGGATATGACAACAATAAGAAAGTTGTGAGCGTCATAAATGTTTGACACTGATTGTCAAATCTGGTGTTGTCTACCTAAATGAGGAATATTTGGTCTTATGAAGATGCAAAGGAGGCGATATATTGAAATAACACAGCCCTTAATAGATGGCTAGCTGCAAACAGGAGCTCATGAGTATGAATTTTAGGTCAGATGAGACCTTAGCCGCTTTTGCTGACAATTTTATTAAGAATCTAAAAACTTAGCAGGCTCAAAAATTCTATGAAAATTTGATTCTTATATTGTCATTCAGACGGATCTTAGGACTTATAGAGACCTGCACCAAGCCATGGTTTCTTCGCTAGCAACCAAGACTTCTACTTTGCAAATGCAGAGTATCTTAAGATGTAGGAATAATGTTTGAGGTGACTAACCAAAAGCTATAAACCCATTCCTTCCAAGAAAAACCAAAACACTAGGAAAATCTTTAAACAAAATAAAAAATCTTCAGAACCAGGTACCATTGGGAAAACCCCCAAAGGTCCAAAATGGATGGACAAATCCCAGAACCACTGTCATAAATGTGGATTAGATGGGCACTTTGACGCTCAATGTTGGATCAAGAAGTCCAAAGAAAAAGTAAATCTAATTCAGGCCCACAAGAAGGAAACTTGTAGGATTTGCAAAAACAAAAGCAGTATAGATAAGGAACAATCTAGTACTGCAACCAATCATGTTGTAATTGGCGCTTAGACATCAAACTACAACCCCACAGGTCAGTACTTTTTGCAATAACTAAGGGATAATGTAAGGAGACAGTAGCTTTTAAAGACAGAAGATAGCTAATTATCATCATAGGTTTTTATTAGATAGCTAAAAACTAGCTAGGTGAAAAGAAATATTCCCTTAATTATATATTCCCATCGTAGTAAACAACACGGTAGATTATCAAACAACTCATAGTTATTCTGGAAAATGGTAGACATTATTATCTTGGGTTTTTGGGGACAAAACCTTTGACAATTGTTTTATGGAATCAGGGCAATGAAGAAAATATAATAACAAAAAAGGGAGTCAATTTATGACGCTGGAAAGCATTGTAGATTAATAGTCAGTGATTTGGGGATATTGCTTGCTGGGTGGTAAGGATTAGACCCTCAGTAGCTATTCAGCTACATATATAAATGTGGATGCGTGTGCAAGACAATCCACCATAACTTAATTTGGCCAAATAACATCATAATCAACTCAACCCACCATAAATTTAATTCAATAGATTGTTATCAGCATTAAGGCCTGGAGATTTAAAACCTTAGTCTAAAATACATAGTTCAATAAGTTAAATAATGAAATGGTTGGTCAGACCAAATTGCAACGCTTCCCCCACTTGACCAAACATTCCAGTAAATGATTGAATGAGGCTAGATGAAAATTAAAAAGAAGGGGTCACTATATTAGACAGCATATAAACATAAGCAATTTTTTTATGCTTCTGAATAAGCACAGGGTAATAATAGGCGTTCTCCAATGACACCTTAAATTCTCTCTGGTGCGGATAAATGGCACCAGAGGCAACAGTGGGATCCTTTTGGATTGGCGGATTGGTAGAAGAATTTAACATACAATCCTTCAGGAATTTTTGTAATGATATCTGTTCCAGTGAGGGTTTGGTGCTCTGGTTTGATAGTACTTTTGTCAACACAAAGTGGGATAGCGTTGGACTTCAAAATCCCCTGAGGCGAATTTAGAGCATGTTGACCGCCTTTTTGCTAGCTAATAAAGATAAATCCCTCACTAGACTAAATTTTCACAATTAAGTAAGGTTGAGAGTTGAAATCAAGATGGGCAGTATATTTGACCTCTGACAGCTCTGAAAGCCGCGTAAGCACTGTATGCATGTTGTCACTTAGTCTACAATTTAACGCTGACAAAGAAACTGCCATTTCCTCATATGACACTGGCAACTCAATCTTGGCGGGACAATCAAGCGCTTACTAACTGTGCCCGCCAGTCCCAGTTCATTATTGAAGGATTCTTAGTTATAATAAAGGGACACATGTTGTCCCCATACCTCCAGAGTATTGTCCTTCAAAATTGGCTTTAGCCCATGTTTTCTCATAAAAGAGGCATTTATAAGTAGCTCATAATTGTTATGAGGTAAAATGATGGTGGGAGCTGACAACACTTTGGTGCCAAACCCTAGCGGCAAGGACCTATATACTCCCAGAGAGGTAGTAGTGTTAGGTCCTGTGGTGCATAAAATTTTTAACGGTCAATATTATGTTAATCTCTATTTTTCACTAGTTTTGAATTAACTTATGTTGATGAGAGGCTCTTCTGCTCACGATGGCTTAAACTGGCACATTGTATATGATAATATCAATTTAAGGGGCCCCCAGCGTAATTATCTGGAACATTGAGTGTTGGATAAGGAGTATCTGTTTGACTAAAATAATTAAATAGATAAATATTTGCCTCAAACTGTGGAGCTTTAGAAAACTTGGGGTTATATTATAATGGTACTTTTTCTTGATGTTTGTGTTCCGTTATGGTTAGGTCATTAACTGAGATTATTAAATTTTTGGCAGATGTAGAATATCCCAGTTCTACTCCACCAGAGCTTTTCCTAATTCTTATCAGTGGTAGTGGTCATTTAATAAAACTTACTTTTTTGGAGGGCTTGGTATTAGGGGCACCAAAAGTAAGGGCGCAGCACCAGAGGTAATTTACCATTTATAAAAATGGTAGTATCAGAATTTAGAACGGGTAACATAGCCTGATATATTTCTTTGTGAGGCTCACAGGTGTGGCGGAAAGCGATCTGAGCATCATAATGACTCAGAATCTTGGCCTCATACAATACTTGAGCCTTATAATAAAAGTAATCAGCAAAGGTCAAAGCTTCTTTTCCTGGTTTAAAGTTAATAGCCAGAAAGGTCTTTTTTGGCCTATCATCAAAACTGTCCTGCCAAACTCATCAATGATAATGATTTTGGACTAAGCTAAGACATGCCAACTTGCATTATTTTTGTCAGTACCAACTTCTGTCTATAAGATTCATCAAATTCATCAGCGTAGCCAATTTGTTATGGTCATTGATATAACCCATCATGATTTCAAATAAATGTATGAAGGTATGAATATCCATGCTTATCAAATTTGAGCAAGTTGATGGGGTTAACTGAGGAGAAGACTCCATAGTGACTTAGATGTAAGAGTTAAAAGAGGCGGTGGTTACCGCAGCAGGTCTGGCAGTAGCAGTTATAGGGTCATAATTGCTAATACGTGGGGCCTAATAGCCCCAAGTTCCTCCATATGATCATCAAATTAGAAGCTGACAAATTAACATAGCACGTGCTTGTCTACGCTTATGAGGGGCACAAATAAGCTCTTGGCAAATTTGCTTCAACAATATAGTAATGTATTACCATTCTACCAATTATTTTTGTTTGACCTTCTCCTGTTTCTGGATAGCTAAGCCCAACTGAAATTTAGTCCTTTTATTTCCTGTCGCCTTAGATTGAACTAGGAAATTCAAAGTTTTCATCTCCTGCTAAATTTTAGGATAGCAGTAATTGTTCTCCAGCTGGGGTACCTTGAAATAAGCTTCAGAAAAATGGGCCATAATGCTAGAACTTGATGGGCTCTCCCAATAATTAGGCTCTTCATACGGTATATATGGCGGATCGCCTAAACAGTTATCACTAGAGTATGACATTTTATGGGGTTTTAATAGAAGACATGATACCAAAAGTGGTCCCTGTAGTGAGCACCAGGTGTTGTAATTGGCGCTTATGTGTCAAACTACAACTGCATAATTCAGTATTTTTTAATAAACTAAAAGAAAATTTATGGAGACAGTAGCTTAAAAGACAGAAGATAACAAAATTATCATCAAAGTTTTTTATTAGACATCTAAAAACTAGCTATAATAAAAGAACTATCTCCTTAATTTACTATTCCTATCATAATAAACTACATGGTAGAGTACCAAGTAGTGCATTGCTATTCTGGAAAATGGTAGAAATCATTGGCTTGGATTTTTTGGGGACAAAACATTTGATGATTGTTTTACACTTGTGATGAACGGGGTCTCTCCACATTGCCACAAAGCAGTTGGGCAAGAGGGCCCATTTGAGGTTCCATAGGCAAGAGAGGGCCGCTGTGGTTAAGTCCCTCGTTTGTTGGCTTGTTGGGGCGGTTTAGATATCCCTGGAACACTGTGAGGATGATGCTCACGCTAAGGAGGGCAGTTTGACCCCCAGATAGAGCATACAGAGAGGTGACAGCTCTGTTGAAATCTGAGGAATGGTCCATTTGCTTCACTCAAAATCCCTGGTTTTCCTTCAAAATCTCAATAAATGATTTTAAAATCTCAAAATTTTATTTTCGGTTATTAAGGTTTTTATTTAATATAATAGAAGATGAAGTTGTCTTAAACATCTTCACTTGGTTGGTTTTTATATTATGGAATGGAGGATATGGGGAAATTGGACCCCGCGGAGTCTGTGGGCGGCGGGCTATTTGTGGGTCTAAATCAAGAATCTCAGCCTCCGATATTCCTGTCTTGCCCATTCTAGACCATTCGTTGAGTACCCATGGCATTACAGAAAATTTTTCACATTTTTTTGTTCGTTAAGGATGAATAAGAGCTCGTCTTGACCTTATCACCAAAATTCCCATTTTTTGGAATAATTTAGCCTGGCAGCCCCTGATTTGCTGGGCTGCCCTTCACCATGGCTCTCAATACTTTCAACAAGTGGTGGATCCAGATTGGCAGCTCCTGATTCACTGAGCTGCCCAATTCCGTTGTTTCCTCTTTTGGTGTTATTTGGATTGGCGGCTCCTGATTTGCTGAGCTACCTGATTCCATGATTCTTGCCACTTCTGTTTTTGGCATAATTTGGCTTGGCAGCCCCTTATTCGCTGGGATGCTCTTTGCCTTTGCCACTCTCTATGCATAGGTCCTCGGAATTCAGGTTGGTGGCCTCTGATTGGCCCAGTTGACATTTACATCAACCTTTACCACCTTTGACTTGAGGTTTTGTCAATTTTGCATCATCTGATTTGACAGAATGCCATTTTTGAGGGTCATTGCCCTCGAGTCCTACATTTTTATTTATATTGTGTATGATACTATTAGCTGCAAACCCCATCTTAGGGGGGTTGGGGCTATGTGGCGGTCAGGAAGTGCCTTGACTGTCACAACACTGGCAGGGAAAGAAGAAATTACAATAATAAAGGGAGTCAATTTACAATGCTGGAAAGCCATGTAAACTATTATTCTGTGGCTCAGGGGATATTGCCAGTGGGGTGATAAGAATTCAACTCTCAGTAGCTATTTTGCTACATATAAAAATGTGGCGCATGGGCAAGTCAATCCGCCAAAACTTAATTTAATGGATTGACATCAGCTTCAAGGCAATCTTCCAGAAATTAATTCCACGAATTGTTATTAGTTTCAAGGCCTGAAGAATTATATCTTAGTCTAAATACAGAGTTGAATAAAACAAAATTAATGAAGTGGTTGGGCATACCATATTGCAACACATGTTCCACCTGATATTCTTAAGAATTTTTAGCATAACAGATATATTGACTGTGACCAATGTTTGAAATAAACTCAAATCTGTAAACTAGTGGAGAGTTAATAAATGAAAAGATGGGGCAAAATATACTAGTTTACTGGGTTAGAAAGTGTCAATATGTAAGATGTGTGGGGACGTAATGCCAGGGGGACCTCCATGGCACTGTACAATCATAATTTTTTAAATCCTTCCAGTTTGACTGCCTGTTAGGCGCCCTTGTTGTTCTGCATTGTTTTATTGACCACAATGGTGGTGTTCACGCCCCTTGAGGTTTGGGAAGTGAGGATGAAATTCCTGAAGGCATCTCCATTAGTTCTCATGCATGTAATGCTTCTTGATCAAATCTTATACTAGTGCCTTCAAGGACAGGTTTCACTTGTGCTGGCTTAAGAGTCAACTAGTTGAGGCTCAATTCAGGAGTAGGGATTTTGACTCACTCATCATCTCAAATACTGACAAAGATGATTTGATAATTTCTGATTTTTCATAAATGAAGATACACCTGATCTGCTTTGTTGGGATTTGCCATAAAATGGTTGAAGCCTCTATTTTGGGGTTATATATTATCTATAATCAATTATGTTTCTGACTTGTTCTCTCATTTGCTCAAGTTGAGCTATTTCGGTTATTTAGTTTATAAGTAATTTCTTACTTATGCTCTTCGTTTACTTAAATTGAGCTATTTAGATGAGCAACCATTCCTGATACTATTGGGGACTGATCCTGATAACATTTGAGTTTACCAATTTACCACTGATTGATGCCAAGGAGATATTGATAGTAATAGTAAATATTTATTGAGGAGTGGATAGCATAGCGGAGTGGTTTCTACTCCACTCTGTGTCAGGTTTTGATTGGAACAAGTTTTTAACCAGTACAGGCTAAAAAACTTGTCGTGATATATAAGTCCCAAGGTTGACTTGCCTCATTTACTTTATAGTAAATATTTAGTTTTACTGTTAATCAATGCCAATGATAAATCAACTGCTGTTGCTGAAATTGATACCAAGGATTTTCAATAGGCAAGGAGTCTGATCGCCATTTGTCACCTAGTAATTTATCTACCTCCAGCTTAAACTGGATCTTTTATTTAATCTCTACTCTTCCCTAGTACCTTATAAAGTACGCCATTTTATTTCAATAAACCTATCGCTTCTCTTAAACCTTATCAAGTTGTAGTATAGCTTTGTTGTTAGCCAAGTTAAAGACTAACCCTCAGGTTTGTCCCACCGACTACTTTTGGAAACCTGAATCCTGCAGGGTCAGTTGGAGCTTTTCCCAGATGACGTGATGGAATTGTTTCCAGTTGGAGCTTTCCCAGATGGCCCAACATGCTCTATCAGGCTGTAAATTTGGATGTAAATAAGATTACTAGAGAAAATGCAAGGAGTATCAATTCTGAGATGCTGAAAGTGATCACTAGGCCTTATGCTTGTCAGCTAATGGAAAAGGTTAGAAACGCTGAGAACAATGAAGAATTGCTAAGACAAAGCTCAACAATGTTAACGTTTCCATTTTCCATTAGTTCTATCAAATAATCCTTTTCTGATCTGTTTTTTAATAAATCCATACTTTAGACTTGGCGTATGATGCCACAATTTACTAACTAAACACTTTATTATTACTCTGAGTGTACATATCCAGATATTCTATATAATCAATTAAAAGTAAAAGCTATGTTTGTTAGTGGGCACATAATGGTATTTTTGATAAATGGTAATACAAATGAAGATCTCTCCGGATTATGAACACAGGAAAAGATATGGGACAGTTGGTCCAACTACTACAATTTCCTGTGGATCATATTGTCAGGTTTCCAGCCCAACCATAAAGGTTGGTTGATACAATTGTTGGGGACCAAACCCTGAACAAAAGTTTGATTAACTCTGATATTAGGATTCAAACCCAATCCAAAGGGTTGATTGATACCTCCATCAGTGATTATCCCCAATCTAATAATTTGGACACTCCTAAAGTTGGAAGCTAAACTTGATGAAGACAATTGTATGTTATTTCTATGACCAAGTAACAAGATTCTGTAGAAACCCCAAATAACAAATTGGTATAGATCTTAGCTTGAAAACACCTGTGATTTTCCTTGAGGGTTATTACCTGCTTTCCCCTGAATTAATTTTATAGTAATCTAGGTTTTTTGCAGCACTCTAAGTTGTTACTATCATTTTATAAAACTTCAAGGATTTTACTAATTAAGGAGCATTTCCTTTAATTGTCAGTTAGTTTACAAAGGATACAATAATCCTTATCTGGTGGCTTCAGTTACCCTAAGCTTTTTTAGACTCAAAGTTTTTCCAGGCATCCCAACACATATAGTGGATTGCCTCTTCAGTTTGGATTGCTGGTAATATCTGCGCCATCCATATTATTGGAAAATCAAAATTATGACATCCTCATCAGAACTAAAATTTATGAGAGAATATGGTGTCAAATGTTATTTTGACAAAAACATCTTAGCTATTTTGGGGCAAACATTGCCTTTGGTATAGCACCAAAAAGGGAAAGCTCTTTTGGTGAGGAAGAACAACTTTGTAAATCTAATTTATTATGATGGTATAATTCCAAAAAAATGCAAGTTAGTTGGGAGGAAAGTCCAGGAGATGTCAACGCATACCAATGAAAGTTGTGTACTACCACTGAGAAAAACAATGTCATCTATAATTCCACCATGAATTTAAATAGTAGTTAAACACAATGTTAACTTGTAAATTTAGAACAATTATATGTAGATATCATTGCCCAGGGAAGATTTTAAGATTAAAAGCTTGAGTAGCTCTGGGGATTCTAATTCTATGACATGGAAAAATTTGAATTTATTGGCCAATATGAGTGAAACTCTGGTTTAAAGTGGCAATAACCAAATCATTGCATTTACTCATTAAATCAAGATTGCTGAAATTAGAGAATTTCTCAAAATTTTGGGATGGAATCTGAAAGGGGATTTTTGCGGATGCTGCCAGAAATATCCATGTACTAGTGGACCAAGAGCAGCTTGCTGTGTTATCAGAAAATCACCAAGAGGAAGTACCAGATTATGAAAAATTTGGTTGATATTTTCTCAGGACAATTACAAAGTTGTATAAGCAAAAAAATGTGACTCATAAGGTCAATACTGAAGAATCTCAGCTGATATTAATGATTCCAATCCATTAACCAAGATGCTGAGGCAGTAGTTATTAAAGAAAACGATAAGTTGTTTGACTATGGGTTCCTCATTCCTTTCTTGAGTCCATGGGATAGTCTGATCCTAATATCAAAAAGGATAGGTCCAATTGAGTGGTGATTAATTATTGCTGACTAAAAAAAATTAAGAAGGATCTATATCCCTTAAAATGATAGATGATGCATCTGGTAATTTATATGAAGTAAAATTTTTTTCAGATATGGATTTGATCTCAGGTTTCTGCAGATAAACTTTCCAAAAGAAGATCAGTATAAGTGTGATTTTCACCGCACAAGGGCTATATCAGAAAATTAGAATGCCACAAGGAATATATAATGTGCCAGCTACCTTTTAATTTTTAAAAAAAGTTGACTTTTTAAATTTTTATTTGAGGTGGGCCAACCTGAGGACAATACTGCACCAATGAAGGGAAGTGAAGAAAATGGTAAAGTTTATAAAACCTGGAAAACCTCCATGCACAGTGTATGATAGGTCAGGAATTCCATGGACCGCCCTTGTTATTTGCTATCTTGGTTTGTGGCATTGGTGCACAAAACCAACACAGTCATAATCGTCCCTTATGCAAAGTCCATCTACCAGGATTGAACTCAGGGAGGCAGTTGTAAAGAGTCCATACTCTACCATTGGGGTATCCTCCCCTCGCCAGCTACCTTCTAAAGGGCTATAAATTCCATGTTAAGTGATTTGAAGTTGTCCTGAATCTCAATAATTTTGGAAAATATCAAATTTTTAGTTTGAATTCACCAATCTTTCTAAACATTAGGAGGAAATGTTTAAATGCTTAGTGGCAGCTAATTTGAAAACTAAGCCAAAAAAATGCATTTTTTAATAAAGAGCTTGAATATCTGAGGTTTGTGATAAACTCTAATGGATTACAACCACAACACCATGAGATATTGGCTATCATGTGGATGTCAACCTCAAAGAGTTTTCAGGATATACAAGTCTTTTTTAGATATGGCTGGTTATTACCACCAATTTATCAAAAACTTTGCAAATATTGCTGAACCATTATTCCATCTTTTGAAAGATCCATAAAAGGATTTGTATGGAATGAGAGGCACAAGGATTGTTTAATGAGCTAAAAATGTATCTGATGTTCAGTTCCATTATAAAGTATCCATATTTAATCAGACTTATATTTAATTCAGTTGGATGCCTCGCTAATGGCAATCAGTGCTATCTTAAGCCAAGTTGATGATTCTGGGGATGAGCATCTTGTGGCTTATGTATTCAGAAATTAACGCCAGCTAAAAGAAACTACACTGAAATTGTAAGGGTCTTGGCTCCAGCTATTAAGCTGAATAGGGCCATGCACCCCTTTAGAACCAAAAACAAGGTTCAAACCTAGGGCCCTGCCTCTCGCCAAAATCTCTGACCTAGGTCATACCCTTGATGTTAGATGGGCGGCTGCCACTCTTCCCTGTTTGCCACATGCCACTCCCACACTAATACCCCCACCCCAACCCAAACTCATCATAGTGTCAGAATCTGCAATCTTTCATTTGAAAAATTAAACAACTATGTGAATACTTTAGGAGAATCCACAAGCCCTACATCAAAGTCCCCATTCTTTGCCCCAACTGGTAATTTAACCTTAAGTCAATCTGAAAGGGGAAAACTTACCTAGAAATCAAATTTGACTAAAAAGTCGAAAAAAAGGGTCTAAAATGGGGATCAAACCTGACATCCTACTATACAATAAAAAGTAGAGTTTGAAAATTGTGAAATCAGGATTCATCCCAAGAATAGCTTGTAAACCTTGGTTGATACTATCAATGTAAAATTTGGGATCAAATCCATTAATTAACAAATTAGAAATCAGGAAATCATCCTCCCCTATCATGATTCAGCTTAGCAGATCTCTCTCTCCCTTTTCACCATAAGACCAAGCACCCTGCTAATGGTAGGGTGTTGGGTTATTCTTGTTTTTAACATTCCCACTAAGTCTAAATAATAAATAATAAAACACATCCTTTTTATTCTAATAATTAAAGCGACATGTGGGCAACAATTCCCTGGGTTGAAGCCTTTCTAACGCTCCCTCCATTGCGCCCACCTAGAGCATTATGAACCAGCTGTTTTGTGGACCGTGGCTGCCCTCGTGTGTTTTTGGTGTACCCACAAAGGAAGCCAGGTCTTCCCCTTTCACGCTGGGTATCTAACAATGATGGAATGCAAATGCCTTGTGGTGATATATGAATGTAAACAATTTTCTATGTACATTCATGGGATGCACTTTAAGATCATGACTGCTCATTTGTTTCTATGCTGGTTTCATAATATTAAGGAACCAGAGGGGAGATTGGCATGATGAGCTTTGAAATTACAAGCCTATAATTTCAATATTGTTTGTAGGGTAGGAGACAGCCATCAGAATGCTGATGGATCATCAGTAATACATGTTGCTCATGTCATGTAATATCAAATAGATTAATTATTCCAACAAATGATCAAAAGAAATATAGGGGTTGAACTCCAGGAGATTCAGAACGCACTGGAAAATCTATAGAATATTTGAATCTAAAGAATGGACAACCTTAAAAATTGATAGGTGGAAAGAAACATTTATTTTCTAACCCATCCAAACATTTGTTTATTATTCAAGATGCATGCAAAGTTGTAGGACATGGTAGTCTGAAAAAAAACGCTATCACATTCATTAGTATTATTACTGGGAATCACTAAACTACAATGTGGCAAACTAATTAGCCTTTTGGGTGGAATGTCAACTCCAAAAGCCTCAAAAGACTGTAATGGAATACTGGCTAGTTCACCCTAGGTTCACATGACACATGTTATTTATTAATGTGATGGGTCCGTTGAGTGTCAGTAATGGGGGATTAAAGTACATATTAGTTGCAATATACCATCTGACCAGATGGGTCAAAACCGAAAGCCCTGAGTCAGGTATACGCAAAAAGTGCCACAAAATTTATCCTGGGCTAAGTAGTATACCTGCATGGATGTCTGAGAATGCTACTCAGTGACAACGGAACCAATTTCACCTCATATCTGATACCAAGACTAAATGAACTAATGAGGGTAAGAGTAGTGGTATACTTTCCATACTGATTGGAAATGAATGAAATTTTAGAAAGAATAAATGGTACCCTAGAAGCAACACTAAAGAAATTGGTAGCAAAAAACATCCACTTGGGGATCTTACTTAGTCTCATTAACCTTTGCATATAATTTCAGGCATTATACAGCCACAGGAAAAACGCCATATAAACTTTTATATGGACAAAGAGCTTCTTTGCCACCTTTTTTATTCATTATTAGAAACAACCTTGAGGATGAGTATAAAGCAATATTTAACCCAACAAGCCAATTTTATAATTGAATTAGACTCTCAAGCATTTGATATGACATTAAAGAAAAAGGTTAAAGAAAAAAACAAGACGATTATAATTGACCAGCGTCTAAGGAATACCATGTTGGTGATAGGGTAGCCTATTGTGATACCCATGGATTTGGATGATAATTAATTTTACTCTATGGTTGGGCCCATTAAAGTTTATTACCAAATTGGCGATGGAAGCCTATGTGATCAAAAACACGTCAATGGTTGTGTCTTGAATAAGGCCCATAGTAGATACTTAATTTATTGTATCTAAGAAAAATGAATTATTTTTATGATATTATAAAACCATATAAATATTGTGGAATTATATTCCTCTTGAAAAAATAGAAGATAGATATATATGTTTGTCTTAATTCTTCTGTTACCTCATTTCTTGAGGAGTGTTCTCATTTACAATGCATTGGGGGAGGGGGATGCACTACTATGGTAGTGAAAATAGTATCAAAGAACAAGTGAGTATAAACGTTTTTCAGGACCAGTTCTCATTGTAAAAAAGTCCGTTTTCATGAGTCAAAAAGGAAAAGTCATGAGTGCCACACTTTTGAAAATTGTGATATCTCTGATTGAGGGAGAAAATAGGCATTCAGGAATTTAGAATCAGAGAGTAATCTTAGTAATCCTGGTATGGCATGTAGTTATGTAAACTGTTCTTGTAAGAGATGGCAGTGAACATGAGAAGGAAGGAGGATGATGAACTGTGCTGCCAAATATGGCCATAAAGATTAGCATTGAGCAATGGGAAAGATCTAGCTCTGCTGAAGCAGTAGAATTCTATTGACTTAAAAAGTGATGTCCAAATACAAATTTTAACAGTAATGGCTTATTTGAGCCACGGAATGAAGCAGCATCTGACTATGAAACACCATCTTTGGTGGATAATTAGCCAAGCTGGGATGTGTTGGGATTTTTGGAATGCCTACATTTATCAGGTGGGACAGGTTTTTAATGACTATCGGTATTCTTCCACTTTGGTTTGCTTTCTATAAGGTGACCTTAAGGGGTGTTGGAGTTATTAATGTTTGGTAGCTATTGTTAAGGGATGCTCTTATATAAAACATCAGTTTGGTCTATTTATGTATTTGATTATGAGCCCTAAATAAATTTCATGTCAGGGATGATTCCTGATAATGTTTTAAATAGTCCAATTGTTGGTTCAATTATTAACAATTAGACTTTCTTATTAAGATTGATCAGTATTTGTCACCAATCATTATGGTTATTTCAGATTTACTGAAGAGTTGACAAAGATCTTTGTGGCAGTAACTTGCAGGTTATCCTGATTAAATTATCCTGCTTTAATATGGTAAATTATCCCATTACATAAGCAGGCTGCTAGGGTGTAAAAGACAATCTGTTGGTTTGGATAAAGGCATTTAGACACGTTATTTTGGAATCAAACCCATGGAGGGTCGTAATTTAGTTGGTGTTGGATACTGACTAAGTGGATGAAGTGTTCATCATTTTGTTATGCCCCTTTGGGTTAATTTTATTGGTAAGGAATGCCATTTTTATTGAGTGTCAAATGAAGAGTTGAGCTCTGAACTTCAATATCTAAACTCCTTGTTTTATTAGATAAAGACAGAAAATTCAAGAAGGCAATTCACTTAAAATTTAGGTAGTAATACAATTTATATATTGTTCTCTTGTGTAAGAGTTGGAGTGATAGTTTCCCTTATCTTAATTGTCCTCAAGTTAAAAGAAGTAATTTTGTCAGTACCCGCCTTTAGTAGAATATCTAATTGAAAATAAGATGACTTGTCAAGAAGAAGATTATCTAGATATTTGTCTTAATACAATTATCACTCTCCTTTATTCTTAAGAAATCAGTTACATGAACCTGTGCATTAAACCAAAAAGTTTACAATAGTGGCAGGTATTAGCTTCAAAAATGACCTTCAAGGATTCAGAGAGATTCTTGGCTCCTACCAATAGGCATCAAATGTGAAAAATATTGAGAAAACTGCTGTGGTCAAGATTAGCACCCCAAAATTCAGCTCAACCTCCAGCCTAACTCCCTTATGTCCCAAGGAGATATTCTGATATTTGGAGATCTTATTCAAAAAGGACCTGGCGGTCTAGGAGATGGAACAAGCAGTGCTTACCAGAATGTTGGACCACATGCCTACTCAAAATATTCACACTTTAATTTTAAAGTAAAAGTGCAAGAAATCAATGTCTTCATCCTTTTGAAGCTCTTGTATGTAGCTCAATGTGCTGCCAATGAGCCAAATGCTAGTGCACAAGACAAAGTTGATTATATGAACATTCCTTTGGTACAGATCAAAAAGTGTTGCTAATCACCCTCAAAACTCTGTTCAAGCCCAATTGAGAAGGAAGTATGGGCTAATCAACTACAAAACACATGCCAGAAGATATGGTCCAGATCATTTATCCATATGATTCAGATACCTATGTGCCGCCCAGATCTTGCATGAGGCATCAACTGGGCTCAATCCATGAAATACCTATACCTGACTCATTGCACTCCCTATGATAATAGATGGTAACCTACTCAAATCTGCCCACTTAAAGCTTAAGAGCCCTAGTTACTAGCTATGCAACTGGGCAGTTTGGCTGTGCAGTTGTTTATAGATTATATTGCAGGATGTCACTAAAATTTGACAAGATATCAATTTCTGAAATTTACCAAAAACATGGCTATGATGTGGGAGGAGCAAATTGAATTAGAAACAAATCTGCTGACAAGGCAATATCTTTTTTATAAACAATCTATTAAAAATTGGGAAGCTACCTCTGAAACCACCATCAAACTTTCCAACTTGACCATTGATCTTTAACAACTGGGTGAAAGAGGGTCACAATAACAACTACAACCTCAGTGAATTGGTATTAGTCCTTGATTTCAAACTGTTTACCTCCAACTAGTGCTTTATCACCTGGCAGATTTTACACTGGGCCTTAAGACTGACAAGCACTGTGGCTTGTATTGCCTTTTAAGGACTTCCCATTGTACACCAAAAGCAAAGAAGATATTGGTCAGCGATAATTTTATATGCTATATTCAAAAAATACTGGTCTATGAAGAGGCTATTACTATTTGGTAAAAAGTCACTGCCAGATTTACACCTCACTAAAGAACTATTCTTTAGAAACACTGCAACATCAGCTAAGCCATACATAAGCCTTCTTTTATAAATATTTTATATGGGAAGTATACTTAAAAATTTTGGCTAAGAAATTTAGCTATGAGCACCTTTGTTTCAAAGGTGGGTCTAGGAAATTAGAATTTTTCAACAAGCTTACATAGATCACCAAGTTCTCACACCTTATCCTGGGGTGCATTAAAGCCTCACATCTAGATTTGACCACAATTACCTTGCAAATGCAATGAGATTTCCTTCAGACTTAAGCTTCAATATTTATGTAAGCCCAATGATGCTAGAACTGTGTCTAACGATGGCAATTGCCAACCAGGTTGGTTGGAAATTGTAAAAAGAGTTTCTATAACTCTCCAAGGAAAGACTATTCCTAAAATCAATGCATATGCACCTGCTACAGCGCTCATAACTGAGTCATTATGAAATAAATCCAATATACCTCCATAAGGAGGTATAACACAGGCCCAACAAAATGGAACATAAGGTATAAATATCAAGATATAAGCAAAGTCCCTTTATTGAGGAGTTGACCAACAGAAAGACTGGTCAGGGTGATGCTAGTTTAAGGGAAAATCGAGAATATAAGCCTTAATTTAATCAAAAGGCTTTGAAACGATTCTAGCTAAAAAATGAGGCCCCCAATCCTAGTAGTCTAATACATTGAGTAAGCACAAACTCAATACTTCTTTACCAACTAATCCACCATCCTTATTAACTCTATGTCTTATAAACAAATGAAATCCATATTCAAAACTAAATTTAATGAACCATCTTATTTAACCTATAATGGGTGTCAGAATTCGAGATAACAAATGAACCATATTCCCCACTTCCAGATCAGGCCGTGTTGAATTGGTCGTTGAACCTAACCAAGCTAAACTAATTTCAGGATACTCCTCCCCTATTCCTGAGTCACATGGGGTGGCGTTTCCACCCATTTGGTCAGGTGAGCGACACAATCCATTGAGAATACCCAAAAAGGAGGCCATTCCAGAAGATCAGTAAAGATTCTGAATGGATGAAGCCCCAATGATCCTGGAGGCACCGAGTCCCAACACACCCTATAAGTATTGAAACCTTTTGACTTAATAAAGTATTCAGTATTCTAACCCATTTTTCCATTTTCTTCTTGGTGCTCTTTCCAACTTTTCCATCTTTGAGCCACCTATGAACCTTAACGCTAGTCCAGAGAACTGTAGCGCCTACAAAAGTGGTGCTCACTACAGGGGCTTCAAGCTGTCCTGAGTGAAGACGTCTATCACAAAAATGGAAAATACTAGCAGCCCTGAAGACCAATTGACTGTTCAATTGAGAAGCATTACTTGATGGGTTAGTACCTCACAATACGCAACGCCACCCTCACAGCCAGAGAGGCTAGAATTTTGGGCCTCCTTCCAAATCTCGCTGCCCTCCCTTTATGGGAGCCAATACCAACTCCAGTACAAAAACCTCAATGATGTCATCCAACAACTTATAAACGGCATCTACTCCATGGGCACCCACTCCAGCTGCTCCCATGCCTCTTCTGTACCTTCTATCATGTGGGACCTCAATGCCTCGGCTGTACTGCCAGCAGGGGAACTTGCCCTGGGGATTGATCGCTACCTTCATAACTTTGTCCACCCAGCTATCCATCACCTACTTCAGCTAGTCGGGTTACACCATCAGGAGGTCTCCAGGCAACTGGGACTTACCCAGATTTACACTCATACATCATCAACTTCTACAATTCCACCTCTTACTTTGTGCATGACAACCATGAAGCCATTATTGATAATCAGCAATCGATCAAATGAGATCCAGGATCAAATAGTAGTATTAGACATTGGAATCTCTGGCTACCTCAAGGAGAAGTTTCATCAAAACGCTCAGCTACTTGAGGCAACCTGAAATCAGCATCTCTTCCAAGTCAAAGAACTGGTACAATCCCTGCAACAGCACTACTGAGAGCTGGCCTCTTATGACTACCCCTCCATGAGTGCAGTGCCAGAAGGACCTAGGGGCCTGAAGGCCCCAAGGGCGTCAAGGGCCAGCTGGACCTGAAGGAACCCATGGACCTCAAGGGCCCCAGGCCCTTCAACCTCTGGCAAACCTGAAGACCCCTGGAAAAGGGATGTGATAACAGCCCTGGCTGCCCTACGTGATCAAATTCAAAATGTGGCGCTGGGGTGCAAACTCCAATCTGATGGAGTCCCCCTCGACCCCAGGGTCTCTATCAAGGCATTGTCAGATGAGATGGATAACCTCAGTGCCTTCACTAAGCTTACAGATGCTCATATCTCCCAGCTTGAACAAACTTGTCAAGGGTTCAAAACCCAGTTGACCACCCTCAAAATCCAGCTCCTCCTTCAGAACACCGAGATCCAATCTCTTAAGGAGCAGGTTGCCAATAAGGCTTCTGCTTCCACCCTTAGCCAAAATTGGGACTACATTCAAGAAGACTTAGAAGGCTTGCAGTGATGGCTGGATCAGCGGTGTTGTGATTCTAATATAACTGGATGATAAGCCCTAAGTCAATTTGGCGAAATAAATGGAATCTGCCAGAATCAAACTGGTACTGGTAATTTAAGTGCTTCGAAATAAGGCATTCAGCAAATTGAGAGGATTTATGCCAATATTTAATATGAATGAGAGTAATTTGAAAAGAGAAGTAGAATAGAAGATTACCAAGCTGAGGATGCATCTAGCTGTGGGAACCAAGGTATAAAGAGTCTGATGTAAGATTAAAGGGGGGAGGTTTTTCTAGAAGAAGGAGGAGCGCGCAGATAAGTCTGCGATTGATATTAAAATAAAGGTCAAAATAAGGGGCGATAGCTTCATACATATTTTATTAAATTTTATTATAAGTTGGCGATCCTCATATTGTCCAATTTGGTTGCTCAGTGGCTCATACCCTGTGCAAAACCAACTCAACGGAATTGAGCCCAAATGCCAAGAATTAACAGTGGTGCTCACTACAGGGGGCCCATTGATCAACTAATCACAACTTCATCAATGGTACGAATGGCGCAACCAGCTTGCTCTGATGAGGTACTATCCCCGGTGGTTGAAGTAACTCACTATGGGGAACTGAAGCTTTCTGTGGATACCTTACTTCAGGTGCAAACAGTGTTGTTTCAGGAGAATAAGAATATTACTGAGCAGCTCAACCATGCCTTCCGCCAACTGCTTCTGGTGGGTGACCATGCCAACCAACTTACCAACCTTTTGAGCAGCATGACGTAGTAGCTAGACTATGCAGAGTATAAATTAGATAAGGTCATTAAGGAAAAAGAAATTTGCAGTGACAGGCTGCTCTCATTTAACCGTGATGGTAACATACATGGGTTTTTCAAGTGGTTTGAGTTTGCCATAGAGGGGGCTTCCAATCAACAAAAAGCTAAACTATTGTTATCTGCGTTGGATGTTTCAAGTGCTGATCAAATTACTTGTTATCTTAAAGACAGTACTGTAGCGTACCAAGAGGTGAAGGAGACTGTAATTCGCCTATTTGGGGGAAAAGCGAAAAATGGCTCAACGCAAGGCATATCTTTTAACAATATCTTTTCAAAAAACTGAGTCTTTAACACAGTTTGCGGGGCGATTCACTAATGAGGCTCATGTGTTGATGGGTGCCAATGTCTTATCTAATAAAGAGGTGGGTATAGCAATGGCGGCGGCTGTCAAACCATATCAGTAACTCTATAACGCTATGTCCCATGTGTTGGATGGGGATACTAGACTCATCCGAATAGTGAACGCTTTATGTCAGCTCTCCACCATGAACAGCGCCCCCAACATAGCCCAGAAAATTGCTGTTGCCCCACTTCAACCCTTGTGAAATATAGGCCGCAGCGACTGGGTTATCAGCTGCTGGAACGTATTCTTCTCTCACATGAGTCAATAGACCCTTTCCAGCCCAGGTACGCTTCACCAGTTTGTCCGCAACCTTGGAACCTTACTGGCAATATTTGACCTGGTTCTTCCGCCCCTATCTATATATACGCACCTTTTATGAACACTTGCTTCCAGTGCGGACAAAGAGGGCATTATGCAGCCAATTGCCCTAGCCACCCACATGTGTACGCAATGCCAACAAAGATAATTGCGCAGGAAAAAGCTTGAGTGGAGTAGAGATAGGACGCTCTATCTCCGCTAAGTCCAACTCACTTGTCCCCAACAATCCCCAACTGTCTTTCCAGGTAAAAAATGAACCTCAATTGGATGATGTGTTATACCAGCAGCTTTCGTTGGATACCCCTGCTTCTGCTTCCATGAGTAAAGGCTCACCCCATTGTGACAAGCTTCACCAGGACGTGCAGAAGCCAGATGCGTGGCAGATCCTGGAACAGACAGGCATTAGCAAACTGGATCCTTCACTAAACGTCACTCCTTTAGTAAAGTTTACCATAGCCATTCTGGTGAAGAAAATCTCTAGTGAGTATCCTCAAGTTGGCAAGGGCATTTCTTCTTTTTTGAGTAGCACAAAGCCCTTGAACATACAAGCAATACACACCAATGATTCTTCTTACTCAGAATGTACTTATTGTGACATATTCGTTCAAAACACGAAAATCCGCTCTATCATAGACATGGGAGCACCTGTGAACATAGTCTCCACTCAGTTGGTGGCTAAACTTATGTTGAAACTGGATGTGGACCATTGCATAGTATATGGGACCGCGTGAACGCAAAGCACTGTGTTGGAAGGAGCATATAGCGCGTTGACTCTACGATTTGGGTCAGTCCAAGTGTCTGCTCCAGTGGTGGTTTTGCCAAATATTTTCTATGATATATTAATTGGCGCGGCTTTCATGAGGAAATTTGTCGTTGTGATAGATATGGCGAAATAAACCCTTACTATATTCAGTCAACAAATTCCAGTATATTTTTCCTCTGGTGGAATTCCAATGGATCCAGTCCACTTCGGTCAGAAATTTAAGCATACAGTGATGGAGTAATCCCTGTTCACTACCAGCGACTGAGTTGGCGGACCAAGATCCTCCCCAATCAGATATATGAGTATAAAGGAATCCCACTTTGAGCAACGCGCCCTTTAAGCTTACCGTCTGGACACCAGGGCATAATAGGGACTGGGCTCAAAATCAAAGTCCCTAAGCGGCTGTATTGAGAAGTCCTGGCGCCTCATCAGCACTCATGGCTCAAACCACACGTGGCTCCAGGATTATTGTTTCCTGGGAATGGGGAGGTGAAGGTGCTGCTTGCAAACCTGCAGAAGGAGACAATAAATGATTAGGTGGCACCAAGTGGTGGCTTACCTACACTTCATCCCTATTGAGGAAGTTTGACATATTCATGACTTTGGCTCCTGGGAAGATCTCAGACTACTGGCTCGCTCCTCATTTGGTGTACTGACTGTAGTTCCACAGGAAGTGCTCACGGGACTATCAGCGGATCAGCAAGATAAGGCTATGGCGTTATTTGAAAAGTATTAGGATATTTTCGCAAATGACAATCATGACTTGGGGTGCTCTCAAGGGGTGGTACATCAGATTGATATGGGGGATCACCCTCCCATTTGTTCGCGTCCTATTAGTCGTTCTAGAGCAGCGGAAGAGGTTGTCTCCAATGAAGTGGATAAGCTTATCTAGCAAGGGATGCTAGAGCCATCAAACAGTCCGTGGGCGTCACCTGTGCTCATTGTAAAGAAGAAGGATGGCTCAAATTGGTTGGTTATTGACTATTGTAAACTCAATAATGTCACAAAGAAGGATTCTTACCCTCTTCCATGGATTGATGTGTTAGACCGATTGGGTGGGGCGAACTACTTTTCTGCCATGGATCTGATCTCGGGGTACTGGCAGATCAAATTGCCACTAATGGAATGGGAGAAATGTGCAATCATCGCCTCAAGAGGATTGTTCCAGCCAACGTGCATGCTGCAAGGATTGTGTAACGCTCTGGCTACATTCCAGCATGCCATGGATATGCTTTTAGGTGATTTAAAGCTGTCCTGCATCTTAGTTTACCTTGACGACATTAATGTGTTTTTGCAGACATTCACAGAGTATCTGGCCCACTTGGAGCAAGTGTTTCAGCGCCTCACTTCCGCTAACATCAAAATTAAGCCTCAAAAGTGCTATTTTTTAAAGAGAAATTGGAATACCTCGGTTTTGTTGCGGATTCAAATGGGCTTAAACTGCAGCTGGCTAAAGTGGAAGCAATAGGCAAGATGAGTCGGCCAGGAAATAAGTGGAACATTCAGGTGTTTCTGAGAATGGTTGGGTATTATCAACAATTCATTCCCAATTTCAGTTATATTGGGGCACCGCTTTTCGAGCTATTAAAGAAAAATGCTTCTTTCAATTGGACAGAATGATGCCAGAACGCTTTTGATGTATTGTGTACCGCATTAGCAAGCGCACCCATTTTGCAATACCCCAACTTCATTAAGCCATTCATAGTACAAATGGATGCATCCTTAGATGCTATTGGGGCAGTGTTATCCCAAAAGGATGATGACGGTGTGGAACATCTTGTCGCCTTCTGTAGTTAGAGCTTGATTATCATGAACAAAACTACACCATAACTGAGCGGGAGTGTTTAGCTGTGATCTATGCTTACAAACAATTTCAGTTATATTTTTATGGGGTAAGATTTCAAGTAGTGATGGATCACGCTTCCTTGTGCTGGCTACAGAATCTGTGTGAACTGGAAGGATGGCTCACACGTTGGGCTCTGAAGCTGCAAGCATACAATTTCGAGATTTATCATCAACCTGGGGCAAAACATCAAAATGTGGATTGTCTGTCTCAATTGCCCACGGTCGCTATCACAGCGGATCTAGCTGATTTAATGAATGAAAAGATGATGGTAAAGAAATACCAGGATGAGCCGCCACAAGTGATCAAGGTGTTAGATGGACTCAGGGAGGGTACCTTCGTACGAGGGGGAGAATTATACAAGCGGATTGGAGACTTGATGCTGAATTTTCCTAAGCCTTCAAGTAGACCCTCAATAATTAAGGATGCTCATTGGGCTGTAGGCCATGGAGGTTTGCGGAAGATGCTGGAGTTTTTGCAACCTAGATACTTCTGGGAAAGCATGCATTATGACGTACTGGAAACTATTAGCTGTTGCCATCAGTGTCAAATTGAAAAACCTTTCCATAAGAAAACCACCTATCAATTAGTGAAGCCCCGGTTTGCATGGCACACTGTTTCCATTGATTTAGTGGGACCTCTGCCGATTAGTGCCAATCAATCCAAGTATATATTTGTTGCCATCAATCATTTGATCTGATGGGTGGAGGCCAGGGCTATTAACGACTTGGGCGCGGTCACCACTGCCAAGTTTATTATGGAGTGTGTTATACAGCGGCATGGCTGCCTGCAGTTCATCCTGATGGACAACGGAACCAACTTTACTTTGCATATCCTGCCAAAGTTAAACGAGTTGATGGCGATTTGTGGGGTTTTGACCACCCCCTATCATCCAGAATCAAATGGGATGGTGGAGCGAGTCAACGGAACCTTATTAAACATACTCCACAAATTGATTATGGACTGGCCCTTATAATGAAGTGCTCTTCTACCTACTGCTGTGTTCGCTTATAATATCAGCTATCATTCTGCCACTGGTAAGAGTCCCTTTCAACTGTTGTATGGTCAACATCTGTCTCTTCCCGCCTTGCTGTATTTGTGTGTAGAGGACACTGGTGGTGTGACTCCTCAGCGATATCTGAGGCAACTCATGGATACATCAATCAAGTTGCAAACTGAAGCCTACTCCACCAGTTTAAAAAAGAAAATTAGTGACCAGGCGGCTGACCAGAAGCGCCAAAGCAGACTTCCATTGTTTGCTGAAGGGGATTATATTTTATTCCACGACCAGCATGGATTTGGATAAAAAATAAGCTCTCTGACATTTGGGTCAGCCCATTCAAGATTATTGAGAGGACTGGCATGGATGTCTACACAATTAAGGAACCCACTGGGGATCAGATTATTAACTGAGTCCACATAAAGTTCCTTTGAGCATACAAACAGTAAGAGCCTATCATCCAGTCAAGGGGGGTAATGTCGCAATTCTAATATGAATGGACAATAAGCCCTAATTCAATATGGCAAAATAAATGGAATCTTCCGGAATTGAACTGGTACTGGTAATTTAAGCACTTCAAAAATGAGGCATTTGGCAAATCAAGAGGATTAATACCAAGATTTGATATGAATGAGAGTAATTTGAAAAGAGAAGTAGAATAGAAGATTACCAAGCTGAGGATGCATCCATCTGGGGAACCAAGTTATAAAGAGTCTGATGGAAGATTAAAGGGGTGAGTTTTTTAGAAGAAAGAGGAGCGTGCAGATAAGTCTGCGATTGAAATTAAAATAAATGTCAAAATAAGGGGCAATAGCTCCATACATATTTTATTAAATTTTATTATAAGTCGGTGATCCTCATATCATCCAATTTGGTTGCTCAGTGGCTCATACCATGTGCAAAACCAACTCGGCGGAATAAAGCCTAAATGCTGAGAATTAACAAGCGGGCTCCCCAGGATTATGTGGAAACTGAGATCTTGGAGCTGGTACCCATCCCTGCGTTAACACCCTTTCCACTCCCATTGTAGCTAACTTTAAACCTAGTTTTAAGGAAACTTTCACCCCGTATGGGAGAGTACCACCTACTTTCAGTACGCCTATGAGAGTTTCATGGAGGAGGCCACCGATTGGCAGAAGATGAAGTATATCCACTCCTGTCTAGACAGCACCGCTCAGGAGATTATGAACCCCCATTTGAAGGAGTGTGACACCTGGGATTAGGTCTGTACAGCCTGATCCAAGAGTTTGGCAGCAATCAAACTCTGGCCAATCAAAATCAAGCGTTCATGGGCATCTGACTGAATAGAGGGGAAACCCCCATGGAGTTTGCCAACCATTTTTATGCCCAAGCACAACTCTTAGTCATGACAAATTGTATCACCCTGGATGACGCTATCACTGCTTTCATTTCTGCTTTAGGATCCTATCCTGAGGTTCAAATGCATATGATCGGGCAGAAGAATGAGTTTACCTGTATTTGAGAGATCAAGGAAGCACTCAACGAGATCCCTTCCTTGACTCTACATTTTAAGTCTATGTCTACAGGCCCCTCTAACCGCCTTAGGGTCCATGTGATTGAAAACCAGAAGAATCCATGACCTCAATGCACCTATTGTAATGGTTTTCAGACATAGTGCCCAGGTCTGTTGTAAATGATTTGCTGAGGAGGCGGGAAAAGGGCCGTCAGCATGAAGGATGAGGCGCTTCATGCTGAAATCTCTACCCAGCCTCAAGTATCCTCCTTTAATGAACCAGAAGCTGTCATTCCAGAAGAAGGAGTTTCGGTATCTGATGACAATAAAGACAGTGATACTGATTACTCTTCTTCTGATGATTCTCCCATGTTCCTCACATTACTGCCCCAATTTGGAAGTTTGGTTACCCAAGTCACCATCTGGGTCCACAAGATTCTGGTTTTTGCCATAGTTGATAGTGGCTCCCCTGTGAACGTCATATCCTCCAAGTTGATGAAACGGGTCAAGATCGCTCTGGACCTGCCCCACTACATGGAATATGGCACGGCAAGCCCACAGTGTACCCGATCTATAGGAGCTTATTCCTTTTTGCCATTACAGTTTAGAAAGCTTGCTGTGAACACCCCCTACTGTTGTGCTAGACAACTCCAGTTATGACCTGCTCCTAGGGACTCAGTTCCTTCAAGACTATTCAGTGGTGCTCCATTATGATGGTGGCTTCCTCTCCCCACTAGGACATCGAGTCCCTCTGATCTTTGAAACTACTCATGACTCTATGATGGAGGTCAAAGCCTGAGCCTGTCTACTAGAAAATGAAGGCTGAATCAATCAGCTCAAGTATCATATCAGGGGCTCTCAAGTTTGACTACCCCCTCCTGCTGATGGTGGACAGGAAGGCATGTTGGCTTATTTATCTGGGGCGACTAATGTACCCCCAAAGTCCCAAGTCATTTCTGACACTTGGGTCAATATCAACATTCCCTCAGGATACATATTGGAAATCTGAGGCCTAGACAACCCATCTCCTAAGGAAGTGCTGACCTGCCCCGAGATCCTTGATCCAGAATATGCCAGATCTAATCAGTGCTGCTATCCAACCTTACTTTTTTTAGTACTAGATGGTCCCAACCTGAGGGGGATTCATCGATGTTTATTGAATTATGACTGGGCTCCTAAGAGCCTGAGGCGAGGAAGGGGAGAGAGGAGGCATCGAGAAAGGGAGGGGGGTTTACGCGCCAGAGCCGTGCTGCAGTGACAACTGAGCGGGGGAGGGTTGGAGACATAGTGCAGACCTTCAGGGCCATCTCAAAGTGTACCTGAAAGTGGGTGATCATGTGTGGAAGGGTCCACACCTGCTGGTCAAAGGCAGCACGAAGGAAGGAGTTATGGATGGTCCAGATGGCTGTGGCATAGGCGAAGACACGGAGGGGTCGGTGGCAACCAGGCAATGTCTGCTCAAACATGAGGTCTTGCACAGGGTGTCCAGACCAGGGCTGAGCATGGAGGAGTGCGCGGGCCTTTGGCCAAAATGCGGCGACACCTGGACAGGTGAAAAAATGATGGAGGTGGGAGTCAATAGGCTCCGCACAGTGGGGCAGCTTTAATGCTGGAAGGTAGGGCCAGTCCGGTCTCCTGTCCTGTCCTGTATGAACAGTGGAGCACCCTCCATAAGGTGTTGGACACCTTTGCTGACAGGATGGGGTGATGGACGTCCTTCCACAATTTCTTAAGGTTGAATCTCACAGAGGGAGGGAGGAGCTCAAGGAGTCTTGGGCGGATGGGAGGATGATCTTGGGGGTTGAGGCGAGTTGTGACAACTTGTCCATTGTGCACAATTGCATGGCGATGGGGGCTGAGGCCAGGGCCTTCCCTTCTGTATGAGAAGGCATGGTGGATCCGCGCGCCTACTCGTTTCAGGGCAAGGAGAGCGTGGTTCCAGTAGGGGGATGAGGATGGTTACAGGCGATGGCCTGGGTGGTTTGTGAGCCACTCCCCTAATGAGGTCAGAGATGCTCTAGGAAGACCCAGAGCTGCTGACACTGACTGGCAGAGGGCGGGCGCCCATTGGGGCATGGGGGTCGCGTCCCAGCAGACAATTGGCCATAGGAACTTCAGGAAGTTTTTGGTGGCGTGGGATCGCATGTCCAGAAGCCCTAGGCCCCCTTCATTGCAGGGTCAGGCAATGGTTGAGAGGGCCATTGGTGGATGGTTTGAGCCCAGATCCAACAGCGGAGGAGTACATTGAGCCGCGTATAAAAGGCATCTGTGAATGGGCAGACGTGCGCTAGGAACCAGACTTTGGAGAGGAGGAACACATTGGCCATCAGAGCTTGACCCTAGGGGGTGATGTGCCGCCGGTTCCAGCTGGCAATCCTGGAGTTAACTGCTGCGAGGAGTAAGTCCTCATTGTCTTTTAGCGCAACTCCTTGTTAATTGGTGAGAACGCCCAGGTGACGGAAGGCACCGCGCACAGGTTTAATACCAAATGTTGGGGGAAGGTGGGGGAGCCGACTTGTACAACTGTTGTCTTGGAGGTGTTGACCATGGCGTTGGACGCCTTGGTGTACCTCTCAATGGTCACAGCAGCGAGGGCAACATCCCCAGGGCAGCCAAATGCAATGGCGGTGTCATCTGCAAATTCCATGGTGCGGGTGGGGGCTTTACCTGGGACCAGAATCCCTGTTAGCTTGTCCTGTAAGGAGGCCAAGAGGGGGTTGAGGGTGATGTTAAAAAGGATAGGGCTCAGGGGGTCCCCTTGCTGGAGACCTTGTCCAACTGGTACTGCCACTGTAAAACCCATCGGCGCCAGGACTCTGGTGTGGAGCTGGTCATAGAGCGCTGATATCCAGCGCCTAGCTGCGGGGGGAGATGGAAGCGGGCTAGGGAAGCATCAATATACTTCTAGGACACCCGATCATATGCTTTTTCCATATCCAGGAGAGCCACAAAGCCATTCACCTTACGAGAGTTAGCAGTCAAAGTCACGTGAAGGTCGTTATAGTTGTCCCATAACGACCTCCCCGGAATAAAACCGTGGTGGGATGGGGAGAGGCGAGGTGACACCCATTTGGTGATGCGGTTGGTCAGAAGCTTCGTGAAGAGCTTGTGGTCTGTGTTGATCAATGCTATGGGGCGCCAGTTCGGCAGAATCTCACGGTCTGACTTCTTGTGAATGAGGGTCATGATTGAGCCTCTGGAGTCAGGGAGGACCTCGCCATTCACCAAGATTGCAGCGAAGAGGTCTCGGAGGGTTCTGGCTATCACCGCAGGTTCCAGAAGGTACACCTCGAAGGCTATTCCGTCTGGGCCTGGGGCTTTAAGCCGCGGGGATTTCAGAAGGGTTTCCATCATCTCCTGGATGGAAATAGGCGCCAGTAGAGCCTCATCAGCCCGTGGGTCAATGGGTGGCTCTGGAGCCCGCCACAGGAAGTCTTGGATGTCCGACAGGTCCACCTGGGTGGCATGGAAGAGGCTGGAGTAGAAGCGGTGTAGTTCCTGCGTGATTTCCTCCTTATCAAAAGTGGTTGTAGTGCCAAGCTTCAGTGCAGTAGTATCCTGCACTGTTGACCGGGCTTTCTGTTTCTGAAAGAAGAAGCGGGTGGGGCGTTCCCATTGAGCATAGTAACGATATGTTGTAAAGTTTGCTGCCCGTTCTTCCTGCAGTGTGAGCTCCAAGCGGAGTGCTTCCTGCGCCACTTCCCAGTATTCCGACCATCTGGGAGAGGGCGAAGGCTGGCAGTTTCGCTCCAGATGTCTGATTCTGGCTTCCGGCCTTTTGACTCTGGCGCGAGCTGCAGTCATCTGGGCTTTGGCACAGCTGTAAGCAACGCGGGTGATGCCCTCCTTGGTCACCGCCCATCTAGCCTTGTGGTCAAGCAGGTGGGGTGGGGGGAGGTGAGAGTCTCCCGGATGGTCATAGACAGCTTCTCCTTAGTGAAGAGGTTGTTGAGAAGAGCTGGGGCAACCCATGGCCAGAACCTATGCGACGGTCTAAGCGTGGTGGTGAGGACAACGGTGAGTGACCTGTGATCACTCAGATGGTTGTCACGAGAGATGGGAGAGGAGACGCGGCCAATTAGCAGGGGGCCAATCAGTGACATATCTATGCGTGACGCTGACTGGAAAGCTCCTCCATCATACTGGATCCTAGTCATGCAACCTGGGCCAGACGCGGAGGGTGGAAGCGCATCTATAAAGCCACTCAGGCGAAGGAAATCCTGGAGGCGACTTGATCCAGGGCGTTCCTTTGCTGCAGGGGGGTAAGAGTCACGGACGCAACTTATGGTTGTGTTAAATCTCCCAAGAGGACTGTATTCCGTGGGAGATTGAGTTGGACGAGCTTTTCCAAGAGCCGGTTTTGCTCCTGACCTGCTTTAGGCAGGTAGATGCTTGCAGCGAAGAAAGGGAAGTCAGGAGTGGTGAGTTTGGCCAGTATGAGGCGGCCACCTAGATATTGTGAAAAGGAATGGGTTTTAACCTAGGGATTCAAAACAATAAGGGCGGCATGGTTTGTCCAGAAGGAGTTGCCTCCAAACTGTTCATTCCATGCAGATTTTTCGTGGGGGAGGATATGGGGCTCCTGGATAGCAGCGATGTCAATTTGTGCTGACCTGAAGTTGCGGAGGAGGTGGGCTCTTCGCTTAAAGTCCCGCAACCCATTCGCGTTGATGGATTGCAGGGCCAGGGTGCTGCCGTGGGGACTCATAGCTGTTCCCCTCCATGTCTTGGGGGGTTGCCAGCGCTTAAACCTGCTTCTGTGAGGCGGCTAGTTTTGAGTCTGTTAGCTTGACTATTAGCTGCAATCCGTGAGGAGCGTCGAGGGTTCTGAGGGGAAGGAGAGGGTGGGGGGCGGAGAACCCAGTAAGCTATCCTAGGATGCTGCCCCCACTCCGTTGCAGGGGAAGGACCTGAGGGTGCTCAATGGCGACCTCCGCGGTGTCCCCATTTGATAAGTCTGAGTCCATATTCACTTCCTCCAACACTGCAAAGGATCCGCGCGAAATGGACTGTGGGGTTGGGGTAGGACTCTTTGAGGTGGCACTTCTACCGCAGGCCGCAGGTTGCCAGTCCATGCTGGTTGGCATAGCTCCATTGAAAGATGAGGGTTGATGCGATAAATCGCTGGTGGATGTTGGTGGGGGTGCCGCGGAGCCCTGAGTGGGGGTGGCTGACGAGGGGCACCCTGTGGGAGATGCCTTGCGCTTGGTGAGAGAGGGAGTTGACTCTGGGAGATTGGAGGGGGTGCCCACTGGAAGGGGGGCATGAGCGCGAAGGTATCCCGTACCAATAGTAGGGTTAGCTGTTTCAACTGCTAGGCGTAAGGCCTCAGGGGACAGGTCTTAAACAGGAACCCATTGTGTGGGTTGTGGAATTGCTGCTGCAGCCACGTGGGATTGTTTTTGGCCTAGTTTAGGCCCCTTGGGTGGTGGCTAAGAGGGCTTGTTTTCGAGCTGTGCAGCCATTATACTGGTGTCCAAGGGCGTTACACCATGAACACCGGGGGCGCGCCTGGTCAGGGTCGACAAAAAAGATCTCAGGGCATGCCCCAACTACCGCCACACGAGGAATAACCTCAATGTTGCGGGATACAGTGGGGGAGGGGATGAAAGACGCCCTAGAAGTGCGAGCTCTTTGAGTGGGAGCATAGTAAGAGGGGATGCTAAAGTCCACTGAAAGAACAGACCCAAACTCCATTAAACCACGATGGAGCGCCAGTTTAAGATACTCAGGATCAACAGTCATTGGTAGGTTGGAAAAAGTAACCCATGAAATTTTCTCCAGGTGAGAGCATGTTCGGGAGATGTGAAGAGATCCACGCGGAATAATGACCTGGAGGGTGGCAGCATGGTCAGCAAGGGAAGCTTCAGTAAGGCCCACATCGATGTAGTGGCCCTCCACTGATTCATGGATGGTGGTGTTAATTGGGAATGTCTCCACGATCTCTGCAAAGTATAGAAAGTGATCCTCCGTATAGAATTCACCAGGGTTATGCCCATAATAAAGGCGAATCATGTGGGAGAGGGTTGAGCGAGGTAGAGCTTTTTGCGCTCTAGTTTCGGCACATTTCTTCTTAACATCAGCAATAAACGCCACTTCACGGGGATCAGCTTTGGGTAGCGTTGGTGCCAGAGGTTTTTTTCACGCCCCAGTGGCTCCTTTGGTACGTTTGTGTTTGGTTTGGGCTGCAATCGCAGGTTGAGTGTGAGCTGGTGGTTTGGACAAGTTTGTGGAGTTCCCCTGTTGCTGGAATGTTACAGCAGTTGCTGGTGTCATATTGAATTGAGGGGCGGATTGTTGGGCCTCGCTAAATTGGGGGGCCCATCCAGATTGGAATTAACTCCAGCCAATTGGGAGGAGGGCGATGTTTTGTCACCATCTCAATCTATTTGGGTAAATTCAGCCCAGATATTTGCTGTGATTTTGTGGGCAAAACTCACTGGCTGATTGGTGAATTGGTCATTTTCAGCATATGGAGATAAAGTGCCGACTTGAGAAGTGCCAATTACGGGGTTTAAATGTGACGGGTGAGATTGGAACTGGTGTGAAGTTCCAAAATCCGAACCATTTGAATCCCCATTGGGAAGAGAAGATTGTCCCAATTTGGTGCTTAGTGAACCAGAATGTGCGGCTAATCCAACCTTACATCTGAGGGTTTGGGTGCCAGGTAGCTGGGTATCGCCCCTCATGGGGGGAGCCAGAAACACGGCGTCAGCAATAATAGATGGGGCTGAATTAGCTGACACAATGGGGGAGGTGAATGCCTGGATGGGCTGAGTTGCATTCAACTGAGCAGACGCTATTAAAACAGCGTGGGTGATGGCCTCCTTGGCTGGAGGGGGCCCAGCGGGTTGGTGGGAGGCAGCGCACACAGAGCTGTTGGGCGTGCAGGTTGCAGAAGTGCGATCAGGTGAACTGGTGCTAGTTGAAGTAGCTCCAGGTTGGGGGGTGGTGCCTGCTTTCACAGCCGCTGCTTGAAACCGGGTGATTCTGGTTGATCCTGAGGTGGGTAACCGAGTGTTGCTTCGTTTGGGGGTGGTGCTGGCTCGTTTGGCCGAGCCCACAGGTTCTTTTGCGGGGTTTCCCGCCATATTTGCTAATAGTTTTTGTAAATCTCTTTAGTGGAGCTAAATTTCAAGGCTGAATTGATTTTCAAAAAGTGATGCTTAGCAGAAAGAGAACTCTCGCTAGCCAACCTTACTGACAAACCCAAAGTTGTAGGTCTGAACGGTCCCACTGCTTATGTTCGCCTATTACCAATAGGGGCTGTTGCCAATGTTCAAAGCTTTGGGTACTTGAGGGATTTTGGCTTAAAGCCGCTGCCCTCAGTTAGTCTGGCTGACGCTAATATTGGGAAGGGCCTCTCAGATGAGCAGCGACACAAGGTCCAGGAGTCGTTGGAGGAATACTCAAACCTAATTTCAACCTCAACCTATGATTCTAGAAGAATGAGCGGAGTATTCCACCACATGGAAACTAGGGACGCTCCCTTTTTTGATCCCAGCCTCACCAAAAGAGCAAGGTCAAAGAGGCCCAGGTGACGGTGGAACTTAAACAGCTACTCGACGCTGGGCTCCTGGTCCCATCTTATAGTCCTTGGTCCTCCTCTCTTATGCTTGTCCAAAAGAAGGATGGTAAGCACTGGGTAGTGATGGACTATTGACGACTTAACTCCATCACTAAGAAGGACAGTTATCCTCTGCCCCAGATTTATGATTCTCTACATCTGCTTGCCAGTTTCCAGTACTTTTTGGCCATGGACCTCACCAGCGGATATTGGCAGGTCGAGCTCTCCCCCCAAAGGCTGAGCCAAGTGCGCTCTAATCGCCAACAAAGGGCTATTTGAGCCCACCCGGATGCCCCGAGGCCTCTGTAACACCCTGGCCACTTTCCAGCATGCCATGGATGGGATCCATGGGGACTTGAAGATCGCATGCATCCTCGTCTACCTGGATGATATTACCATTTTTGTGGACCTTTAATGGACATGTAGAGCATCTCAGGGAAGTCTTCAAATGGCTTAGGAAGGCCTCTGTCAAGCTCAAGCTTTCAAAGTGCTCTTTCTTCCAGCCTGAGCTAGAGTTTCTAGGACACAAGGTCTTCAAGCGAGACATCTAACCTATACCTAAAAAAGTCAACGCCATAGAAAAGATGTCACGCCCCCAAAGCTTATGAGATATTCAAGTCTTTCTTGGCATGTTGGGCTATTACCGTCAGTTTATCCCACGGTTTGCTGACCTAGCCAAGCCACTGTTCTATCTCCTGCAGAAGAATGTACCTTTCAAGTGGCAGCCTGAACAGGAACAGGCTTTTAACGCTTTATGTATGGCTCTATTTACTAAACCCATTCTAGTTCACCCTCGCTTTGACTAACCCTTCTTGTTATTCATGGATGTGAGCAACGTCACCGTTGGGGCTATCCTGGCCCAACATGATGAAAACCAGGTTGACCACCCCATGGCCTATTTTAGTAAGAGCTAAGTAAATCTGAGCAGAACTACAGCGTCACCAAAAGGGAATGTCTAGCCATCCTACTAGCCATCAAAAATTTTCAGCCTTACCTCTATGGTACCCATTTTACTATTATTACAGATCACTCCTCACTCTGGTGGCTTCAGCAAATGAAGGACCCCGATGGTCATCTAGCCAGGTGGGCTCTACGACTGCAAAGCTACAATTTCACCATTGTCCATTGTGCAGACATGATTCACCAGAATGCTGATGGTCTCTCTCAGATGCTGGTGCTAGCAGTCTTGACCCCCAAGGAAGATCGTCTATATGATCTGATAGGACAGTTTGAACAATGGGAATTGGAAACTTCTGAGGTTCAGGCTGAAATCCACCAAATGACTTGAGACACGCAAATCAAGGATGGTCTACTCTACAAGAAAGTCAACAAGAAGTGGCTCCCTTATATCCGCCCCTCCTCTCGAACTGATGTCATCCTGGAGGGCCATTCCACTGTGGAACACGGGGCAGTTAAGAAGACTCACAAATGCTGAAGTCACTTTGCTACTGGGACCAAATGGTAGAAACCATCCAAGAGGTTTTGGAGGCTTGTATGACCTGCCAATCCCATGACTGAGCCAACCCTCATTTCAGCACTCAGTCGTTGCCCTGACCAAGCCCTTCAGTGTCATTAGCATTGACATGGTGGGTCCCCTTCCCACAGGATTGCATGGCCACAAGTATATTATCCTAGCTGTAGACCACTTAACTAAGTGGGTCGAGGCAATTTTGGTTCCTGCTGCCACTGCCAAGGCTACCGCTCTTTTCCTTGTTTGTTCCATTTTCACCCAGCATGGGTGCCCCCAGACCTTACTTTTGGACAATAGATTGAACTTCACCTTCTATTTAGTACAAGAACTAACTTCGTTATTTGGCACTACCCAGAGTTTCGCTACCCCTTACCACCCATCTACTAATGGGGCTGTAGAACGTGCTAACAGAACTCTTATTTCTATCCTACAGAAGTTGGCTGCCTCATATCCTGCCTGTTGGAACCATTATCTACCTAGCGCCTTGCTTTCCTACATGATGAGCTATCACCAAGTCATCAAGATGTCCCCATTTGAAGCCCTATATGGGCGGGCACCCTAGCTACCAAGTAGCATCCAGCCACTGCTCGAAGCATCCACACTTGAGAACTCAAAATTAACTATGAGGGCTCTAGCCAATAAAATTGTCTGTTTTCAAGCCCAAGCACTCAAGGCATTATCACCACCACTGGAAGAGAGACATCCCAATCTAATTCATATGACCCTCCTTACCAAATTTTCAATTAGGTGACCTCATTCTCTTTTATCACCATTGACCTGGAGGCCAACAGAATAAGCTAGATGTACTTTGGTCTGGACCCTATAAAGTCATTCATAGGGTGAAGTCTGAGTACTCCATTGCCAACGTCAACCAAGGGACCATAGTAAATCGGGTGCATGGTCGGTTCCTGCAGCCATATTCCCCCTATGACAGGATCTTGAGGGGGGCGTTGTCAGAATTTAAGATAACAAATGAATCAAATTCCTCACATCTGAATCAGGCCGTGCTGAATTGGTCGTTAAACCTAACCAAGCTAAACTAATTTCAGAATCCTCCTCCCCTATTCCTGAGTCACGTGGGGCGGCATTTCCACCCATTAAGTCAGGTGAGTGACACAATCCATTGAGGATGCCCACGAGGAGGCCATTCTGGAAGATAAGTAAAGATCCTGGATGGATGAGGCCCCGATGATCTGGAGGCACTGATCCCAAAGCACCCTATAAATATCGAAACCTTTTGAATTAATAAAGTATTCAGTATTCTATTCCATTTTTCCATTTCCTTTGCGGTTCTCTTTATGAATTTTCCAGCTTCAAGCCGCCTATGAACCTCAGCGCCAGTCCAGAGAACTGTAGCGCTGACAATGTGTAATCTTTAACCTCATCAATAATACGCTTGGGGCCCTCATCATGAGAACCCTGTGGATTCACTTGGACATGCTTGTCTTTAACCAAACTTTTATCTACAATGAATCAAAGAAAAAGGGGCGGTAAACTTGACTCATCTGGCCTGGCCCATATTCTTCTTTTCCTTGCAATCCAAACCACAATTATGACATTTAATAATGACATTACCCTCTCATTTTTTGTAGCGCCACTCCTCCACCAGGGGCTTCAGTCAGTGAGAAGTTCTTGTGGGCTGAGGGGTAGCTTCATGGCAGCAATTTTAACGGTAGACTTAGGACCAGTGACATTAGGGAAACACTCATTGAACGCGGTAATCAAGTCCTGAGCATGAGATCAATTACAAGCTGGAACACAGCTATTCTCTGCGGCATAAAACCCTAAAAATATATCATGTACTTGATTCTTCTTTTCATCTTATGCTAGGCCACAATCCCTTCCACATCCCACTCTTGTTCTCCATCCACAAGGTATGAATACAGTGTTTCTGGAGAAGACCCCTCAAACTAAGTCAATTTACTTACATAGAAAGTTGACAAAATATAAAATTTCTTCAGAAGCTCCAATTGGTATGAGGCGTGGCCCACCTTCCTGACAATATGGTAGGTCCTTACTCTTCAGTCCCAGTTTCTTGCATCTCTGCTTATTGGGAATACTTCCGACATCCAACATCACCAGATCCCCCTCCTTATGCTCTGGGCCTATCCTTCTCTTCCCATCTGCATTCTCCTTGTAGGTCTTCATAGCAGCATCCAACTTGGTATCTACCTCCTTGTGTAATTTCTTGATGAACTTGGTAAAGTCCACCACCGCTTCCACCTTGGACCCACATCTGGGTAATATGTTAAAGGAAGGATTATAACCATAATTGGCAAAGAATGGAGAACAATCAATCGAGGTCTGAAGAATATTGTTAAAGCTAAAATATACTAAAGGGAGATGAGAGGCCCAGTATGAGTGGCTAACTGCCATGTGGCACTGCAGAAATTGTTCCAAACACTGGTTTACTCGTTTTGTCTGCCTATCAGATTAAAGGTGGAAGTCATTAGAATGGCATAGGAGAATTTGAAGAGTTTTACACAACTCATCCCATAATACATATATGAACTTTGGCCCGCTGCAAGTCTTGGGAAGGAACCTCTCCATCTGGATTGGGATCAATTCCCATTTCACTCAAAAAAGAAGCAGAAGCCAACACCAGAAACTCTCATCTCCCAGGGCGGTTGGCCCATGTATTGGATGAGAGGTGGGTCATGGCATACCCTCTGAGGGTTGCAGTTCCCCTCCCCACTTTATTCTCCGTCAAGCTGGTGTCTAATATTCAGAGGGTTTGCTGGGAGGTAGTGAAGGCCTGAGGTTTAGCTTAATAGGCTGTTTTGAACTCCATATATCAACAAGATCTGGAGTTAAAATTGAGTAAATCACCTCAAGCCCACCAAGATCCCACCATTGCATCAAACTGTCCCCATCCCTGACAGGTATGGGAGCGGTCAACCACTTCCCCACCAACTGTGCTTGGCCTTATGTGTCCTGGCCCTAGGCACTACCTTCCAGCTGCTAAAGATGTCGCCAACAGTGCAAAATGCATGCATTTAATGAAAAGTTGAATTTAAGCAATAAACCCAAAATTAATTCAGCTGATCAATATGGGCCCAAGTTTGTCGCAGTTTAGGTCTGATGGGCCAATTCACCAGATTGTTACATATTAATTCCCAATGGCAGTTGTACATGAGTCAAAATTTTCCCCAAAAAACTTATAAGCAGTAATCTCTGACAGGTACAACTGTCACTCCATTTTCTTATTTACCACCCTTAACTTTAGATAAAAACTCACAAAAACCCAAAAAAAATTGGCCTTAGTTATTTTATTAAAATTAAAAAGGTGTGATGTCCCTGGTCTAAGCACCCTCTGGTTGGTCTTTATGGAGAGTTTTCTCATCTTTAACACGTCATTTTCAGATGGCTGTGCCTGCGGCATTCTGTCTTGGGTTTTGGGTGGCAACTCACCTGGAGTTCCAGGTCAGTCTTGTCATTCTTATCAGCACGCTCCATGGCACCTGCGGTCACTAATGATCTCATGGGACACTATGGGTGGAGAAAATGTGGGAAACAAACAGTTTGGCCATATGAGCCATCATTATTGTGGTGTATTAGGAATAAAATGGGCGAGCTTAGTAACAGGTCCACCACTACCATGATAGCATCTTACCCATCTGAGAGGTGTAGTTCCACAATAAAGTCTATAGAAAGGGAGGTCAAAGGCCCATTTACTTTTTGGACTGGCACCAACAAGCTAGCAAGGGGCTGACGATTTGATTCATCCTATTGTAGATCAGGCACTCATTAATATACCTTGCAACATGAGATGTTTTTCCTTCTTTTTTTAGCACTAGGTGGTCCCAACCTAAAGGGGGGATACACCGATCTATGAGCTGTTTTTCCTTCCAGTTTTATGTACAGCAGATAAGCTCCAGGGTTTTTGTTTTCCCAGGGTGCCCTACTGTTATCCCGTTGTGATGTTCATTAATTATATCCAGACGAAATGATCCTGTTGGTACCCATAAACGTCTCTGGAACCATATAATCTCATCCTTTTCATGGTACCCCTCAGTTATGTCCACTTGATTTAATTTGCATTAGGTAAGAACCATAGTATATCCTGCTGATAAAGACTGAGAAAGGACGACCTTTCTGAATATATCATACTTTTCTAGGTTCTCCAGTGAAGCAAGAACTGACATTCATGTTGTGCTGGTGGTCTGCTTTGATACAATTTACTGGGAGGAATAACCAAGTGGGTGTTGTGCAACTCTACCTTTTTGGGATCAGGAGCTAACGCAGGGTTACAGCTCAAAGCATCCATTAAACCGTTCTCCCTGCATTTTGTGAAATTATAAGAGAATATTAATTGAGCAAGGGTTTCATGCCAGACAGACTGTCAGGGGGTCAAGACATGAGGAGCCTAGTAGTACAAAATAACTCAATGGTCAGTCCAGATGTGGAAGAGCTGGGAAAAACCCTGAAGATTATGGCACCAATAGGTCAGTGCTTCCAATACTACCAATAAACTTTGTCATAAACAGCGTAGTTCAACTTGGGTATGAACATTTTCTGCAAATATATCCCACAAGATGCTTGACTCCATCTTCAATCTTTTGTAAGAGAGCCACAGATCTTGCAAAGCTGGACGCATCAGTAACTACTTTAAACTCCCTCCCAGGGTCCACATGGTTTAGAACAGACGTGGACAGTAGGTACACTTCACTGCTTGGAAGGCGTCCTCCAGCGCAGAGGACCACTGAAGAATTATGGCACGCTAGCCTTATATAAAGGCGCCACTACCTCTGAAAGACTTGGCATGAACTTCTTAGGGAAGGTGCAAGTCTTTTAGAGCTTCTCAGATATTTAACTGAGGTTTAATGGGACAATCATGGATTACCTTCTCCTTATCTGGAGTGATCATGTGGCTTCTGTCAAATACAATGTTTCCAGGAAGTTAACCTGGGACTTGAAAAACTCACATTTGCAAATCTCAGCATCAAATATGCGTTCTCAAATGCTCCACCACCTAATTCAAATGAACCTCATGGGATGCTTGAACAGGGGATAACACCAGAATGTCATCCACGTAGGCCACAGTGCTTACGCCTAACAACTCACCCAAGGCCACATAAATATTAAATTGGAAAATTGCGGTGCATTCTTGAGCCCAAATGGCATGACCTTGAATTGGAAAGACCCCTTCCTGGTATGGAATGCGGTAAGCCATTTCTGCCCCTTTTTGATGAGAATCTGGTTAAAAGCATCTAAGAAATCCATCTTGGAAAAGACCTTGGCCTTCTCCGCATAGCGGGCAATTTGTGCCTCTAAAAAATGAAATTTAAATTAGGTATGGTAACAATATTGAAGTCGCCATAATTTACACAAGATTGTAGTGTACCAACCTCTTTTTCCACAAAGAGTAGTGGTGAGCATACTGTAGAGGTACACTAAAAAATGGCTCCCTTGTCAAGTTTCTCCATAACCTAAACATGAATGCTGCCTCTTCCCACAGAGTAAAAGGTAAATTGGGGAGGAGATGCAAAACAGGTCAACTTTGAGTTTAAAATCACAAACAAAATCTGAGTGATCCAGCAAGGCATTTGCTGAAGTGGCATTAAATGAAGACTCCAATCCCTCCAAATAGGGGGTAAGGGTGCTTCAGGAGTGGACTTCAACAGTGTTGCAAGACTAAGCTTAGGAACATTGAGCCACTGTGGCAAGTTGTTTAAAGTGCTACCATTCAACTGGGAATTATTAATACACGGCTACTCCCCAAGGAAAAAGTTAAGGTATTGACCTTCAAATTGGTTTTGACATAACATTTGCACCACCAACCCACTCCCAAGATAATTGGGTACATCAAGTTTTTTACTGCCAGGGAGTTGTCAGCCAAGTGGAACATACCAACTTGATAATCAGTCAGACTCTGAATTTTCAAGGTGTGGATACCCTGAGATGCCTCTTCCATAATCATATTACCAGATAAGTAGTGCAACCCAAAGTAATCAGTTAGTTCCTGGTCAAAAAAATTTCTGAGGCCCAATATCCACTAAAATTTTTGCCCTAAACTTCCCTAAAGAGGAAGAAAGAGTAGCTGAAAGCAAACATATTTAGCACATTCATTATCAAATGCAGTTAATGTTTCCAAACCCAAGGTGGAATCATCTTTAGGCATAATAATGTCCCCAGGATATGTGTTCCTATCAAAAAAAGGAGTGAGATATCTAGCCACCCTAATTACTGATGGGACATAACCAGCATCATTTTCTGAATTTGCACACCTATCAACATAATTTTTATAGAATATTTTCACCTCTTGAGTGCGGCAGATCTGGTGGGGGTCAGATAGTATTCATAGAGGTGACATGATATACAGATATTGCCTCAGGACAGCTTCCACAGGAAAATAAAATGGCTCATTTGTGTATGAAATTCCATTAAAAATGGTGTTTTCTTTTAAAAGCCACCATACCTGACATGAAAGCTGTTTGTGGCCTGTTATTTATTACCAAGATTTTGAAACTCCCATCTGCTAAGGGTGCATATTATGCTGGAGATGGAGTTCTTGAATGACCTGTTTAATCATAGTAAAGTCAATAAAACCTTCAGGGCTCATCCCCTACTGACACTCAGGTTTCCCCAAGATTGAAAGCATGGCACCAGAAAGTACCGCCCTTTTTAATAAAAATTAAGCCATCTGAGAGCACTATTTATAAGAGGGGCTGCTGGTGAAATCTTCACAGCCAAATATCTGAAAATTTTCATTAATATATTGGCCTCAAGCCCCAGCTGACTATTGTGCTCTCAGAAAGGAAGGTATGAGAGCACCAAAAGCCATTAATTGTAAAAAAAGATTCAGACTTCCTGGGAGAAAATCTAAAGGGATGGCTGCCAGTGAAACCTCCATGGCCAGATATTGAAACATTTAATTAATTTATTTGGTCCTGGACACTGCTGATCCTCACACTCTCCCAAAAAGGAAGATAAGGAATCAATGGACGCTTCCTTTTGTAAAAGTTAAACCGGTTGATTAAGGCTGGTATTTATAGAAGTCATTGTTGGTGAAACACCCATGGACAAATTAATGAACCCCTTTTTGGTTGGGGTAATTCACAAACTTAGGCATCAATACAGGATTGGAGGAGGCAATTGGAGCTCACTACCCTCAAGTGTCCAATGACCAGCTGATTACAGTTTTAAGAAATAATGATGTTTTGAAAAAGTCAGGACATTGTAAGCCCAGGACCCAAGCATATTCATATAAATAGGGGTCCAAAGGCACCCAAATCGATGAGGTGCTCATGACACACTAAAAATTTGGAAAGCATAGAACCCAGGTTGCCCCACTTCTAGGAGGATCTCAAAACCATAAATCACCTCTCTATTTTTGACATAATTTCTAAAAACAAAATATAAGCAGGAGCCTGGGGTAAAAGGTGACGCATCCACTCAACACCAGAAGAAGGCAAGTTTAGGACTTCGTCATCCTCTCTGAGGAGTAAGGGCCTTTGGAGGTTGTTGAATTATTAGTCAAAAATAGTTTATCAGAATCTCTTAGGGCCTGAGTTCCTTAAGCAATCTCTCAACGTATATTTGTCATTTAGACTAATCTGTTCACTTCAAACAGGTAAAATCTTTTGTATAAAAATAGGCAAAATAATCAATAGTCAAATATACTAGGGAATCTGAAGGTATCTTCATTAAACAAAATTTGGAGATATCTATAGGCCGCTGGATTTTTGGATTTTTCTAGAGAAGTTGTTGTGATACTTGGAAATGAGTGAGGCAAGGAGACCACTTAGATAATGAAGCAGGTGACATAAGCTTTCTTTAACTCAACTTTCTTTTGCCAGGCGGTTGATTTAGAAACCTCTGAATGACAAGATCTTTGATAAATGACTCAGTGCCTTTGTTAGTAGAATGATGGATACTTCCATAATTTGTGTTTCTTTTCACCCATTTGAGATTTCATTTTTCAAGTTGGTCTCAATGCTCATTAATTGGTGGAGCTTCTACAACCAAGTTGTGACTTGGGTCATGTTTAAATCCTGCTCAGGTCCATCCAATTCTCATGATTACTAACAGTGCCCCCCTCAAGACCTTGTTGAGGAGGGACATAAAATCAGAGGAATCTAGCATGTACCTGATTTACAATGACACCTAACTTCACAGAAGCAATTGAATATTCATGACCCCAATAAAAGATTACCCAGTAAGGACCTGACCACAGAATTTCAAGTTTATTTATTCATCTCCTGGGCTGGTGATGGTAAAATAGGACGAGGTCCCCTAATTGGCACTCAAGCAGGACTGACCGCTGGGCGTTCCATTAATAAGCTTCTCTTTAACAAGTAGTTCTCATGGATCTAGTGGTCAATACTTGAAACCTAAATAGCTTGTCAGCCAATCTTTGCATTGCTAAGTCAGTGGTTTCTGGCTTGGAACTTTTGATTATAGGATGCACACTAGAGGGATTCTGGTTCTTGGCCATAAAAGGCTCAGAAAGGTGACATTTGAATGATTCAACGATAGCTAACACAATATGTTAATAAATCTGCTGGTAAGTATTCATTACATCTTGAAGGATCAGAGTAAGCCATCTTTTAACGGATGGCAACTAAAGAACCATTCGCTCATTCTACAGCTCCGTTGGTAGCCAGATGATAATATGCTTGAAAGAATGATTAGTGCCCACTAGAGAGTTAATATTGGCAACTACACTGGAATAAAATTGGTACCATTTTCAGATAGCAGAATCTTAGGACTGCCATGGTGACTGAAGACCAGCTTTACCAATAAGGATTCAGTTGCTTTGGAAGTTAAGGAGGCAAAAGATAGCCTTGACCCATTTCAGTAAAATGATCAACATCAAGAATAATAAAAATTGTGACCATTCATTGCCATAGATAGGGGTCCAATAACGTTGGTGCTAACCATGGCAAATGGGGCCGTGGGGACCATGACATGATGCTGGTATAGAGGATTGAGTGGCTTCTGACTGGCACAAATGAAAAACGAGTCAACAACATCCTGGATTGTCTTTATCATTCCTTCTAAGTAGCAAAGGTCTCTCGGCCATTTATAGGTTTTCTTCACTGTGAAGTGTCCCACGGCAACATGAGCTTCCAAAGCGGATTTTGCCCAGCAGAGGGTCAAACATATGGTAGCTAAGAAGTCCCAACTTGCTTATATAACAATCCATTTTTGACTTGATTCTGAGCAGTCATCTGCTTTAAGCATTGCTGCATCATCAATGGCTCATAGCTCCACTCTTCCATTTTATCAATTAGCTCATAGATCTGGTCCTCTTCAGAAGCATAAAGAGCCAGGATAGGCAATTGGGACAACCTGTTTGCATTTTGGTGTATCATCCCCACGTGGTGGACCATCAAGAAGTCATTATCTGAAGTTTAAGGGCCCAATGGGCCAATCGTCCATCCAGGTCTTTAAAATGCTATAGCCACCATAGTGAGGCATGATTCATCACTACTGTGAAGTGATTTCCATACAGAAAAGGAAAGAGGTGTTTGATGGCCAATAACACGGTTAGACATTCCTGCTCATTTATGCTGTGATTTCGTTCTGTTCAGGTTAACGTCTTACTAAAAGTAAGCTATGGAGTGATCAACTTAGCTTTCGTCCAGTTGATCCAGAATAGCCCCCATAATCACATTGCTAGTGTCAGTAGATAGAATGAAGGGTTTAGCAATCTCAGGATGTACCAGAATAGGAGCCACAGTCAGGGCTTTCCTTAAGACATCAAAGGACTGCTGCTGGGAATCCTCCCATCAGAAAAGAACCTCTTTATGGAGGAGGTAGGTCAGTGGCTCTGAGAGATCAGCAAAATGGGGTATAATTTTTAGTAACCGACTATGGTGAGAAAAACCTGAATATCACATAAATTGCTGGGCGAGTCATCTTCTCAATAGTGGTCACCTTGTCAGGCAAGGGCAAGATTCCTTCGTGGGTGACCTTATGACTAAGGAATTCCGTCTCAATCTGAAAGAAATGACATATGGTGGGCTTTAGTTTCAATGCAGCAGAGATTAACCATCCAAATAATTTCTTTAGGTTGGCCAAATGCTGGTCAAACGTGTGCAAAGATACAGTTACATCATCCAGGTAGACCAGCTCACATGACATATCAGGTCTCCAAACAGGTAGTCCATATCCTGATGTAAAGTTACCGTGGAATTGCACAGCCTCTGAGGCATGCAAGTGGGTTTAGACAAACCCTCACTCGCTATGAGTGCACATTTCTCTCAGTTGTCTGGTGTAAGCTCTATTTGCCAGTACTTTTCTGGCAAGGTCCATTGTGGAGAAAAGTTGGGACCCAGCTAAGAGGTCTAAGGAGTCATCAATCTTAGGTAGTGGGTAGCTATCCTTCTAAGTAATGGCATTCATATGTTGTTAGTATATTACTACACAATGCCCTCCATCCTTTATCCACACAAGCAACAATGGCGAGGCCCAGGGACTCTAAGATGGTTTTGTAACTCAGCTTCCATTAGTTGTTTCATTTCTTTTGCAACATGGGCTTCCTCAACTTTAGGCTTCTGATAGATATTGGCGCAAATTGGAGGGGCATCGCCAGTCAGCACTTGATGTTGCACCTCCTTCATTGTAACAAAATCCTCTGGCCCAGTGGAGAATATATCAGAATATTCTTTGATTAGGGCGTCAGCCTGTTGTTTTTGTTTGCAAATAATCGCGTCGCCAATTTCCCCCTTGACTCAGGCTATTGTAACAGTTTTGTCCATTCCTAATTCTTAAAGGTCTCCACAACCTTGGACAGAATTAATCTGGTTGACTGGAAATATATGTACATATGCAACAGGTCAGTTTCGAGTTATCAGAATTGGCCAATCAGTAAAGTTTTCCATTAGGACAGTCAATGAACCCTAATAAGCGAAATCCAGCACTCCAGGGCAGGTAAGTGGTTTACAAATGGCCGAAATACTCTCTCTTTGAATTTCCAAAATGTGGTCTATTAGTATAATAACTTGAGGATCAGCTTCCACTAGGAGTCTATGATTTAGGCAGTATAACTATGCGGTCAGGCGCATATACAGACATTCCTACCATAGCCTCTGCGCAGGAAGGCGGAAACTTGGTCTTTAGTCCAATAGCCCAATAAAATAGATGTTCAATGAGGTCCAGGTATTCAAGTAAGCAACATTGGAGTTTACTCTTCTCTTTCTCTTTAGATATGTACTTCACATACAGAGGAACGTGATACCCTAAAATAGAAAAGTACAAATCCTTGTGGCTTATTAGAGTATCAAATTTAACTATGAACTGGGTGCCAATAAGCAAGTCAAAACCATCATTTTCCAACATGATGGCGGAAGCCATAACAACCAGAGAGCCAAACTAAAGAGTCAATAAGGAATAGGCTCTCATGGAGCGGTTACAATAAGGTCCCTTTGTTCCATAGTTAAGGGAGTGATTCTGGTCTGATACGACTTTTATCCGCTTAACCAGCTAATAGAAAATGATGGTGAAAGAGGAGATAGTGTCGATGATAGCCAAGTTTTTCACCTCGTGGACAATGACCTCTACTCATGTAACACTGGTGCCAAAGTGAGGAATCAAGTAAATGTTTTTCCTGGAGGGAGCGGTCCAGTAAAGGCATAGTAAGAGGAAGATAAGACTTTATATGGAATCATGGAATCTGGGACGTCCAATTCGTCAGGTTTTTCCAGAACATAACACTCAGTCCATGGAGCGGCAGAAGGTTGAGGTTGAGGCGTTGCATCATCAGAAAAGGGTGCGTCACCCCCTAAGCTGACTCCACTTTTCCTGAATCATTGGCTTGTTTCTTCCAACAAAAACTTTCTTGGTGGTCAAAGATTCTGCAAAATGAGCATGGATCATGATGTGGTTTTGATCTCTAAAAAGCGCCTAATGACATGGATTTTGGTTTCAATCCCCTTATTCAAAGCTTGGCATGTATCGGGCTTGGGCAATTCCATTATGGAACTCTTAATTTCAGGATAGATTTAAAAATCTTTTAGGAATTCTTCAAATAGAGTACTAAGTTGGTACTGTGTTGGAAAACAGAGAGAACAGCCAAAATGGCATCATCTAAGGTAATTCAGTCTCAGGAAGCTAACGCCTGGACTTCATGAAAGAAGCTTTCCACAAATTCATTATGAGTTTGTCTCATATTGGGAGGATACACATGAAGGCCTGCTTGCAGTTAAAGAGGGTTAGGTTATCAGTAAATTCTTTGATAAGGGCTTCCTTAATGGCTGCCCACATAGTCCATGTCTTGAAACAAGGCATTATAATTTCATGTGCCTTACCATCCCAAACAGGTTTTATATGATATAATTTTGTCAGTCAGTAGCTGGCTCCATTGCTTCTTCATATACAAAGAGGTACAACTGAATAATCTCAGCCCTGAGTATGTACTTCTACTTAAAGTTAGGTTATAAATATCTAATGGGCTCATAGTGGACATGAAGAGCAGGAGAGAGCAGCCATTATGAGTTTGTGGGCTCCATGGTGCCTATATCAGTATGTGGGATAGCCCTATCAAACTGAT